>OY735886.1:13000000-13312956 GCA_963506565.1 Tachystola acroxantha
ATCACTAACACACGGAAACTATTTAATTAGAATTTTCACAAAAAATAGCTAATGGCGTTTCGCGCGCTTAACAAGGAATCTCAAAATGTATTAATAGATCTATTTTTATTTTATTAATGGACTCGACAGTTCGTCATTTACCAATGTCATGTTACAAAATTCATAAAGAGATTTTATCACAGTTTTTTATCTGCGTCCAAAGGAGACGCCTTAGTGATGTACCTATACCAGGATTGCAGCAGATGGAAGAGCATTGTCTGCATACCGCTATGAAAAACAGGCGTGATTTTCTGTATGTAAAAAATTTGAATCAAATCCCTATTGAATCAAATCATGCATCTCTTCCATCTGCTGCAATCCTGGTACATAACACTAAGTCGACTTCTTTGGACGCAGATAAAAGACTGTGATAAAATCACCTTATAAATTTTGTAACTTGACACTGGCAAATGACGAACTGTCGAGTCCATTAATAAACTAAATAAATAAATACTACCTACGCTTTAGAATTTTGTACTCCACTATGTAAGGAGAAGATCTGAAGCCTGCTATCCTACTATTATCATCTCTTAGATCGTGTCCAAAAAATTATGTACAGTCGACGACAGAGATAAGTATACAGGGGGCCTAAATAAGGTTGAGATTTTCTCAAAAACTACTGGACCGAATTTAATAATTCCTTTACAGTACATAGTTTTAACTTTTATCTATCAAACAGAGAAAGAACTTTTGCGATACGTCAAGTAGTTTTCGAGAAAATCTCAACCTTAAAAACTCTCCTGTACACCTTTTTCTGTGTTCCACCGTACCGCTCTATTGGAAATATACACATAGATTCATGCGAAAGCATTGGCCTCGCTCACCGCTTAGCAATACTGTAGTGTACAGACAGCCTTATCGTATCTCTCTGTCGCCCGTGTAGCGAGCGCCTAGCGCCGAATGGGTTATTTAGCGGCTGACAGCTGGGAATTAATCAGTTCGGTCCGCTTTATCAGATGCAGTTTGTGGCAGCACTACGGCTGTGGGGTCTGGTCGACATTGGACACATTTTCTGTTCGTCCAATTCGCCATTCGACACGATTTTAATTTGTTACTAACCAACAATTTTAGAGTCTAATTTGATACTAAGATTCTTCGCTTCGGTTGGATGTCAAAAAACCGCACAGTACGCATGTATGCATGTTACCACCACCATCATCAGTATATTTATATGTCCCCACTGCTCGGACACAGACTACATCGAGGGAGCTCGGGCCATGATTCCACGTGGGCCCAGTGCGGATTGTCTAAGTCAACCCAATCAAAAGATATGGTTTATGTCGCCTTTTCCCGCATATTTGTATGAAAATGCGAGAAACTCAACTAGGGTACTTCCCGTTGACCTAGAATCATGAAATTTGGAAAAAAGCTAGGTAAAAATCCGAAAAATGTAAATTTGGGGTTCTATATCGAAATATTTTTTTTTGTAATTAAATACTTATATTTGCAGTTGACGCCTATTGTAAGTTTGTCCCTAAATTTAGAGTATCTTTTCGCTAGAGCAAATGTTATGGTGAATTTGCACGGAACCCTCGGTGTCCAACAGCCGACTCGAACTTGACCTGTTTTTTAGCCCAAAACTGGATTTTTCTTACAGAAATCACGATGTTTTTTACTGCTTGCAACCGTCTTTTCTATTTCAAGCGCTGGTAACCCTACACCCAGCTGGACTGTACAGACACGACCCATGGTTCTCTTGAAAATGGCGGGAAACGACGGTTGCGACATTATTTGATAATTTTCCTTTTAACGTCTACAGGGACTATTTTGTGTTTAATATCACGTTAAATTAATCAGAAAATGTTCGCGAAAGACAGTATGCTTAAATTATTGGATTATTTATGCAAGATCTGAAGTTTCAAGCTTTTATCAAGAGTCCCGCTACAAGCTCGGGAGTGAACGTGACTGTCGAGCTGCTTCGTCCACAGTGACGACGACGCTACGGCGACTCCTCTGGATGAAGACATGAAGACGCGGCTACCCAGGGTGAAGACGTTACTGCGACTCCCCTGGAGGAAGATAGAAGACTATTGAATATATTGAATTTTCTGTAACATGACATTGGCAATTGACGAACAGTCGAGTCCATTAATAAAATAAATAACAACAAACGACCCATAAATGGCAATGTAAACGAATGAGATGTAATTAAAACACCTGAAATGACAGTTTGCCGGCTGTTCTGTGCAGTAACGTGCAGCAAATTGAATTACATTACAAACTAGCCCCATTCGGAACGCAAATCGGAACATAGTTCACTTAATTTCAGTGGAAATTGTTTAATAACTATGCTTTATTCGCAAAGTTGCGCGTAGACATGTTATTAAGGCTTCGTATGAGCGTATTTTCAGTTTTTCTACGAAGGCTACGGCACTAACTACTAAAATTAGACGTCTGAAAAAAATATATAGCAATCTTGGGGTGTATATTTAGGGACTGATGAATACCGATACACGATTGGACAAACTTCGCTCGATAGAAAAAAATCGCAAACATACCCCTTCCATGTTATTTAAAATGAAAATTATGTGTAAACCGAAATAGTTATTCATACGAAATACATATCAAAATGTAGGGTATTATAATGATGAGAGCTTGTTTTAAAAAAATCTGATTTTTATTGGCGTATTTTATTTTCCTGCCAAAATTCATCCAAAATCAATAAAAATACAAATATGGAGTGACTGTGCCGTGCTCTTCACTCCGCCGCTGCGGGATATTTTCTGTCTCGCGCTCGAGTTTGACAGCTCGCCGCCCCTTAACAGTATGAACAAGTAACATATTTTGTGACCTCATGGGCGTACCCAGGGGGGGGGGGGGGGGGCACCCCCCTGGATAATGTTGACGTCCCTGCTAAGTATCTTATCCAACTTTTATCGAAAAAAATTAAGAAAACGATTTTTTTGTCATTTGTTTGCAATATGACGAAAATTACTTTTAAAATAGCCATTGTATAAGTATCTAGTTAAAGAATTTATATAAAAACATATCTATTTTAATTACAGTTTTTTATTCTTTATGTAAACAGTTAGAATATGGTATAAAAGGACTTTTTATTTTATATTTTATTATAAACACAGAATGAGGATATCTTATTCTTCTCGTGTGGTTAAGTGACCAATCCTCTGCTAGTTGTATCGGCGACAATTAGACCACCGGTCGGTGTCGCTCGGCAGCAGTCGTTAGGCCACGTGAGAGGCCTGAACACAGACCACTTACCCCATAGACCTGTAACAGGAGGCCCGTGTCTGCACATGAGCGCAAAATTGCTTCGCGACACGTGTAACTTTGAGATATCGACACGGATTTAATATGGCTCCCCTTTTTTTACCCAGGTAAAACATGCAAGATCATGTGTCACCACGCCCGGGGGAGCGCGTTGGTTATGTCGGGCTCACCGCCCTGAAGGGGCAGCATACCGACTAAACGTCCTGGGGTGTTCCACCTCGTGCCATTCTTGCCGAGCCACGGGAACTGTGATACATCCGCGACCCGACTGGCGCCCGAGCACTCCCCATTGTGGGCTGTACTACTCCATGTATAATCGCCCCCCGCTTCAACTATTGCGCTCATCGTGTGACAGAATTTTTCGCTTGCAAATTTGTACCGATTTCATGTCTATGGGGTAAGTGGTATGTGGGCCTCAATAACTCTGATCGGTAAACCACATAAAAAAAAAGAACGTACCTTACTTAGTTCAACCTCACTTCCCTTAAACCTTTGTCACTTTTACACGTCGTTAAAAATGGTAATTTAGAAAGGGATCAATAGCTTAAACCTTAATAACGTTTTTAAGAGATTTTTGCCACGTTTTCTCCTCAGCGTTGGCACCTTTTCCTTGCAAAGTGGTGTAAATGTAAATTCAAAAATATGTTGACGTGCAAAAATGTACCAACGTGCTTACTTGCAATGAAAGACATTGCCACATTTCAATGGAGCTTTGCCCCACCTACAAAACTACGTGATCATTTAAGCTGTACCTATCATTTTGTTGGTGACTTATTACAGGTTTCATATTGCATAATCATAATCAGTATCATTTTCTACTACTCTCGCAACTCCTATAGAAGAATAACAAAAACAATGAATAAATCGCTTTAATTTCTTACTATTTTCTGAATTCTTAATTAAGCTGTTTTTTTCGAATCGCAACTTGTACAAAACTTAATTTTAAACCAATAATTTTAATAAAAAACGGAGATATTTTTACATTTATTCGTTATCTTGTACAACTTGCGGTTGATGCTGGGCAGAATCTGGCGTTGTCATTTGACATTGACAAGTCACCTTTACGGCTACGAGTAAACATGATTAAAAGTGACTGTATACCGGTGTTCTCTGAAACTGTTCTCACAAAGGTTGTCATCCACATGGTATCGGCTACACGCGGGCAAACTGACACCCACTGTGTGAGGGTGTCACGCCCCGGCTGCACCCTGTGGCAGGCTGCACGGCAAACAACATGGACTATTTTTACCCTACTGCCGAAGAGAGTAATGTTTATTAGAGTTCCGTGCCTCAAAAGGAAAAAAAGAGAACCCTTATAGGATCACTTTGTTGTCTGTCTGTCTGTCTGTCGAGACATATATCTCAGAAACTCGTGGACAAATCAAGTTGAAATTAATACGAAATACTCAGGTCTGCAACCTCATGAAGCCGTGAAAAAATCAACCTTCTACGTCAATGCAATCAAAAGTTATGGTCGTTTATTTTGCAATTTGGCGCATATTTGTATGAAAAACAAAAAACTCTATAGCACAAATAAAGGAAAAAGTCCGAAAACTGTAAGTTTGAAATTACATCTCCCCAAAACTTTTTTTGGTTATTACAAACTCATATTTGCAGATAATCAATTCAGGAGTATGTCGATGTATGGACAAATATTTTGATAAGGGCAAATATAAGTTGGTCTCTAAATGACAATGCCAGATTCTGCCCCACCATCATCCGCTAGATGTACAAGATAACGAATAAATGTAAAAAATATCTCCGTTTTTATTAAAATTATTGGTTTAAAATAAAGTTTTGTACATCTAGCGAGTCGAAAAAACAGCCTAATTAAGAATTCAGAAAATAGTAAGAAATCGAAGCGAATTATTCATTGTTTTTGTTATTCTTCTATAGGAGTTGCGAGAGTAGTAGAAAATGATACTGATTATGATTATGCAATATGAAACCTGTAATAAGTCCCCAACAAAATGATAGGTACAGCTTAAATGGTCACGTAGTTTTGTAGGTGGGGCAAAGCTCCATTGATATGTGGCAATGTCATTTAATTTATCTTTTCGTGTTGCGTTACACGGAAGTCTCGGTGCGCACTTGGCCGTTTTTCTTTTTCTTTTTAGAAATTTCCAATCACTAATTAGTCTAATATTGTTTTGTCAAACGCGATGTTTGTATAAATCCATGGAAAATTGAATTAGAACAGAATATATAAATGTTCCCATCTCACGTAACTTCCCGTGTCTAAACCCATAGCTTCTCAACACAACACGTGTAGCTTTACGTAATTATCAAATAACACGGGTCAGTGACCGCGTGTCAAATTAAGCTGTTCGCTAATTCGTCTTTGATCCTTCGTCAGGACGACTTACGCGGCCTTAACAAAGTAATTGAGATACATACTCAAAAATAGTACTTCCACCTAGGTAGGAAGGTCTACATTTAAGTATTAATTCATGCTCGGCTAACAAAATAATTGATGATAATTTTCTGGCCATGGGCAGGACTTGAACCTGCGACCTTGTCATTCTGTGACACGCTCTTCACCACACACGCCACCACAGGCCCACGTCCGCCCACCGAAGTTCTTCATCGTAATATACATACTGAGGGTACGTGCGCAACGCCATCTATCGGACAATAGAATGATGACTCGAAATTTTTCATCATTTCAATTTGTTCGCCGGTCATTGCATAATGCATAAATCAAATTCTGAGTAAAATTTAAATTATCGAACAATTAAGCAACCGACATGTTTTATTTATTAATGGACCCGACAGTCCGTCATTTGCCAATGTCATGTTACAGAATATTCAAAATATCATATCGTCTTCATGTCTTCATCCAGAGGAGACGCCGTAGCATCATCTGTCTGGACGAAGCAGCTCGACAGTCACGTTCACTCCCGAGCTTGTAGCGGGAACTCTTGATAAACGCTTGAAACTTCAGATCTTGCATAAATAATCCAATAACTCTACCGTACTGTCATTCGCGAACATTTTCTGATTAATTTAACGTGATATTAAACACAAAATAGTCCCTGTAGACATTAAAAGGAAAATTATCAAATAATTTCGCAACCGTCGTTTCCCGCCATTTTCAAGAGAACCCTGACAGATCCTTTTTGTTCTTTTTTATCCATAACAAGTAGACAAAGAGTCCGCGACCCACTATTACCTATAGCCGTTGACCGATAAACGATATTAGAATGATTTCTGTAATGTGAGGCGGGCCGTCCGGTCCGGCGCGGGCGACCCGGTCCGGTCCGGTCCGGTGCCAACAGGCCGCAATAAAATACGGCGAGGGTCAAACTGCGACGCAATCCGCCCGTTTTCATTCAGATTAGGGCTGTCATTGAACACTTTTGAAGCATAAAACAACAAGATCTCAAAGGTCATTAGTGTAATTAATTACAGAAGTATACTAGTCGAGAAAGGACTGGCAATTAAAAATTTAGATGAATTCAAAAGTAATTATAAATATGTAATTTTATTAGGAGACTGTTTCAATTTGATGGAATCCTAGTAATACTTTTAAGTACCTACATCATACTTAATTATTTGTTATCGCTTACATTTTGAAACATGATATTTTTAATTAAAATAGACTCGCAAATGAATAAATAACTAATATGAAAATTATACAGCCTTTTTGAAATTTTCGACTAATTACTGAATTTTTCAGACTATTAATTCACCCGCCTACATACTCATAATAAGCTTCTCTAAAAGGTTTCAAGAAAAATATCTAGGACAAAGGGACGGACAGAGGGGCGACGACCTGTCGATCGGCCTAAATATCGCTGGAGGGCCTGGAGGGATCTGGACCGACTAGTCAGGTTGGTGCAGAGATACAATGACTGGTGTCTTCTAATTTCGAAGGTCAAGACCCACTTTTGATTGCTGAGACAGTGGCGTAAGTAACTATTAAAAACGCATTTTAAAGTAATTAGATTTATTATTATTTAATTGGTTAAGTCTTGAAGAATACTCGTTGGTGTCAACCCTACTGTCTGACGTATCGACGCACGCATCCTGAATTCCGGATGATATCTACCGACGTCCGGCTGTCCAGTGTAATGGGGCTTTGTCTGAGCAAATGCGATTCTAAGGGAATCACTGCAACTGCCATCGAAAACGGAGGTCCTGGTGTTGGCGAAAATTTATTCGGTAATTAAGAAAGTATGTGTTAAAAACTATGCTTCAAGAGAAACTTTATTTAGTTTTACAAGGTAAGCTGCGAATCAGCAACGTCTTACCTAAGAGATGGTCATCACTTACCTTACCTCACCTAATCTTGCTTACCTTACCTAATAATACTCTTAATACTCATTACTACACCTTAGGTACTCTATGGAACACTTGGTTACCTTACTTTACTATATCTGACAACTGCTTTTGCCCTTTCCTTTGTCATAAAATGCTATATCTTCATCAGCATACTGTTGCACGCTGATCTCTCTCAAGGGTGCGCCATTCAATATTATAGTCGGTTAGACACAACATTTTTCTCTATTTATAATTTTGCATAGCGTACTATGCAAGAAAATATCAAAACATTATACTAGATTTCTTGCATCCAGCTCCTACCAGCCACTTTACGTAGATCATACCTCCTCTGATCGGCCTTCGTTTCCTGTTCATTGCCTCCATTAGAGAACTCGTCTACCCCAACAACAGCTGCTGTTGTTACATATTATTTTTCCCCCTTCTCTTACCAAACATTCATCTGATAATGGTCATAATGAAGGACAATAGAATACAGAACGTTCTTTTAACTTTGAGTGAATATCTTAAGATTTGCCTTGAAGATAAGTTCCAGAACTTAGAAGCACCTTTCAGCCCGGAAAATTATAATTCCCGCAAAAAAACCTAAGTCGCAATTTGCCGCAGGCCGGAGCCAGTAAAAAATAATTGCTTAGTTTCAGCTTTCACGAAAAACGTGACATTAATTTCGTAAGGGAAAGAATTGTGGCCCAGAAAGGGGCTCTTTTAAAAATAGTTTCGTCTTTCGTCGGCTGATAAATAATTACTGACGCTAAGCTTAGACTTAGGGAATCTCGGCCATTAATCTTCATCTGGAATAGTCTTCAGAATGTAAGGAATTCTCGAATAACAAGCGTGCGTACAAAATTGGATTCAACTTCTATATAGGTAAATTCCAGCAGTTTTCAGAATAAATTGGTCTCAAGTTCCAAGATACCAAACTAATTTCAAAGAAGTTATGATTAAAAGGAGCCAATTTAGGTTTCGCATTTACGAAGACTCGAAAGTATTAAACGGGTTAGCCTTTTCTGTCTTTAAAGTTCGCTGGAACTAGAAAAATGTGTTATTCAAGACATTTCAGTCTCGAAATTTTCTATTCTCCCGTCAGTTCCCGTTCAAATCTAGACAAATTGCACTTCGCAGCTGCTGAAACCGGTTCACAGCGGTTTAAACCCTCGGAATTTATTCCGGAAATCTTAAAGTTTCAATACGACGGCTAGTCTCGCAGCCATCTGTATCAATAAAGGGGCAAAAAATCTGGAGGAAAGAGCCAGCGAGCCCGGGAGAGTTCAACTGTCAACACTTGTTTTGGTCGTTTAAGTAACTCGCGACAGTACATTCCTCTCCATTAGATAAGGTGTAATGCGGAAAGGGATGGGGATAATGTAGTGTGTATAGGAGTGACAGGGATGGCAGGGGGTGATATTTATTGCGGGTCAAACGCGAGCCAGACAATATTGTCTTATTCGCATTCCCCGCGCGTGCCGCCGCCCCCGCGCCCGCCCGGCTCGCTCCGCATGGGCCTACCGCAGTTGTCCTACCAGAAGATGATCTCGTAATTTTAAGTCACGATTTGTCCCTAATTTGTGCACTCGTAGACGCATGTTGTAGACTATTTGCGGCCGCGAACGAGATTGTGGTCCAACTCGGTACGGTGAACACCTTGGGGTTTTAATGGGTTTGACCGTCTTCGAAAATCCCACATATCCACAGTGCGTCATCCTCTATTGATGCAGTGGGAAGCATCGTTTAGCAGCGACTAATATTAGCGTAGGTGCGCAATTTGGTCATTGTTTCAGATCGTGCTAATATTCTAAGTCTATCTCCAGTAATAGGACAATCCAGATCATACTATAGTGGGGACAACGTTACGAGAAACTGTCATATTTACCATCCATGTTCTTTTTTAATGTCAGACTAAACGAGCGTTGAACCTCAATCACACCTGATGGTAAGTGACGATGAGACTTATTCACTCTTGCCTCAAAAATCCCAAGGTTGTATGTTTCAGGAAACACTGATGCTGTCAGAGCGTTCCAGTCTTTAGCTGTCTGTCTGATAAAGAGTGAGGAAAAACGCTTCGTATAAAGAATGTGGAATACCAATGACGTTTTAAAACAAAACAAGTCTTTCAATCTATCTTATAAACTATTTCTTTAGTTTTAATTTTGTTCCAGTGGCAGGACAATGCGGTGGGCCCAACAGGAGTGGTCCCGGCCCGGCCGCTGTAATGCGAGCGCACTTTATTGAACATTTATTTTGGTTTTCCGGCACATCTCTCTTCCACCGGCGCCCGGCTCCGACCCACGTGACCCGACATACGGGCGCTCGCATTTAGAGTAAAACCACTCATGTTTATTCAGTACTAGTTATACAATTCATAGGCCGAGTCATAGATAGTTTTCAATTATCTCTATTGGAAAATCACCCTCATTCTAATGTTGTTTAGAGGTCATCGGCTATGGGAAATAGTGAGTCGCGGACTCTTTGTCTATTTGTTATATGTAACCTAGATAGATATAAAATAGGCTCTCTTGAAAATGGCGGGAAATGACGGTTGCAAAATTATTTAATAATTTTTGTTTTTTATATTATAATGGATAATTTGAGCAAGATCTGGGGTTTCAAGCTTTTATCAAGAGTCCCGCTACAAGCTCGGGAGTGAACGTGACTGTCGAGCTGCTTCGTCCAGAGTGATGACGCTACGGCGACTCCTCTGGATGAAGACATGAAGACGCTGCTACCCAGGGTGAAGACGCTACTGCGACTCCCCTGGAGAATAGAAGACTATTGAATATATTGAATTTTCTGTGACATGACATTGGCAAATGTCGAACAGTCGAGTGTATTAATAAAATAAATAAATAAAAAATATTTGTGCGACATCAATACATCATCATCATCAGTCTTATATTGCCCCACTGCTCGGGCACAGACCTTCCCTTACATCGAGGGAGCTAGGACCATGATCCACCACGCGATCCCAGTGCGTATTGGCGGATTACACATTGCCTAGATTTTTTTCTGCGGCATGCAGGTTTCATCACGATGTCTTCCTTCACCGTTTTGAGAACACTCGGTAAATGTACGTAAGTTTATCCGTCGAAAAAAATGAGGCATCAATACATACAGGGTTCGAATCATCGTCAGCCCGTATCAGTCCACTGCTGGAATTAAGCCACTCAACCCGATTCTTGGCCTTTTGCATCCAGTCTCTGCCAGCCACTGGCGAAGGTTATCCCTCCGTCTGGTCGGGGGGCGTCCCACACTACGTTTACCCGTTCGTGGCCTCCATTCGAGAATTCGTCTCCCCCATCGGGTATCGGTTCTCGGTTCTACGACGGATGTGAAAGCACGGCAACATGTACAATTGTACAGTCGAAGACAGAGATAAGTATACAGGGGGTCTCAATAAGGTTGAGATTTTCTCAAGAACTACTGGGCCGAATTTAATAATAATTTTACAGTACATAGTTTTAACTTTTATCTATCTAATAGTGAAAGAATTAATGCAATAGGTCAAATAGTTTTTGAGAAAATCTTATCCCTAAAAATACTAGTGTACACCTTTCTGTCTTCGACCGTACCTGCATTCTGCAACAATGTTTCATCATATTTGGTTCGCAACTGTATCACAACACAATTGTTTAAAAAGGTGATGAAACACCGTGAAACAGTGTTTCTAAATAAATGTTGCCTAAATTCATTAGGCATTCTGTAACTCGCCGGGTATTCAATGCCTTGACCATTCGCCTCAACAAGGAAGCTGCTTCCTGACAAATCACTTTGTCTTTCTACTGTTCTATTAGTAGAACTACCAGAAATGACTACCCCGTTGTAAGTAGCCTCAAAGCCAGGTTTTCTTCAATAGCTTATTAGCAATAAGTGATTTCCGCGTGGGAGTGTTTACAATTGGCGTCTAAAGGAAGTTTTGGGAGCCGTTGTGATCAGTTCCGTAATATTTCTCAGAATGAGAGATGTTTACCGTCAATGATGTTAGTGTATTGATACTGGATGAGATATTCAGTACTGGGGAAAGATAAGTAAAAAGAAAGTGAGTTAGATCCAACTCTTATCCTTTCTGAGATGATGTCGTTTCTTCTTTCAGAAATGGTATTGTACTCGTCTTTCTTAGTAATTCTTTATTTTGTTACCTCCTTTCATCTTCTCTTGCACAGGTTACCGTGGCTCATGTTTTTACTCTATTTACATTTGTAAAATACTCATACTCATTTATTTTAACCTTAGGTCCACAGGGAACACTTGGTTACGTCATACATTGTATAATATTGTGATCATACATGTTTAATAATGTATGATTACATGGCTCGATTACATGGCTCGATAGAAGGCAGAGAGGCAAAAGCAGACCCACTGTATTGTGTCAGTGGTCACTAAAAGTAACCATTATGTCTGTCATTTTTATTTCATCATTATGTTCAATCATTATGTCTGTCATTTTTATTTGTCTATTGTCATTATCATCATAATCAGCCTTATGATAAGCATCAGCAAGACGCAGATTCAAAGCTTTTGCCATCCAGCCTCTGCCTGCCGTGTCCAAAAAATCATTTATCGGTAGAAACCTACTGTTTCTCAGTTTAAAGATTCTTTATTCTCATTAAAGACAAATTACAAGTCACTTACATGAGAAGAAGGTAAAAGTAAATTAAAAGTATACGTTCACTTCGATCTATAAAATACAAGTAAATATTTCACTTCACTAATAAATTAGTAGGTTATTAATTAAATTAATAGACTACCTGTGCAAAAGGATATGTTTTGATAACTGTTTTTTAAATTCATTAAAAGAGTTTGTTTTCTTTATTGCTGTAGGTAGATCATTATAAAGTTGCGCGCCCTCGTATGTTAGCATTCGTTTGCCGGACTTCGTTCGCGTCTTCGGTAGAACTAAAAAACTAGCGCGTCTTGTGCTGCGTTTAGATATATGTTTTACTTGCGTTAGTGAGATTGACGTGTGGATTGAGTTGGTTAGTATTTTACGAAGAAGAATACATGAATGATAGAAGTAGAGTTGTTTTATGTTCATTAAATTGGTTTCCTTGTAAACTTTAATAGTTGGTGTTAGGTAGGGATAATGAAATAGCATTTTTATTAATCTATTTTGAATAACTTGTAATTCGGAAAGTTTGGTTTTACTTGCACTGCCCCATATTTCAATCAGATAAATAAGATGTGATTTTATTAATGAGTTATAAATCGTCATTCGCGCTTTGCGTGGTATGCAACGAACTATACCTCGTAAGCAGCCAATTAATGAAGACAACTTATTTTTAACATGATCGATATGTACATCCCACGACAATCGATTGTCTATTCGTAGTCCTAGATATTTTTCGGTACGTTTTTCTTGTATTGGTGTATTGTTAATAGTTAGAGGTTTAAAAGTAGGTATGTTCTTGTTTTTAGCTTTAAAAATAATATACGATGTTTTAGAGATATTTATAGTTAACAAGCTGGATTGAAGCCATATATAAAGTTGATTAAGATCTTTTTGTGCCAGCTCAATGATATCATGTATAGAGGAACCAAAGTAAAATAGACAGGTGTCATCTGCATAGAGAGATATATGTCCATGTAGTCCTAATTCAGTGACATCATTAATATAGATCAAAAAGAGTAAGGGCCCTAAAATAGATCCCTGAGGGACACCGTAGGTAATGGGAAGGGGTTGACTTTGGTGTTCGTCGATTTGAACTACTTGCTGTCTATTTGTGAGGTATGTCTCTAACATCTTTAGTGCACTGCCTTCGATTCCAATCAACTCAAGCTTTTTTAATAGTAGATTATGACTGATTGTGTCAAACGCTTTTTTTAAGTCAATAAAAATACCTAATACAATTTTCTTGCTGTCAATGTTTTGTCTGATATTTATAATTAATTCTGTTGTCGCAGCTTGGGTATTGCTTTTGGGCCTGAAACCAAATTGGCGTGCAGAAATGAAATTAATTGAGTTAAGGTACGTCTCAAATCGTTTATGTAATATTTTTTCTAAAATTTTCGATAGTATTGGGAGAACCGAGATCGGTCTATAGTTTCCTGGGTCTGTTTTAGTGCTAGATTTATAAATTGGGCTGACTTTGGCGAGTTTAAGTGAGTTGGGAAAGCGTCCTTCTGAAAGCAGTTTATTAAAACATTTTGCAAGTATAGGTGCTATTACAGATTTTACACATTTAATGGCTTTGGTGCTAATGCCATCTAAGCCTGTACTTGAGTTAGCGTCTAATTTGTCTATTATTTTAGATATCTCTTCACTACTGGTAGGTACGAGGGTAGAAAGTTTAGGCATGTCACTTAGATTGTCAGGTAGTGTAGTGTTTATGATGTGAGTGTGCGTATAGTGTGAGGGTATTTCATTAGCAAGTATTGATCCAATTGTAGAAAAGTAAAAATTAAATGTATTGCAGATTTCGACAAGGTTAGTGATAGTTTTGGATTCGCTTATAAGTTTCGGGGGAGCGCAACTAGATTTGATTTTGTTTTTGCAAAGGTAGTTTATAAGACTCCACGTATGTTTAGGTTTCCGGCTGCATTTTGTAAATTGGTTATAATAGTACGAGTCTTTCGTTGTCTTGATAAGATTAGCTGTAGCACCTCTTTGTTTCTTAAACTTGTTCTCCAAAATAGTATTTTCTGGGTCCGCCTGTAGTTCAGCCCATAGCTTATTTCTCTGATTAATGTTATTAATAATATCTATGTTTATCCAGTCCTTTTGCGGTAGGTTCAAGATTTTCTTTTTCGTTTCTTTGCTTTGTTCTATTACATTCTTTAAAGAGGTTAAAAGTATTTCGAAATTATCCGTATCAATGTGAGTGTTTTCAATTCCGTAATATAGCTTTTCATAATTTAGCTTTTTATAAACAGTACGTTGTTTTGGAGGTGGCTTGTACTTTTTTAGTGTGAGGTACATTTGTCTGTGGTCGGAAAACGACGAATCAATCAGAGAAAGATGATATTTATCATTCTTCAGGTTAGTGCTGGCGTGGTCTAGGATTGATTTCTTTGTAGATGTTCCTCTGGTATAGTGTTTTTTGTCAATTCTGTTCAATAGTTTGTATCCTGCAGTATTCAAGGTATTGACATATTTCTGTTTTCTCTTATTTTTCTCTAAAAGGTCTATATTAAAGTCTCCGAAAAGCAGTGCTCTGTTTCGCTGTTGAAGTTGTGACTCGAGTGTTTCCATAAAACTTTCAAAGTTTGTATCACCAGGGTAGTAGATAACACCAACATCTAAAGAATATTTTTCCAGTGATATCCATAAATAGTTATTTCCTCCAGAGTATGTAGATTCCGACAGAGTATGCTTCAAATCATTGTGGATAAACGCCGACACACCACCTCCAGGTTTGTCTGTTCTTAGGTTGTAGTGGTGTGTATAATTAGGCAAGCAAAATCTTAGAGCTTGTTCCTCGGATTTTATCCATGTCTCAGTGAGCACTATTACATGGGTTGTGGTGGGAATTGATCTTAGTATGCACTGCAGCTCGTTAAATTTGTTGCAGATACTTCGCGCGTTTAAGTATAGAAAGTTTAGTCGAGATTTTGCATGTTGTAGATCAATATAGTCATCAATAATGTGGTACGTAATGTCGTCATCGGTGGTAGGTTTAATAGTGTTTAGTTTTTTGGAGTGGTGTCAACGATCGTTGGTACTCCTTTCAGATATCTAATGGTGAGGTTGGCTTCTCCATTTTTTTGACGACGATCCAATTCATCTTTGACGTTTTGTAGCAATTTTTGCTGAGCAGGGGTTTCATCTGAATAAATTTTTAGGCCCATGGGTAAGTTACCTTTATTTCTTAGTATTTGTTTAGCGGGTTCCTGGCTGCTAAAGCAGATCTTCACTCTACGATTCTTGGTTGGACTATATTTTCCAAGTCTGAATATATCCGTTGGTTGCGGTATATTGTGGAAGGAGTTTGTAATGATTTTCAGCACTTGGTCCTTATCTTTCACTGCTCGCTCTTCTGAATTGGGTGTGCTTTGTTCTGCGATTCCAGCCAGTATGATGTTTTTTCGTCGGTTGTTGCGGTCTTGGAGTTCTTGGAGTATTTGCTCATTATAGTACAGTTGTGACTCTATTTGTGGTGTGATAGTTTTAGCAGTAGCATTGAGTCTGTTAATGTCACATTGTAACAATTTTAGCTTATCCTCACCCATATCAACTTTTTTTTCAAGATCAGTTATTTGTATTTTTATTCGAGTTTGCTCAGTTCCCATAGTGGTAATTGAAGATTTAACATCAGTAATTTGTGACTTAACTTCATTCATGTTCTCGTTCATGGTATTCATTGATTGCTCGTGAGACAATTTCATGTTATTAATGTCATTTTTTAGATCAGAAATATTATTGTTCATCTTGTTCATGGTTTGAGTATTCATGCTTATAAAATTTTCAAGTAAGATTTTGATTTGTGTCATATCTGTACGTAGGATTTCGATCTCCTTATCTGAGTTATCGTGTCCTCTTTTTTTCCGAATAGTTATCTGGCTTTCCGCCACTTCCTTAGCAAGCGTGGATAAGTCAGGCTGAGAACTCGTACGGGGAGGTGAGCGTTGGACATTCATTGTCTAGCTAGTAAGTAACTGGAGTAATGTAAACGAGCCACTTACTTCAACGATGTCTCGGTGTCACGTGTGATTCAACGTGGGCTTGCATAGGATGCTAAGGTCAAGGTGGGATAAAAAATCACTGTTTTCTCTTTCTTACGTAGAGGCGAGTGGCGCCCTCGTGTGGCTCCAGATCAGCAATTTTCACTTACTGCATTGATTAGTTGCAGCGTATAATGGCATAAGAGCTATATGCATACAATTAATAAAGCACTTTATCTTTAGTCCAATAATAGTGAATTCGGCTGATAACAGAACGACTTGATTTTTGTAAACACGTAAAACACGTCTGCTCTGTATGGAAGCGAACGACGAAACGTTTCTAAAATCTTTATTTGAGACACAGTGTACTAAAAAGAGAGAAATTACACAAAGTGAAGCAGAATGAAGGAGATCTAGGTACAGTTAAAGAAAGTGAGACAGAACTGGAGAATCCAAGGCAAATAATGAGTCGAAAGGTATCCGATACCCGATAATTGTTTAAAATTTTATTTATTGAATGATTATTAAAATGAAGTCTATATGGATACTCTTGGAACTCTTAAAGTCAAGCGACGGAAGCTCCAATATTTCGGTCACATTATGCGGAACCCCCGATATAACCTGCTGCAGTTAATAATCCAGGATAAGGTCTGTGGGAAGAGGAGCGTTGGCAGGAGAAGACACTCTTAGCTAACGAATTTACGTGATTGGTTCGGCTGCAGCACCGGCTCCTTGTTCCGGGCAGCCGGACAGAGGGTGAATATTGCCATGATGTTGTACAACCTTCGATGAGAAGAGGAACGTTGAGAAGAAGTATTCCAGAGCTCGGTGACTCGGTCAATGGACTTGCAATATGGAGGTCTCAGGTTCGATTCCCAGCCAGGGCAGCCATATACCAATGTGTTATCCTCGGTTTTTTCGACGGAAAATCTTTCGTACATTATGTGGTTACATGGTGCGATTGAAAGAAAACAGTCATGTTTTTTTGATATTGAAGGTCAAGGTCCATTCAATTACTGATCCAACGAAGTGAGCAAATGCTAGATTCGGTAAAACTAGTTTAGCACATATTGTAAACATATATCTGTGACCACAATCAATATTGTAAGAAATAACAGTGATCCAGATTGTACGGAGGGAAATTGGTAATATCGAGAATCGGAAATTAACATATTCTGCTGGGAAAATGAAATACCTTTCTGACATCATTCACAAAGTAGTAGCTTCATCTTGGGTATTATGTTATGACTGTACTACGTAACATACACAGGGTACCTACTTCGTTATCTGCTATAGCTGAAATTGGTTTTATTAGATTTTATATTATCGCTGACGCCAGTAACTGATTTGAAATATTCAAAGTTATCATTATTTAAAAGATGTGCTGCTGAGAGTTTTTTTGACACTTTTTCTCCTCAACGTTGGCACCTTTTCTTGTAAATTCAAAAAAATGTTGACGTGTAAAAATGTACACAACGTGCTCACTTGCAATAAAGAAATTTGACTTTGACTCAATTTTAAAGTAAGTGCAGTAAATTTTTAAGATGGTTTACTTATTATTTGGATTGTGTAAAAAGTGTTGATATTGGATTATGAACTGAAGCTTTTTATTTCGTTTTTAGTTCCATTGTAACTAAACTATAAAGCTGGTGTCATCCTCGTGGTGAAACTGATTAGAAGACGAAATACAGCCACATATAATTAGTACCTCTTTTCTATGTAGTACGTTTTTTCGGTGAGACTAGCCCACAAGTTCAAAGTCGCTTAGCGAGCTATGTAAAGAGCTATGCTTGACATTTCTCTGTTAGATAGAATAAGAAACGAGTATATCCGCCAGAAGACAAAAGTGGTTGACATTGCTCATAGAATCAGTAAACTGAAGTGGCAGTGGGCTGGTCACATCTGTCGTAAAACCAATAACCGATAGGGGAGACGAGTTCTCGAATGGAGGCCACGAACGGGTAAACGTAGTCCGTAGCTCTCGGACCAGATGGAGAGTTGACCTTCGTAAGATGGCTGGCAGGGACTGGATGCAGAGGGCCGAGAGTAGGGTTGAGTGGCGTACTTTGGGAGAGGCCTGTGTCCAGCAGTGGACTTTGATGACGTCTTTTCTTCTCCCTATATTCGAACTAACATAGAACGTATAGTCTTCAAAACTATAAACTCGGTTATTCCAGTGGTAAAAGCAGTGACCTTTCAGAATCATAATGAGATCTACAGATCCTCAGTGTGATCGAATAAAACGGCTCCAAACATTCGATAATGGTACCAGGATAGCAGAAACAAAAGGAGCGTTTATTCTTAAATCCCATAAAGGTTGTAGGTACACTGTGAAAAATGTCTTATCGAATAGTTCGATTAGGGCCGGTAGTGGCCCTTCGGGGTGCCATCCCGGCACCGTGCGATAGCCGCCTATCGCTCGTATCTACGGCACTCGTAAATATTTATCGATCGCTCGCGTCCGCGGCTCAGCCTGATTTATTAGAGCACCGGATCCGACGCAATCTGGGTTATCTCCCTGTTTGGATGTTTTGTTTGATTCACTAATATTTGTTCGGGATCCTTCATCATTTAGGCCTAATATGACGTTATGGCCCCGCCGGGACGATAGGCTGACATTCAAATTTTTGAAATGTAGTTAGGTTGTAATTTATGACGCTATTCTAATTTTAGGTAATATTATCAATAATATTAAGTTGGCAATCATATACAGGATTGAACACAAGATTAGAGCTCGCTCTTACAATTGTCAAATGACTATTTATATGAATTTGAAATTGTCAGCATTATACTATTTTCTGTTAAGGGTTATATAAATGACAATGCCAGATTCTGCCCCACCACCAACCGCAAGTTGTACAAGATAACGAATAAATGTAAAAATATCTCCGTTTATTATTAAAATTATTGGTTTAAAATAAAGTTTTGTACAAGTTGCGATTCGAAAAAAACACCTTAATTAAGAATTCAGAAAATAGTAAAAAATCGAAGCTATTTATTCGTTGTTTTTGTTATTTTTCTATAGGAGTTGTGAGAGTAGTAGAAAATGATACTGATTATGATTATGCAATATGAAACCTGAAATAAGTCCCCAACAAAATTATAAGTACAGCTTAAATGGTCACGTAGTTTTGTAGGTGAGGCAATTCTAATAATCTAATTAATAATTAAATGAAATGTATAGTGCATAGGTGATAAACTGTAATGCTATACTTTTTAATGAATAAATAAAAAAAAAGCTCCATTGAAATGTGGCAATGTCTTTTGCCTGGTTGAAATCAATCCAAATCTAGTATTTTCGTACTAAGAATAAATCGTCAAACATTATTACTCTTGCATTGCAATTAGTCGCTTCATCATCCAAGCGAATCCACATACCTACTAGTCTTATTACAACCAATTTTCATTTACAAATCTGACCCATTTCAGGAACGAAATTTTGCCTCCGTAACGAGATTGAATAACATCCCTCTGCCTTTCGAATATGATGGCCTGGGCTGGATTAATAAGCTTTGCTTTGCCGCTCGAAAATTCATCTTGGAATATCCGGCCCAGCCTTTGCAGCTGTGACTGCAACTCTGAATGATTTACACCCGTCGATAAGCTGCTGAGAACGGATTTGATAATAGCATCCAACAATTTTAATGTTTTGCAAACTCTTACAGTTCCTTTGGGCTTTGAAAATTTTAATGTCTACAGTTATTTTGTGTTAAATATCACGTTAAGTTAATCAGAAAATGTTCGCGAATGACAGTATGGTGAATTTATTGGATAATTTGAGCAAGATCTGAAGTTTCAAGCTTTTATCAAGAGTCCCGCTACAAGCTCGGGAGTGAACGTTACTGTCGAGCTGCTTCGTCCACGTCCAGAGTGATGACGCTACAACGACTCCTCTGGATGAAGACATGAAGACGCGGCTACCCAGGGTAAAGACGCTGCAGCGACTCCTCTGGAGGAAGATAGAAGACTATTGTATATTGAATTTTCTGTAACATGACATTGGAAAATAATAAAATAAATAAATAAAGTGGGCTTGGTTTTATGTCTAATGTCACGTTAAATTTATCAGAAAATTTTCGTGAATATCATTATGTTGGGGCAAGCTCGTAGGCTAGTTGCGAGTACACGTTGAAAACGATCGTACAAGTTAAGCAACTGGGCGAGGTCAGGACCTGGATGGGTGACCGCTAGTGACACTTTCATCTGAGCCCCTCCGTGCCTCGGGGCGCACGCAACATAGACGAGAGTGGAGAAATTTAAAGGAGGCCTACACCAGACTGGTAGAGATTTTTTTTATTAACAACTAGCTGTGCCCCGCAACTTCGTTTACGTAGAGGAGGAGGATGGAGAGGATGGAGGAGATCAGGAGGCAAATCTTCCTCTCTGGATCCTTGTGCCCACACCATATAGCGCCATGGCTTATAGCCTATGAGCTGTCCGGATATTTCAGCTATCTCCTAGTGAAACTCCCATCAAAATCCCTTCAGTAGTTATGGCGTGATATTTGCACAAAGTCACAGACAAAAATTCTAAAAATTAGTGTTTTGGCATCAGTATCGATCCTAAAACACATTACAATTATTCTTTTCAAAAAATATCCAATGTACAGATACAACTTTTTACAGTCTTATTATATGTGTAGATAATAAACGCCACTGATCATGATGTTACGACGATTTAAAATCGCAAAGATTGGAACACGCGAGACAAACTGACCGTGTATAAAATATAATCTACAAACCATATATATTGGAGACATTCCTCCCAATATAAACTGTCTGGAGCATTCCTCAAGAGCATTAAATAAATGCCCTTTTCTGAGTAAAAACAAGAATATCCATCTACGTAATATATGTTTACCCACGATCATAAATCTTTAACTATAATAAAATAGACTCTGTCTGTATTTCTACAAGACACGCGGAGATTTTCAGACATTATTATAATGTCGGGAATAATCACAGACCACTTACCCCATAGACATGAAATCGGTACTATTATTCATTTGATAACCAGGCAGCACAATGCTGGTGTGTCTATATCACAGTGTTGGTAAGTTCAGTCTATGTTGTCTAATGTTCATATGATTCACTACACATAGTGCTTATTTATATAATGTTTGATTTTAATCACATGTCGAGGCGGTTTTTAAAAGAGTTCCCTGATGGTGCAGATATTACATCATCAGACAGTTTGTTCCATGCGTGGACAACTCTGTTACTTAAGAAGTATGATGATGAGCGATTTTGGTATTGGCGATAGTGCGGTAGATTTTCATATGGTGTCCTCGCAATGGACGTATGTCCAAGCAAGTATGTGGTGTGGTGCACGCGAAAAATTCTGTCAATGATGAGCGCATAGGGACGAAGCGGGGGACAGTATTATAGAGATGCGTCCATGTCGATAATATCTCTTGGTTACACGTTTCGCGAAGCAATTTTGCGCTCATGTGTGGGCAGACACGGGCGCTCTCCTGTTACAAGTCTATGGGGTAAGTGGTCTGTTTTCGCGTTAATTTGTATGTTTCTGTTATCTGTATTAAGTCCACTGCTGGACAAAGCCCTCTCACTCAATGCTATTAATCCTTTTACATCCAGTCCCTGCCAGTTACCTTGCATAGGTAATCGTTCCATCTCGTCAGGGGATATCTACGTTTACCCGTTCGCGGCCTCCATGTAAAACCCCATGAGTTATCGGATTTACGACAGATGTGACCAGCCCAATTCCATTTTGGCAATTCCACATAAATAAAATAGATTTTTGAGTAATGTCCACTGGATTGACAGAATTTTTAAACGCTGTGATTTGTGTTTTATACTTCGATTTCGTATTAAAAAAAATGACATTTCAATGGAGCTTTGCCCCACCTACAAAACTACGTGACCATTTAAGCTGTACCTATCATTTTGTTGGGGACTCATTACAGGTTTCATATTGCATAATCATAATCAGTATCATTTTCTACTACTCTCGCAACTCCTATAGAAGAATAACAAAAACAATGAATAAATCGCTTCGATTTCTATTTTCTAAATTCTTAATTAGGCTGTTTTATTCGACTCGCTATATGTACAAGACTTTATTTTGCACCAATAATAATTAATTTTTACATTTATTCGTTATCTTGTACATCTTGCGGTTGATGGTGGGGCAGAATCTGGCATTGTAATTTAGGATTTTGTTTTCAAACTCAACACAGACGAAACAGTATATCTAAGTTATCTTCTCAAGTACTCGAAGGACGTGACTAATGTAGTTATTAAGGTGTCTTTATAGCCTTGTTGGGTTCGTAAAGTCAGCCGTCTAGACCAGAGTCTCAGAGGGATAACATCACGTGATATTTAACATTAGTTCTTAAACTCGTAAGGATACTATAATTTTTAGGAAAAAAAAACAGGTAAAACTATGACAATGCCAGATTCTGCCCCACCATCAACCGCAAGTTGTACACGATAACGAATCAATGAAAAAGTATCTCCGTTTCTTATTAAAATTATTGGTTTAAATTAAAGTTATGTACAAGTTGCGAGTCAAAAAAAACAAGCTTAATTAAGAATTCAGAAAATAGTAAGAAATCGAAGCGAATTATTCATTGTTTTTGTTATTCTTCTATAGGAATTGCGAGAATAGTAGAAAATGATACTGATTATGATTATGAAATATGAAATAAGTCCCCAACAAAATGATAGGTACAGCTTAAATGGTCACGTAGTTTTGTAGGTGGGGCAAAGCTCCATTGAAATGTGGCAATGTCTTTTAGTATTCAGCCTAATAATAACTCACATAGTTATTCACTTGATAATTTTGAGAAATATGCTTAAGGCTTCGTATGCGCGTATTTTCAGTTTTTCTATGAAGGCTACGGCACTAACTACTGAAATCAAACGACTGAAAAAAATGTATAGCAATCTTGGGGTGTCTATTTAGGGACTGATGAATACCGATACACGATTGGACAAACTTCGCTCGATAAAAAAATGTCCATGTCTTTTAAAATGAAAATTATACCTAAACCGAAATAGTTAGTCATACAAAATATATATCAAAATGTAGGGTACTATAAATACGAGAGCTTGTTTAAAAAAATCTGATTTTTGTTGGCGTATTTTTATTTCCCTGCCAAAATTCATAAAATAATATCGACGCACTGCGCCGTGCTCTTCACTCCGCCGCTGCGGGGCATCTTGTGTCTCACTCTCGCTTTTGACAACCATAGACTTTAATAATTTGTTCCGTAATATGTCCTATAAAGTATAAGTCACTTTGAAAATAACAATATTTTTCGTAAAGTCGATAGCGCATGAATTGTAACACTTGAAGTACAATTTCAACACTTATGGTGTAGACAATAAAGAATAAAGACTAGTTCAAAGTGTTATATAAAGCTTGCTATAAATGTAAATGCTGAGATAACGGTACATATGCCATACATCACGAATTTAAATCACAATTAGTATCAGTCAATAATCAAAAAAACTATTATTTCAGAATTCTTGCAAACTACGTTTTTTAGATAATTCCAACCCTATTCCAGAAACTACATAATAAAGCTAAGTTCCGTATATTTTCCTCAAAACATTGTCTGATTTTCTATTTAAAGTACCAGGAGCTCAGAAATCCTTGGAGATCTCTAACGCGTTTAACTCAAAAGGAGTCTTGATCCAGCAACATTGTCTGTGCTCCGATTCCCCGATATTCACGTAACCCCAGCAGCGGGATAGATTTGTCACTTGTATACTTTGAGCTAGTCGGCTCGAGCACAGACGAAGGCTTTACATAGGCTAAAATAGGCTTTAAGGCAGACCGACCGAGGCGGAATGGCCGATGAATGGCCCGATTGCGCAGGTACAATAAATACATGATAGTGGTCTCCGGGGATTGGCCGCTCTGAAATTATGGCCTTGTCTTCGGATCTATAGATGCAGGAGCTGATATATGTTGCTGGGACGTTGATGTTAGATGGGAGAATTGAAGTGGAAACGTGAGTGGATTTGTTGGATTTTTTTACTTATAAATGCAGTAACAATGCCAGATTCTGCCCCACCTTCACCCGCATTATGAACATGATACCGAATAAATAAAAAATAAAAAATTATTGGTTTAAAATAAAGTTTTGTACAACATACGAGTAAAAAAAAAGATTAATTAAGAATTCAGAAAATAGTAAGAAATCGAAGCGATTTATTCATTGTTTTTGTTATTCTTCTATAATAGGAGTTGCGAGAATAGTAGAAAATGATACTGATTATGATTATGCAATATGAAACCTGTAATAAGCCCCCAACAAAATGGTACAGCTTAAACGGTCTCGTAGTTGTGTAGGTGGGGCAAAGCTCCATTGAAATGTGGCAATGTCTTTTGAATTGAATTTGATTCAAACAAAATTGGTGTTCTAAGAAAACTGCCTAATCACAGAACATACTTTTACATTTATGTGCAAATAATGTTTTATAAATATAATTAGTCCTAGCCAAGTGGCTGACTTTCGTTATTGCTAATAGAACAGAAAGACAAATATATTGACACACTAACGAAATAGCAACTGTTAATTCCATACATTATTCTTGTACTAATTAATAAAAGGCGAATGCCCTTGATTAGTTCCAGACAGAACTCCGAACGAAAAAATCGTATTACTTCAATTGGACAGTCAATTTACTTGGATAGGAGATTCTTACCAAAAATTCTTCGATCTTTTAAATGAAAATGCGCCTAAACGGCTATATCATTTGATTACGTTGACCTAGACATTTGATTTTATCACGGCTCCATGAGGTTGTAGATTTGAGTATTTGGTATTAATTTCAACTTGATCCGTCCACGCGTTACTGAGATATAAGTCTTGACAGACAGACAACAAAGTGATCTTATAAGGGTTCCTTTTTTCTTCTTGAGGTTCCTAAAAATTGGCATCTTTTCTCACGACAACCCAAGCCATATTAATATCATTCACAACACAATGGCCATGGCCATAAATCAATCGTCCCATGACCTCATACTCGTATGGAAGTGGGCCGCGGCGCGAGTGCTGTAGGTACAGGCCTTTATTGCACTGCATTTCCAATGCATATAGCGAAAACACGGCCAAGCGCAAGTCGGACTCGCGAACCGAGGGTTCGGTACTGTGGAACACAGAGAGAGGTGTACAGGAGAGTTTTTAAGGTTGAGATTTTCTCAAAAACTACTTTACCTATTGCAAACATTCTTGCACTGTTTGATAGATAAAGGTTAAATCTATGTAACTGTAAAAGATTTATTAAATTCGGTCCAGTAGTTTAAAAAAAAATCTCAACCTTATTGAGGGCTCCTGTATACTTATATCTGTCTTCGACTGTATGCTGTTATGGATAAACCTAGTTAATGAACATGCATGGTGTGTGTCGCCGGTTCCGCATGAGGGATAAAGTGTAGATTACTAACAATAGTAATAGTTCTGTAAAACCTTAGTTATTAAGTAATTGTGTTATATTATTTTAAAAGATGTGCTGCTGAGAGTTTTTTGCCACTTTTTCTTCTCAACGTTGGCACCTTTTCCTTGCAAAGTGGTGTAAATGTAAATTCAAAAATATGTTGACGTGCAATTGCATTGCCATTTACGGTTTTGGATATTACTCCTTTCCAAATTTCATGATTCGAGGTCAACATAACTATTATAGTGGCATAAATGGCGATAAACTGTGGTGGCGTTGACTTCATCATCATCAATCTATTTATATTTTGAACGAAGGGTTACTTGTGAGCTACGGAACCCTGAAAAGTGTGAAAACATGAGCATCAGCACACAAATATGCTGTTATAAAATTCGTTTAACATCCCGCGAGTGAACGAAGTAAAGTAAATGAATGAGTGAGTGAACGAATGAGTGTTTAATATAAATGCAGATACGGCTTCGGCGATGCGATGGCGGGTAAACAATCGGTCTTCCAGCGGCGAATTGTGAATTATTCATCACAATGGGAATTATCATCACTGCAAGGAAAAACGTGTGCAAACGATGTTAACGAAGTGCTTTTTAATGATGGACACGATTAAACTCGTTCAATGGCGATAAAAAGACAAAGAGAATGCACATTGCTTTTTTTTATAATTATATGGACTTGCTTTCAATGAATCTTTCGTTCGTATTATACATACTAAAGGGTATTACGCAACTCCATCTATCGGTCAATAGTAGTAGTATTCCGACAACCATGTCTAACATTCGGTTAGAAACATGATTTAACGATGAAGAGTTTCGGTGGGCGTGGCGTGGCCTGTGGTGGCTCAGTTGGTAAGAGCGTGTCACGGAATGACAAGGTCGCAAGTTCAAGTCTTGCCCACGGCATGAAAATACATTGCCACTTTTCAATGGAGCTTTGCCCCACCTACAAAACTACGTGACCATTTAAGCTGTAACTATCATTTTGTTGGGGACTTATTACAGGTTTCATATTGCATAATCATAATCAGTATCGTTTTCTACTACTCTCGCAACTATTATAGAAGAATAACAAAAACAATGAATAAATCGCTTCGATATCTTACTATTTTCTGAATTCTTAATTAAGCTGTTTTTTTCGAATCGCAACTTGTACAAAACTTTATTTTAAACCAATAATTTAATTTTAATAAAAAACGGAGATATTTTTACATTTATTCGCTTTCTTGTACAACTTGCGGTTGATGGTGGGGCAGAATCTGGCATTGTAATTTTTCATCATGTTTAAAGTATGGATAAATGCGTAATACAAATTTTGAACTAACGAATGATAAAACATTATCTAAAATTAAGTTGTTTGATCGTTGAAAGGGTCGCTCCGCCATCAGGAACGTCCCCGAATAGGCCTAATTATCTCGCTAAGCATTGTGCTAGCTGGACTGGAAATAAAGCCGACGACGTTTCTGGGAACTCTTCTATTATAATTGTGTTTTATGCGAAATTTCTTTGGTGAATTTTCGGAATATGTAGGTACATTTTCTTTTTAAGAGCCTTCCTAGAGCCAACTAGCGCCGCCAATCTTAAAAAAATAATATCTTCCAATATAATCAATTTTATTAAAAAAGCTTTTTACAAAATTTTTATTACTATAAATACTATTTTTTAAATGCTTATTTATAACGTGATTCAATTTCGGTAAGATGTAGTTCGCATAATTGCGAAAAACGGCCGTTTTTGGCACATTTGTGAACTACAACTTAGCTGGTCGCAATTATGCCATGTATTGTATATTGAAAAATAGTATTCATCCTAATAAACATTTTGTAAATAGCTTTTTTATTAAAATTGATTAAATTGAAAGATACTATTTTTTCAAGATTGGCGGCGCTAGTTGGCTCATGGAAGGCCCTTAAGGAATACCTGTGTCTATAAGTTATAATAATACAATGACAGTAATTTTGGATCGCCTGCATTTAAACTAAGGCCCGTATTAATAGTCTGAGCTCAAACCCTCAAGAGCGAATTCAGCCGATACACTCTTCAGACGTGATCACCATCTCAAGTATGTCATTTATTAATATAAACCAATCTTGAGAGCGTACACGTGATGTCTTTCTCAATTGGAAGAACTCAAGTAAACGTCGCGGTTCGCCTGCAACCAGCAAATACGTTCTCAAGTGTGAGTTTGACAGTTCTCTTGAGAACTGAGTTTTGTTTATTAATACGTTATTCACGTGATACCTGATTCTTAAACGCGCACCTAAGTTACGTTTATTAATAGGAACGCCATCTTGAGGTCGTTCTCAAGATTGACTTTTGAGCTGAGAGTGATTTATTAATACGGGCCTAAACCTGTGAGAATTACCATTCTCAAAACGATGAAATCATACCATGTCATGTCGCGCCAAACAGAGACGCCGCTATACCAACACAATAGCACTGTCCCTGTCACGCTCTTCTTCTTCTTCTTTGCCGTGCCCCCTTCCCAGTTTATCTGGGGTCGGGCCTCCTCGTACTTCTGCGCCAGGACAACCTGTCCTGAGTTGTCGACTGTGGGAGTTCTCGAGCCTTCATCTCTCTCTCGATACTGGACCACCACGTAGCAGGTGGTCTGCCTCTGCCCCTAGGCTTACTTGGTATGTTTAGTGCCTTCTTTACGGCGTAAGTTTCATTCCTACGCATCACGTGTCCATACCACCTAAGCCTGTCCCTGTCACGCTCAACATGACATAATAATGATATCATCCTTATGAAAATTCCACTATCCCCACTGGTATATAAATGCTGCCTCCTATTCCTACACCAAAGAACTGTCAAAGTTAGCTTAAACCTGGACAGAATAGATTATTCTCCTCGTGTGGTTTAGTAACCAAACCTATGGTCAAAGTTATTGAGGCCGCCCGTAGGCCTCTGACGTGGCCTGACAACTGCTGCCGAATGACAGAGACCGGGACCAACCTCGACCAGATGGAGGGATGACCTTCTCAAGGTGATTGGAAAAGACTGGACGCGAAAGGCGAGAGTGGGGTTGAGTGGCGTGCTTTGGGAGAGGCCTACGTCCAGCAATGGACTGATACGAGCTGATGATGACACCTACACAATGGAAATTCTTTTCATAGACATGAAATCGGTACAAATTTGCAAGCGAAAAATTATTTCAACGATGAGCGCATAGAGACGAAGTGAACAGGGGTGCCGTATTAAAGAGATTCGTCCATGTCGATAATATCTCTATGTGCCGCGTGTCACGAAGCAATGTTGCGCTCATGTGCGGGCAGACACGGGCGCCCTCCTGGTACAGGGATAGGGGGGAAGTGGTCTGTGTGCACAACAACGTGTTGTCATGATGAAGAAGAAGTGAAAGATCCATCACACATTCTTCTTCTCGCGTGGTTTGTTGAGCAAACCTGTAGCAAGACTTGTTCAGGCCGGTCGTAGCCTTCTGCAGTGGCCTGACGACTGCTGCCGAGTGACAGCGACCGGGACCAACTGCTTGACAACGTGCTCTATGTTGTGCAACTGTATCGCATCGCTATAGTATCGTATGACGCCTACACCATGGAAATTATTTTCCATCATTGACCTTCCGAATCTGGAGCCAAGGCAGATGGTCAATGTCAAACAGCTCCACAAGCACGTACAGTCGTACTCTCAACCAGTCGGTCCGAGCATACAGTCGAGATAGAAATAAAAGCGAACAAGCGACGTGGAGAAATAAAAAGTGCGCGAGTGACTGCCTAACGACAATCGTAATGGTTTACTGGGAACAAAAACGCACGCTTTTTATCTTGGTCGTATTGTTTCAGAGAACAAAGAAGGAGAGGTACGTCGTCGATTCAGATCATACAAATCAGATGATGTAGAGATGTATACCGAAGCCCGAATCAATTGGTGCTCATTTTGTAAACAAAAACTACTAACAATTTAAGGCTTCGTATGCGCGTATTTTCAGTTTTTCTATGAGGGCTACGGCACTAACTACTAAAATTAAACGTCTGAAAAAAATATATTGCAGTCTTGGGGTGTCTATTTAGGGACTGATGATACACGATTGGACAAACTTCGCTCGATAGAAAAAAATCGCAAACATAAACAACCCTTCCATGTCATTTAAAATGAAAATTATGTCTAAACCGAAATAGTTATTCATACGAAATATATATCAAAATGTAGGGTATTATAATTATGAGAGCTTGTTTAAAAAATCTGATTTTTATTGGCGTATTTTAATTTCCCTGCCAAAATTCATCCAAAATCAATAAAAATACAAATATGGAGCCACTGTGCCGTGCTCTTCACTCCGCCGCTGCGGGATATCTTTTGTCTCGCGCTCGAGTTTGACACCTCGCCGCCCCTTAAGCTTTTCTGTGGTTATTGCATTATTTTAACATTATTAAATCGGATCACTATTTTTTCACAATATAATTAACAGGGTCTCTCAAAACGGTGAAGGAAAATATCGTGATGAAACCTGCATGTCGTAGAAGAAGAAAAATTTAAGGCATGTGTAATCCGCCAATCCGAAGTGGGCCCGTGTAGTGGATCATGGCCCCAGCTCCCTCGATGTAAGGGAAGGTCTGTGCCCGAGCAGTGGGGCAATATAAATAGACTGATGATGATGAAAGAAGAGAATAATGATGATGTTCATCTGATCTGCTAGTTTGTGTGAGCTCATCTTGTCACTGAACATCGTTTACGGCCCGGTACACACGACGGGCTGTCCGTTTTTTTTATATATCTATACGAGCTACGAAGATAAACGGTGCGAGAGGACCGAGGTGGAATATTACACTGGGATTATACGCAGTGACGAGTTTACATCTGAATCTACTGAGGTAAGAGGTTACTCTTGTTAAGAAAGCGTATTACAGGATAGATGACTATTTAAACGATGAACATGCATGGTGTGTGTCGCCGGTTCCGCATGAGGGATAAAGTGTAGGTTACTAATAATAGTAACAGTTGTGTAATACTACTAGTTATTAAGTAATTGTGTTATTATTTTAAAAGATGTGCTGTTAAGAAATAGGGATTATAGCAGCTGTAGCCGATCCCTTGCACGTCTGCACCCAGGTCGTGAATTTTGTCTCCACATTCTCGTCTTAGTGACAGTAGCGACATCTATCCAGTAATTGTGCTCATAGAATATGGAGACAAAAATCACAATCTGGGTACGATATCACGGTGGCTCTGTTGGAATAGAGCGTGCCATGGAATGGCGAGGTCCCTGGTTCGAATCCCGGTTGTGCTGAAATTTTTTATCCATAAATTTAGATTTTCGTTTCGCATAGCGTTAAGTATGCAAGAAAATATCAAAACAGAATGGTACTGTTCAATAAAGCTAGAATTTTATATGTAACATCAATGTGTACCAGGTCTGAGAAGTCTGTGGGGAGTTCCGGGGGTTGGGGTGTGTGGAATGGGGATGTAAACACGTTAGCATTCACACGCCATATATTCGCAATAAAACATCGCTCGCGCGCACTTTTACACCACGCATCGCCGCCCGCCCGCGCCACGCGCCACGCGCCAGCTCCGGGACCTTGACTTGGAATATCTGAGCTCATTGCTGCAATGCTCTTATCATTGCTTGATAGGGTGCCAATGAGACGGCACTTCCTGCCATTCAAACCAATCTTCTTCTTCTCAGTGTTCCTCCATCGAAGGTTGGACAACATCATGGCAATGTTCACCCTCTGTCCGGCTGCCCGGAACAAGGGGCTGCAGCCGAACCAATCACGTAAATTCTTTAGAATAGAATAAAAAATATGTTTATTGCCATACACCAATTACATAAGCTTACAAAAAATCAATCAAGTAGTAAGTTATAATGTAATATAGTTATGCTAAGTGGTGTGGCAAAAGATCATGTTTCAGCTGAGCTTTTAGCCAAGAGTGTCTCCTCCTGCCAACGCTCCTCTAGATCATGTCCTGGATTATTAGCTGCCGCAGGTTATATAGGGAGTTCCGCATAATGTGACCGAAATTCGAGCTTCCGTCGCTTGACTCCCTTTAAGAGTTCCAACTTTTTATCCGTAGACAAGGCCTACAATCCGTAATTCTACGGATTTTTCCATAGCTCTGGCAACACTGGGTGAATTACCGCTGTTATTTCCACTATTTAAACAACGGCAAAAGTTTATAACGATAATTAGTTTAAAGGCCGTGAAAAGCGGTTATCCCTAAGTAGTTTGCGGGCGAGCAACTTGTTTCGGCTTGTCAAATATTTTGCGACGAGAACTGAGGGAGGATTTAATTTACGAGAGGTACCTGCGGGGAGACTGGGGCCTGGCTCCGGCAAGGATACGATGGGGGTCGATATTTGACTTGTGGAGAATATTACTTACATATAGTCAAAGGCCGAAATTAGAATCTATTTCGAAGTATGACGGCATATAGAAATCCATATTAATTAGATAAAACGGGACTTACCGTGTTAAACATTTATTATTGATGTCTCGATATTTCGACAGCATTGCAGCCATCATGGTCACGAGTAGACTATACACGAAAGGGGGTAGATCGTTTTGTGTCACCCTTCTGACGTTTAACACTCACCGACTTCAGTCTACTCGTGACCGTGATGGCTGTCGAAATATCGAGACATCAATAATAAATGTTTAACACGGTAATTCCCGTTTTATCTAATTAATATGTATACAAACCGTGAAAGTTTAAAAAGTGATATAGAAATCCATTAGCTGACTACTACGCTAATGGAAACATGCTAGTGTCTGTGCTTAGTTTTCAGTAAAGATTGATTACCAATTATTATTTAATAAAAAGGCTAGGGAATAAGGAAGTGCAAACACAAAGGAATAATGTTTTAAACCCACCACTGTAGTTAATGGAAGCCCGCGGAGTAAATATTGACCGGCATTTTATTAATTACAAATGCACTTCGATAACATCGCGAGAATAAACAACAAAATGGCGGGCTTTGCGGTGCAATAAAGAATATTTAATCACATCGACTGCGTAATGCGGTTAATTTACAAGCGGGCGAAGTCGCGTTCGAGTCAGGTCCGAAGTTAGGGAGAGGTTTGATGCCCCTCTTTATTTACGATTCGTCGCTCTAAAGAAATTTAAATGGCCTCGTCTCATTCGCTCATCAATTGTTTTTCTCTTCGTCATCACACCGTATCAGGCCACTGTTGTACACCGGCCTCTCGAGGTCTTCTGCTCTTTGCATTCATTCCTTTTATTTCAATTATTCTTAAGGGGCTCTTATTCTAGTTGCGAGTACACGTTGAAAACGATCGTACGGTGGAACACAGAGAAAGGTGTACAGGAGAGTTTTTAAGGTTGAGATTATCTCAAAAACTTCTCGACCTATCGCAAAAATTCTTTCACTGTTTGATAGATAAAAGTTAAAACTATGTACTGTAAAATAATAATTAAATTCGGTCCAGTAGTTTTTGAGAAAATCTCAACCTTATTGAGGCCGCCTGGATACTTATCTCTGTCTTAGGACCTGGATGGATGACCCATAGTGACACTTTCATCTGAGCCCCTTCGTGCCTCGGAAAGCACGTTAAGCAGTCGTTCCCGGTTTTCGTCGCTTGATAGCAGTCGTAGGCCACGTCAAAGGCCTACGGGCCTGAATAACTTTGACAAATAGGTTTGGTCACTAAACCATAAGAGAAAAGAAAAAAGAAAGCGACACCGAACTGATCAATGAAATCCAGAATCATTTTTAATCTAAAGGGTGGAAGGAGGTGGGCCCCCTTTTTGGGTCCCCTATGAAACTCCTAGCCGCGTCCCTGGCACCAACTGACACGCTGATGTTGGTAATTAACGAGATTTAACGATTGATGCGAGCCCGCAACACGCGGCGTGCGGCGTCCCGCGGCCGCAACGAGTGGAGGGAGCTGCTGGCCCGGGAGGCGGAGTTCAGGGTGCTTTGTAGACTAAAGACCCGTTGGGGGTGAAGGATCGTCACAATTAAGCCCATGGGGGCTAGCCGGCTGGCCTTTTTTGTCCTGTCAAAGCCTGCGCGAACGAAATTTTTGTACTAATTTTCGCCAAAAATTTGACATTGACGGCTAGTAAAAATCGACGCGGCTCAGCCCCCTGATGATGCTCTAAGGTGGCTACCGGGGACTGGATGCAAAGGGCCGAGAATAGTGCCTTGGGATAGGCTTACGTCCAGCAGTGGGCTGATACGGGCTAATGATGTTAGTCAAAGTCAAAGCGTCTTTATTGCATTGCAATCGGTTACGGGATACAAAGTAGGTCTTAAATTATTACATGTTCGTTTTGTGGGCATGCAATAGATACTTAATAATACATTAATTGGTTAATAATACATTTACAAGTTTCAATATTTTAATATTGTACATTTATTTAGGTATATCAATGATATCTCCTATATTAATTGTTAAAATTTGTAATTTAAAGGGGTTCAATTTGTAAATTAATGGTCAAAATCGTAAATTTTCTGTGTGCTTCGGGGTGTTTTGTGTGCTTAAACATGTTTTGAATGTATTTTCGTGTGTCTTCGGATGTTTTTGTGTTTTCTCTGATTTTTGAACTGAATGAGAAAAAAACTCCCACTAGTTCGGTCAACTGAACTGGATAACTGAACTAGTGGGAATAAACATCCCAAAAAGAAAAATAGCCCATACTCGCTTACTCACTCGCCGGCGGTCTAAAGCGTGTACAATACTATTACGCCACTCGCTGCTCGTCCACTCGTTTTATAGTTGATAGGCGATTTCCGGCGATCAGCGCTGGCGGTGTGACAACTACCTAATAATCATAATAGTTGAATTTACCAACTAATCTCTATTTTACGGTTTGAGATATTTATTTCTCTAAAAAAAGGATATAATCCACTTAACTTAGGGAAATACAAAATCTATGATAAAAGACATTGCCACATTTCAATGGAGCTTTGTTCCACCTACAAAACTAAATGGCAATTTAAGCTGTACCTATAATTTTGATGAGGACTTATTACAGGTTTCATATTGCATAATCATAATCAGTATCATTTTCTACTACTCTCGCAACTCCTATAGAAGAATAACAAAAACAATGAATAAATCGCTTCGATTTCTTACTATTTCTTAATTAAGCTGTTTTTTTCGAATCGCAAGTTGTACTAAACTTTATTTTAAACCAATAATTTTAATAAAAAACGGAGATATTTTTACATTTATTCGTTATCTTGTACAACTTGCGGTTGATGGTGGGGCACAATCTGGCATGGTCATTTATCATATATTTTGTATTGTAAGGAATGACTTAGTGATTTTATAAAATTAACAAAAATAATTTGAATTTTCAATACTTGCTACCTGTTTTAGAATTAAAACTATAGTGTCGGTCTAATTGCCGACTTTAACAATATAAGTGAGTGATATCCGTTTATATATAATAACTTGCAACCTTATTACGAGACCAAAATCTGCTCCTACAAATGGTAGGTAAGGCTCCCAATCCGTGACGTTTTACCGTCGTCCCGCTAAACCGGAAAGGTTTGAGACTCTTAACATTCATTTATGTAACTGGGCTGCTTCAATATTTTTATACGGAAGAGGTCAGGACGAATTAGGGCTATTTTTACACGACTTGCGGCGGTCTCGCTCTAGCAACGCAACGGCTGTAGCTTGCTGTACTCTTCTCACACAATGAATTTTAACAGACTAGATCAGAGTTGCGGTGGCTTCTTGGAGCTTCCGAGAGTAGTGAGATTTCGGGTTCGATCTTTTTTTCGCCATCTTGCTATTTTGTGAAAGATCATCATCAGTCTATTTATATTGCCCCACTGCTCGGGCACAGACCTTCCCTTACATCGAGGGAGCTCGGGCCATAATCCACCACGCGGGCCCAGTGCGGGTTGGCGGATTTCATATGCCTTAGATTTTTTTTCTTCTACGACATGCAGGTTTCATCACGATGTTTTTCCTTCACCGTTTTGAGAGCACTCGGTAAATGTACGTAAGTTTTTCCGCCGAAAAAACCGAGGATAACTCATTGGTACATGGCTGCCCTAGCTGGGAATCGAACCTGGGACCTCCATATTGCAAGTCCATTGACCCAACCACTGAGCCACCGAGCTCTCTCGTGACTTGTGAAAGATGTTTCATTTAAAAAATTACTTCTCTGGATGCAGTATAATCTGTACTGTTATCAGCTTTTAGTTTACCTGAGGGCTTAGTCAATTAGCATTAATTTTTGTTAACGACTATTTTTTCTCTTTTGTTTCGCTCCAAAAAAAAATTTGGTCTTAAATAGTTAACAATCGTTCTATTATACCGTACAAAAAATCCCGGAATTTTTGGAGACCTTTAAAACACCAAAAACTTTAATTTAAAAAGCAACTTACCAACCTCGATTGAAAACAGAGTCCGCCATGATTATCTGTGGCATTACGTCATAGCGGCCCCGATAAACAGGATGTTCGATGTTGAGAAAACTTTATTTTAAACCAATCATTTTAATAAAAAAAACGGAGATACGTTCACATTTATATGTTATCTTGTACATCTTGCGGTTGTTGGTGGGGCAGAATCTGGCATTGTCATTTGCAAGCGAAAAATTATGTCAAGCGATAGGCGGGTTCTCTTGAAAATGGCGGGAAACGACGGTTGTAAAATTATTTGATAATTTTTGTTTAATTTTTTTAGATAATAATCTACAGTGGTTATTTTGATATTAATATCACGTTAAATTAATCAGAAAATTTTCGCGGATGACAGTACGGTGAAGTTATTGGATTATTTATGCAAGATCTGAAGTTTCAAGCTTTTATCAAATCTTCGTCCAGAGTGATGACGCTACGGCGTCTCCTCTGGATGAAGACATGAAGACGCGGCTACACAGGGTAAAGACGCTACTGCGACTCCCCTGGAGGAAGATAGACTATTGTACATAGTGAATTTTCTGTAACATGACATTGGCAAATGACGAACTGTCGAGTCCATAAATAAAATAAAAAGCGATAGGCGCTATTAGACGAAGCAGGGGGCAGGGGCGCCATGTTAAACCCGTTTCGATATCTCAAGGTTACGCGTGTCGCGAAGCAATTTTGCGCTCATGTGCGGGCCCTCCTGTTACAGGTCTATGGGGTAACAGGTCTGTGGGTACACATCCACAAAAATTCCAATAGCAACGTACTCGTACATGATTGGGCAAGCGTTGCAACTCGACTAACAAATAAACGCAGGCACTAAACACTCAACTAAACAACGTTATGGCTCACAAAGGCAGCGAATGTTTTTGAGTGGAGCTTTGTAGTTTTATTTGGATTGTTTCAACCAGCGATGAGAGGAGCAGATGCGCGTTTGTTGTTCACGTGTCAGACCGGCGAGATTGTTTGTTGTAACGAGATTCACAGAGTTAAAGTTAGTCCTAGTGATCTATTACGGGATACGCGTACACAATACATACTTCCAGTTAATTGTTTGATTTGAAATGCAGAGTTTGTTTCTTCCATTCTTAGTCGCGCCGTCGTCGACCTCTCGTCTCTCTTTTGTCCAAAGCATGTTTTTATTTTTAAGAATTTTGGTGCATCCTGAGTTCTGAAATCATCATCATCCACTGCTGGACGTAGGCCTCTCCCAAAGCGCGCAACTCAACCCTACTCTCGGCCCTCTGCATCCAGTCCCTGCCAGTCATCTTACGAAAGTCGTCCCTCCATCTGGTCGGGGGGCGTCCCACACTACGTTTACCCGTTCGTGGCCTCCATTCGAGAACTCGTCTACCCCATCGGTTATCGGTTCTACGACAGTGACCAGCACACTGACACTTCAGTTTACTGATTCTATGAGCAATGTCAACCACTTTTGTCTTCTGGCGGATCTCGTTTCTTATTTTATCTAACAGAAAAATGCCAAGCATAACTCTGCCCATAGCTCGCCGAGCGACTTCTTAAATAAATATATATATTTTCCAAAGGATACACTCATTCAGAGTTTCAATCTAAGGAATAAAGACATCTACTGATTCATCATTCTTAAATCTTTAATGTACACAATTATGTACATTTTTAATAAAGAATCCTATATTCTAAGTTAGGTCTTCAATCTGTCGGAACCTTTTATCCACCATCGTACTTACCATGTCAAAGTCAAATTTCTTTATTGCAAGTAAGCACGTTGTGTACATTTTTACACGTCAGTATATTTCTTGAATTTAGGTACATTTACACCACTTTGCAAGGAAAAGGTGCCAACGCTGAGGAGAAAAAGTGGCAAAAAACTCTCAGCAGCACATCTTTTAAAATATTGACAATACAATTACTATGTAACTAGGTATCACACAACTATTACTATTGTTAGTAATCTAAACTTTATCCTTCATGCGGAACCGGCGACACACACCATGCATGTTCATCGTTTAAATAGTCATCTATTCTGTAATAGTTCCTTTAATGAAATTCTTGAATTTCCTCTGATTTCAGACCACGAAAATTTTTCACCTAAATCTTTCAGCTTTGCTTCCAAACCGGCTTCAGGGTACATATGACAGGGCAGGTCACATTAACATGTTCTAACAGGGTTCTAACACGACACATATTTGGCTATAATGTCACAGAAAACCTTCAGATTTATTGCTTCTTATATTACAAAATTCTCCTCCATTTTCGCTGTATTCAGAGGTTCCTTGGATATTATTTATATATTTATTTTATTAATGGACTCGACAGTTCGTCATTTGCCAATGTCATGTTACAGATAATTCAATATATAATAGTCTTCTATCTTCCTCCAGAGGAGTCGCAGTAGCGTCTTCAGCCTGGGTAGCCGCGTCTTCCTGTCTTCATCCAGAGGAGTCGCCGTAGCGTCATCACTCTGGACGAAGCAGCTCGACAGTCACCGAGCTTGTAGCGGGAACTCTTGATAAAAGCTTGAAACTTCAGATCTTGCTTAAATTATCAAATAAATTCACCATACTGTTATTCGCGAACATTTTCTGATTAACTTAACGTGATATTAAACACATAATAACCACTGTAGACATTTTCAAGAGAACCTTCCTTGTATATTCTGCGTAGTTTTAGGCAAACTCCTAGCAAGCTACGGTTACTTAGTTCGAACGGATTATGTAAGAATATCCTCATTAATTTTGTATCCGGTCTTAAATTTTAATAGCGTCGTCCTTGTACTTTAGTTGGATGAGAAGTTTGCGAACTTGTTTCGTTTAAGTTCCGAGGAAATAAAGTAATCTGGTGTTTCTCGGAAAGTGGCTGATCGTAGCAGCTTCAAGACCAAAGGAATTACTCGTCTAATCTGAAACTTTGTTACCTGGGAGCTCAAAAGATTGAGGTCTACAGTCTACACTAATTTAGTTTTTAGAAGAAACATAGTTACACCAGTTTCAGTGGTATTTCTCATCATCATCAGCCCGTATCAGTCCACTGCTAGACGTAGGCCTCTCCCAAAGCGCGCCAATCAACCCTACTCTCAGCCTTCTGCATCCAGTCCCTGCCAGCCATCTTGCGAAGGTCCCTCCATCTGGTCGGGGGGCGTCCCACACTACGTTTACCCGTTCGTGGCCTCCATTCGAGAACTCGTCTCCCCCATCGGTTATCGGTTCTACGACAGATGTGACCAGCCCACTGCCACGTCAGTTTACTGATTCTATGAGCAATGTCAACCACTTTTGTCTTCTGGCGGATATACTCGTTTCTTATTCTATCTAACAGAGAAATGCCAAGCATAGCTCTTTCCATAGCTCGCTGAGCGACTTTGAACTTGTGTGCCAGTCTCATCGTCAATGTCCACGTTTCGGCTCCGTAGGTCATCACTGGCAGGACGCACAGGTTGAAGACCATATTTTTCAGGCATTCCGGTATTTCTAAATGACCTGATTCTGGGGAGATTATGTTAGGCCCAAAAATATGATTGATATTTAAAGAATCAGAAATATGTAATCTTACATTGAAGAACATCTCAAAAAGATATCCCACTCATGAGTCAAATCTGTCAAAGTTCAAACATACTGTTTCTCTACCCGAAGGTTGTCTGGAAGAGATCGCTCTCAGCGATGAGACCAATCGGATCGTGTTTAAACTAATGTGTATCTGTTTTTTTTATTTTTTTTTATTAATGGACTCGACAGTTCGTCATTTGCCAATGTCATGTTACAGAAAATTCAATATGTAATAGTCTTCTATCTTCCTCCAGGGGAGTCGCAGTAGCGTCTTCACCCTGGGTAGCCGCGTCTTCATGTCTTCATCCAGAGGAGACGCCGTAGCGTCATCACTCTGGACGAAGCCGCTCGACAGTCACGTTCACTCCCGAGCTTGTAGCGGGAACTCTTGATAAAAGCTTGAAACCCCAGATCTTGCTCAAATTATCCAACAAATTCACCACACTGTCACTCGCGAACATTTTCTGATTAATTTAACGTGATATTAATCTCAAAATAACCACTGTAGACAATAAAACAAAAATTATCAAATAATTTTGCAACCGTCGTTTCCCGCCATTTTCAAGAGAACCCATGTGTATCTGTTTTGTGCAATAAATAATATTTATCTTATCATATGGTGGTACTTCACTTCGCTATTCGTATTTGCGTATTTGTCATAATTGCCATGTGTGGTTGGTATTCTTGACAAAATATTCATCTTATTTGTATGTATCTACGTCAAGTATTTGACAAATACGACAAACATACAATAGCGAATACGATGAGAAAAGTGAAGTGGAGAACATTACGATTCCCGAGCCATGAAAATTGCACTATTTAAGTCCTAACTCGGGAAAAATATCTTTAGCACTATCTAGATTGAGAATCTAACCCCCAGTACATCTCGCAGTGACAACGAATTCACCTAGGATATCTTCAATAAAGATGTTAACTTTTTCTACAATCCATTACAGAAGTCAGAGGGTCGCCCTGATTCTATTAGTATAAATTAAGCGTGGTTAACTTCTAAGCTCCAAGTTGTAAAATCTTCTGGGAAGTTTTTAACAGCGTCCTCAGTAAATATGTAATGAGATGGGCCCGGCGCAGGGACGAGGGGCGCAGGCGGCTCGGGGGGCGCAAAACAAACTTGTTCGCGACAGCGGCGTCCCGAGGGACACATCAGTTCAGCGGAGCGACCCTGCACATGGAGCTAAGAGAATTGGAGAATGCATTGTGGATAATACCAACAATTGTTTTTGCATTGTAACTACATTACAATAGATACAATAATACTCCAGTCTCCACTCTAAATTCAAGATAGATAATAAATAAGAGCTAGAGGCAACATACCACTTACCCAATAGACATGAAATCAGTACAAATTTGCACGCGATACATTCTGTCAAAGATGAGCGCATAGAGACGAAGCGGGGGACAGGGGTACCGTATTAAAGAGATGCGTCCATGTCGATAATATCTCTAGGTGACACGTGTCGCTAGGCAATGCTGCGCTCATGTGCGGGCAGACTAGGGCACCCTCCTGGTACAGGGATAGGGTGTAAGTGGTCTGTGACGGAGGCAAAACCAGGTCGGCCATTGAACAATAAAAAAAATCAAGATATCTTTCATGCCGATTGTACTAAGGATTACACTGAACTAACGTTACTATTTATTATTAGCGAGTTAAAGCAAAGAAAAATACACAGACCTTATTAGGGTTAATATTTTATCAGAATCTTCTCGACCGATTACAAAACTAATTAATAGAAAGCTTAGCCTTCAATACAAATTATGTATTTGTAAAGAATGTTTAAAAATCAGTCTAGTACGTTTTGAGAAAATATCAACCATAACGACTCTCTTTATTCTATTTCACTTAATTTATTTTTGATTTATTGCAATATTTTCTGCCGACTTTCACATCTTCAGGAAATAATATATAGGCTGTCTCTACATGCGCTACTAGCTCTATCCCGCTGCTCTCCCCGCCGGCACACACGGCCAGATTTATAGCGCGTCTGATAGAGCGGCGCTTTATGTCGCGCGGAGTGTTTTAGCGCCCCTGTTTACTTTTAAGCGAATTTATGCGCGAGTCGATAGCGCGAGATAGGGCGCTTTATTGACGGAATTGCCTGCGTGCGGATCTGGCGGGGTATCGCGCGCTTCATGTATGTGAAACCAACAATGGTTCTCTTGAAAATGGCGGGAAACGACGGTTGCGAAATTATTTGATAATTTTCCTTTTAATGTCTACTACTAGTCCCTATTTTGTGTTTAATATCACGTTAAATTAATCAGTAAATGATCGCGAATGACAGTACGGTGAAGTTATTGGATTATTTATGCAAGATTCCAGTTTCAAGCTTTTATCAAGAGTTCCCGCTACAAGCTCGGGAGTGAACGTGACTGTCGAGCTGCTTCGTCCAGAGTGATGACGCTGCGGCGACTCCTCTGGATGAAGACATGAATACGCGGCTACCCAGGGTGGAGACGCTAATGCGACTCCCCTGGAGGAAGATAGAAGACTATTGAATTTTCTGTAACATGACATTGGCAAATGACGAACAGTCGAGTCCATTAGTAAAATAAATAAATAAAACCAACAATATTTAGGATCATCTTTTTCCTATCTATTTTACTATAAAATATACGTATATTTAGAGGACTGATGAATACCGATACACGATTGCACAAACTTCGCTCGATAGAAAAAATCGCAAACATACCCTTTCCATGTCTTTTAAAATGAAAATTATATCTAAACCGAATTTAGGTATAAAATACATAAGGCCACTAACAATATACATACGTATATTCACTATAAAGCACTTAGCTATAAAAAAAAGCGGTGGCTTGATTTGACAGTTGCTTAACCATCGATTTTGTATGGCGAAATCCAATGAAAATCCTTAAACCATAGCTTACACTGGCACCTAATTTTAATTCACGTTTATAGCTAACAACCTAAATGTTTAATAATACGTTGGATTTTCTAATATTTTTTTAAAGAAATGCTTAATTTTTATGGTACCATAAAAGTTCATTGGGATTTTAATCCACTTAGAATTTCTGAAAAGTTTCTGAACGGAGTTATTATTAGAATAAAATCTATTCTTAGAAAGAATTACTACGCGAGAAGCTAGCCATTCATGGATTAAAATAAACCATCCGAGCCTTAAGGGATTTAAACTAACGATCTTTTAAAAAATGCGAACTCGCCAATATTTAAAAATTGTATCTTCTGAAGAAATATAACTCTTATTATACTTAATATCAAAGCTCTATCTCGATAAATAATACTTTTTAACCTACTGTCGAGAGGACGGTAATTTTATACAGGGTGGTCTCGAATTCATTCGACAAAACTGAGTGGATGGTTAGTTTTGATACTTACATTAATACTGCACAGCGTTTAAGTAAATTAAACAATTTGGGGAAAAAATAAATAAATATTTACAATAAATAAATATTATTCTTCTTCAGCATACAGCAGCCCACTCCTGGGCATATGACTCTTCATGAATCCTCCATGTGGCCCGATCCCAAGGTTGTCTGGTCCACACCGAGCCACAAACCTTCTTTATGTCGTCGGCCCATCTGGCTGGTGGTCTGCCCACGCTTCTTCTACCCGTCCGGGGTCTCCACTTTAGATTTAAATAAATATTACTTATCCAAAAAAAATATTACTTACTTTGATAATTTGTTTATTTACTTAAACGCTGTGCAGAATTGATGTTATTATGCCACAAGCCCAATTTTGTAGAAAAAATTCAAGGCCACTGTATATCCCAAGACTGCTATATGTAAATGATAAATGAAGAAAAAAAATTCTCCAATTTTTTTTTTTTTGCGAAATTATTCGATAATTTTCAGTTTCATGTCTACAGTGGTTGTTTTGTGTTTAATATCACGTTAAATAAATCAGAAAATGTTTGCGAAGACAGTATGGTGAAGTTATTGGAGGATTCATGCAAGATCTGAAGTTTCAAGCTTTGATCAAGAGTCCCGCTACGAGCTCGGGAGTGAACGTGACTGTCGAGCTGCTTCGTCCAGAGTGATGACGCTACGGCGACTCCTCTGGAGGAAGACAAGAAAACGCGGATACCAGGTTGAAGACGCTACTGTGACTCCCCTGGAGGAAGAGGAAGATAGAAGACTATTATATATTGAATTTTCTGTAACATGACATTGGCAAATGACGAACTGTCGAGTTTATTAATAAAATAAATAAAGTAATTATTACCGTAGCACTGATTTATCTTTACGTTGAATTTCCGTTACAGTGACTCCCGTTCTGATGCTTTGAGTCCCTCAACGTCAATTCTCACTACGTTACAGTCAAATACAACAAGTTAAACTGTGCTCCGAACTAATTCATTTACTCTATCCCCAAAAGTTTAATACAAACTTACATTCCCAACTTTAAAAAGACGATATGATTTTTTGAATATGTAACATGACACTAGCAAATGACGAGCTGTCGAGTCCATTATTAAATAAATAGTACAGTAGAACTGAATATGAAAACTGTTAATATAATACTGCGATGCACGTCAGAAAAACGTTAGGGAAAGCATGCAGCGTTACTAAAACCGCCACGTACTAATAAAGTAGCAATTTGCATACCGCAGCACACATGTAGCCATTCCTCTTTCACTTTGTATAAAGTAAAACGGAAAATTATGCCAACTCATTACTCTATTCTACGACCAACAGTTTTATGCTATTCCCTTGTTAAACAGCTCGGTGGCGCAGTGGTTAGGACTAGAATTGTGACACAGGTTCGATCAGCCCCTAAAACACATTACAATTATTCTTTTCAAAAACTATCCAATGTACAGATACAACTTTTTTACAGTCTTATTACATGCATAGATTTACACACAGTTCGCCATTAATGTGACGACATTACACTGGTCCTGTATTACCATTCTCAAATCGATGAAATCATACCATGTCCGCGCCAAACAGAGATGCCGCTACACCAATGCCATAGCACTGTCCCTTTCACGGCCGCTATGGCACGGTATGATTTGATCGTTTTGAGAACAGTAATAGTCTCACAGGACCAGTGTAATGTCGTCACATTAATGGCGAACTGTGTGTAAATCTATACATGTAATAAGACTGTAAAAAAGTTGTGTCTGTATATTGGATATTTTTTGAAAAGAATAATTGTAATGTGTTTTAGGATCGATACTGATGCCAAAACAATAAATTTTAGAATTTTTGTCTGTTTGTCTGTGACTTTGTGCAAGTATCACGCCATAACTACTGAAGGGATTTTGATGGGAGTTTCACTTGGAGATAGCTGAAATATCCGGACAGCTCATATATGTGCCATGGCGGTATGTGATGTGGAAACAAGGATCCAGAGAGGAAGATCTGCCTCCTGATCTCCTCCATCCTCCTCCTCTATACTTTTGTATCAAAAAATCCATTTTATGAAAAAGGCACATTCGCAAGCTTTTGGATGTGACTATGTAAAGTCGGAGAGTAATTTTATTTTTCATATTTGTTTAATTTTTTTATTTACATGATTACTTCCAATAACTTGACATTGGCGAAAATATCTCTTAAATAAAAGTAGACATTAAAATAAAAATAGAATAGATATAAAGTCAGGGAAAAGATAGGAATACACAAATGAAGTGAGTACAAATGAAATCCCTTGCAAATCTTTCCTTCCCAGAAGTTGTACAAACACCGATTCGCTCAAATCTTAGTAGAGATATTCCGTTTTCCCCGTGACATCACGATCTCTATAAAGCAAGAAATCGCCTATGGAGATAGCCATATTTCACAGACACCGCTCTTGGCTAACACGCGTCTGTGGCATGAATTTTCAATAGAAGTCGAACTATAAACAGATGTCTCTTTCTGACGTATGAGAGTAAAAGTGACAACAACTAACAAGGACGGAGACCTGGCATTGCCGCCATATTAGAATCATATCTCTTTAATATTGCACGCTTATATTGAATTTGCATTTACACCACTTTGCAAGGAAAATGTGCCAACGCTGAGGAGAAAAAGTGGCACAAAATTTTCAGCAGCACATCTTTTAAAACAATAACGAATACATTTTTTATTAACTAGTACATAATTATTGTGCGACTTCAACAATATATATATATAAGTATATATAGTGATATCCGTTTACATATATTAATTTGCATATTTCTTATTAATATTAATCAAAACTTAATCTTACATTAGCAACTGACGATATATACTATGCATTTCCTGCTGTATATTCGGTGGGTATAAGTAATTTATAACAAGAGTTTCTTTAATGGAATTAAAATTTTCAATTTGTCAACGTTTTATTTAGGTTAGGCTAGGCTTTGTTACAAAAAAAAAGCATTCGTATATTGTAAGTAGGCATATGTATTATTTTCATATATATTTTTTTTGTAATTTCTTAAATATGTAGGTAAGTATTTTATTTTGTAATTTTCTTTACGCTGACTTATATAGTCTTTCTTTATTACAATATTTGTAATCTTGTTTTCGCATGCACTATTTTAAATTTAATGTTATCATTATGTACTTAAATGCCGTAAGATTATCTGATAAATAAATAAATAAACGTCGTAACACTTTATGGCAATAAACCAGATGTATCTTGTCTCAGAGAGCGAAAATGACAACCAGGGAGACGTCTCTAAACAAAATATACTTTGGACTCTCTCCAAAGTTGTTCCCTCCATGTCAGTCGAGCTATTCCACCCCGTGACAGCGCATCTCCATATTATTTGCCAGCAATGAACACAAACGGCCCTACATCATTAAGGGCGAACGCAAATAATGTGCAAAAGAAAAATTCCAACAGAATAATTTATCTTTCGGCTAAAAACCATGAGTAATCCCCATGGCCCCGGTGACTGGCGAAAAAATCAGTTTTCTTTCAGCGCCTTCCTCCATCGTGTAGGTATAACCTACATCACTTTTGTAGACAACTTTGAACTTTAAGTTTCGGACAATAAGAGCGTTGGAATGCCGATGTGATGTAGAGTGTACCGACCCACGTCTCGCGTGATGCCGAGATTTGTAATGGAGGAGAGTGACTCTGCTGGAATCGGCTCAAATTGTTGGTTTTGTCCCGAGTTTCGTAGCAGTGTATCTGTCATGTCATATCGCTCCATTCTAATGAGCGGCGCGGCGCGGGGTGATGGAGGGATGTATGAACGAGGCTTTACGAGGACCTTCGATAATTATATACTTATTAAATATAATACCTAGTTATTAAGTAATTGTGTCACCATTATTTTAAAAGATGTGCTGCTGAGAGTTTTTTGGCACTTTTCCTAGCAAAGTGGTGTAAATGTAAATTCAAAAATATGTTGACGTGCAAAAATGTACACAACGTGCTTACTTGCAATAAAAAAAATACTTTGACTTTATAAGATAGTTAAATAAACAATTTATTACACTAATAACCCTTTCGGCCGCCTTACGTAACATAATACTTACAGCAAAAAAATATCAACTATTTTTTTCTATTTTTGTACAACGGCGGTCTTATCACTCGAAGCGTTCTCTTTTAGGCAACCTCAGGCGATAGGATTACTATAGCATTCTCTAAGTAGAAGGATCCAGAATAGAGTATTTAACAAGTATCGAAAATTAAAGTTTAATGTCTACAGTGGTTGTTTTGTGTTTAATATCACGTTAACTTAATCAGAAAATGTTGGCGAATGACAGTATGGTGAAGTTATTGGATTATTTATGCAAGATCTGAAGTTTCAAGCTTTTATCAAGAGTTCTCGCTACAAGCTCGGGAGTGAACGTGACTGTCGAGCTGCTTCGTCCAGAGTGACGACGCTACGGCGACTCCTCTGGATTAAGAGAAGACTATGATAATATTTTGAATATTCTGTAACATGACATTGGCAAATGACTCGACGTCCATAAAAAAAATGGAAATCTTTTACTTAAATTTTGAAGAGGAATCTTCCATTCATATTGAAGCACAGATTCCGTAGGCTTGTTAAAGAAAATGCGTTATGGCGCAGTAACTTGCGGGAACCGTCTAAATTGTTAAGGGCCCGGGAATCGGCTGTAAGAGAGGGACGCACATACAGCTCGACGCGCGAGAGAGCGAGACGGATGCGGGAAGCGTGTAAACGGCAAATTGGTTTTCCTTTTTATGAATAGGATATTGTATTGCGAAACAATATAAGGGGCTTTGTTTCCAGAAAGCAAAATATAGACAGGTATGTTCAGGGAACCGGCTAATCTAAATGGAACAAAGAAATAGGTACAATTGTTTATTTGTAATTCTCCAATTCGTTTTATGTAAGTACAATTCGGAATTGACTGATAATTCTAAGGGATATTTTTTAAGTTACGTATTAGGTTTCTTGTAGTAATGTAGTTTGTACTATCTGTGTCTTCTTCATGTAGCTAACAGCAGCTCAAGTGTAACACTTAGGAACTTTGGTCAGTTCTTATTATCTGTGTCGTAAGATTTAAAATCGTATTGCAAGTGTCACCATTGATCTGCTGTAGTATGTTGGGGTCGTCAACTATCTGTGTGCTAACTAAATGAATGTTATTTATTTTATTAATGGACTCGACAGTTCGTCATTTGCCAATGTCATGTTACAGAAAATTCAATATATCTTCTATCTTCCTCCAGAGGAGACGCCGTAGCGTCATCACTCTGGACGAAGCAGCTCGACAGTCACGCTCACTCCCGAGCTTGTAGCGGGAACTCTTGATAAAAGCTTGAAACCCCAGATCTTGCTCAAATTATCCAACAAATTCACCATACTGTCACTCGCGAACATTTTCTGATTAATTTAACGTGATATTAATCTCAATCAATCAATCAATCAATACATTTATTTGTTAGAATACACAGAATACGAGATGATATACGATTTAATAATAAAGTCATGGTATTCAGCCTGTTAAGAGGCGTACAAATGTTATACACACGGATTGTTGATGACGGTCACTGAACTCCTTGACACTGTAAAACATATTTTGTCAAAATAACCACTATAGACAATAAAACAAAAATTATCAAATAATTTTGCAACCGTATATTTTCTATTATAGTTCGTCTACAATCAATTTACTGTATTGTTTGTACCTGTTTCTATTATCAATTATCATTATGTCCGGCTCATAACGCGGCACTAATGTTATTGTATCGGCTGCGGCCGCAGCGCGTGTTCCTGCGATTGCATTCAATTGCACCTAAGCCGACTCGATTGCCCGCAACAATAATTCAGCCTCAGACCATTTATAATGGAGATTCTTGCGTTGGCAACTTAAGTCGTGTGGTCTTATGAGTGATCATGTATGAAGATGTCGCTGAATTTTGTATGAGATTTTTAAAGTTGGGAATGTAAGTTTGTATTAAACTTTTGGGGATAGAGTAAATGAATTAAATCGGAGCACAGTTTAACTTGTTGTATTTGACTGTAACGTAGTGAGAATTGACGTTGAGGGACTCAATGCATCAGAACGGGAGTCACTGCAACGGAAATTCAACGCAAAGATAAATCAGTGCTACGGTAATAATTACTTACCCGAAAATATTATTATGACATTCGACCAGGCTGTGTACGAGTATAGTTGGCCTTGCCTTTCCGTCTGGGAAGAGTTTTATTTTATGGACCTTCGGGTGTACCACGGGCAAAAATTTCTTTCCGTAGACCACCGAGGTGGTCCACGGGCAATAATCCAGTTTAAATGAGGAAAAAATTAAGGTTGAGATTTTTTTTAAAAACTCTGATGGATGATTCTTTATATTCTTCTACAAGTATAGAAGTAGTGAAGTAACTAGTGTTAAAAAAGTACAATCGGTCAAGTAGTTTTTGAGATTTTTTTTTAATTTATTGTTTAATAACATTTATAAAAGTACATGTGAAATCTACTTTCCCATCTTAGGCGAAACCACGTATGGTTTATATGCCGAAGGCGAGTTCTAATTTATAAAATAATATGTAAGTAGAATGTATACATTTATGAGCTCATTACAAGGAATCACCAACCCCCGCCAGAGGACTTGATTAAGATTTTATAAACTTGATGGATTTTGATGTATCTATTCAAATTCAAACTCGAATACTTTCATTAATTTAGATTACAAGATCCATTTTGTGTTAGTAGTTGTACTTAAAACTATGTTAGTACTTACATAAATAAAATAGGGAGTACGCATATGACGCCCCCCGACCAGATGGAGGGATGACCTTCGCAAAATGGCTGGCAGGGACTGGATGCAGAGGGCCGAGAGTAGGGTTGATTGGCGCGCTTTGGGAGAGGCCTACGTCCAGCAGTGGACTGATACGGGCTGATGATGATGATGATGATGTACGCATAAGTATATTTATGTGTTCATCTCCCGCACGAGCCTATATGAGGTGTCGCTTCATTACGAGACTGACAAACAGTCCGATTTTAATACTTAATGTGAAGTGGAATCTCCATTCTAAATGCTTTATGAACTCTGAGCATCGATTGGAGCATCGGTGTGTGTCGCCCGTGAGGCTAGGTAAGCCACGCGGCCGGCTTTGCCCGGATTGTCCCGACTTTGTATGTCGCAAGGCCCGGGATCACTTGGCGGGGATTGTGCAATCCCCTTACAGAGGAACCGTGATTTTTGATAGTCTCATTCGGGGATCGGGTCGGAACATTACCCGTGTCTCCTTTTATCAAAATCTCAGCGATTTTAATGAAATAAAAACTGGTTATTTCTCATACCTTACGCCTTAAACCGGCACTGTTAAAATCTAACTTACAATATATGCATAATAGGAATGCAATCAGCTTAAATTCCCAGCCGTGATTATTTCATGTATATGCAGAGAGAACAAGTTTTTTGCCACTTTTTCTCCTCAGCGTTGGCACCTTTTCCTTGCAAAGTGGTGTAAATGTAAATTCAAAAAATATATTGACGTGCAAAAATGTACTCAACGTGCTTACTTGCAATAAAGAAATTTGACTTTGACTTTTGACAAAGTACCTACATCATACGCCGATCCCGTACTAGGGTAGGATAGTTTTTGTTTACAAAATAAGACACTTGATTTGGGCTTCGGTTTAATCACCTATTAAACCGAAGGCCAAATCAAGTGTCTTATTTTGTAAACAAAAACTACCCTACCCTACTAACATTTTAAGCTGTTCTGTGTTTCATCATCATCATCAGTCTATTTATATCGCCCCACTGCTCGGGCACAGACCTTCCCTTACATCGAGGGAGCTCGGGCCATAATCCACCACGCGGGCCCAGTGCGGGTTGGCGGATTTCACATGCCTTAGAGTTTTTTTTTTTTCTTCTTCTACGACATGCAGGTTTCATCACGATGTTTTCCTTCACCGTTTTGAGAGCACTCGGTAAATGTACGTAAGTTTTTCCGTCGAAAAAACCGAGGATAACTCATTGGTACATGGCTGCCCTAGCTGGGAATCGAACCTGGGACCTCCATATTGCAAGTCCATTGACCCAACCACTGAGCCACCGAGCTCTGTGTTTATTGCGTAGTTATTTCCATATTATTAGATTGGATTACTTTATTTTCACAAAGATGAACAGGTTCCATCACTGAGTTCCTTCAGTGTTATATCAAAAAAAGGTAATTAGACGATCAAATTTGTTTACAAAATAAGACACTTGATTTGGGATGCTGTATACCTACATATTATTCTGCGTAGTTGATGGTATTTAATTTTAAAGAATTTTAAGTACTTTGTAAATAGGTATTTCATTGTAATGGTGATAGCTAGATATGACAAATAAGCACTGAGACACAGACTTCATTATTTGTCACAATTTATTGGCATTGTAACAAAATGGGAAATTTTCATAAGTATAAACTTGGTAAGGTGACGAGTTGGGAGTAATTAAACCAATGGATCTGTTTCAACTTTTTGTTCGACTCTAATCCATTAATGGATTACACATACCTACCCTAATCTTGGATCTCGTTTTTGCAATCCATTGCCTAAATTAGCATCCACTTACGCCATCTAGCGGGAGTATCTCAAATAAAATAGTTTATTTAGGACACATTAAGTCAGGACTTTGGGCCGTTCCTATTATCTGCGTAGTAAGAGTCGAAATCGTACTGCAAGTGTTACGCAACTTAGCACTAACTATAACTAACCTAATATACAATTTTATAAGTGCTATCAAGGACTAACTGGACTTGCATTATATAACTAAAACTAAGTATTTCTCATTTAAGTGAATTGTAATTCTTTTGAGAAAATAAATATTTTTAAACCTAAGTGTTACTATTGACGTCAAGTCAAGTCAAAGTCAAATTTCTTTATTGCAAGTATGCACGTTGTGTACCTACATTTTTGCACGTCAACATATTTTTGAATTTACATTTACACCACTTTGCAAGGAAAAGGTGCCAACGCTGAGGAGAAAAAGTGGCATAAAACTCTCTGCAGCACATCTTTTAAAATATAATAACACAATTACTTAATAACTAGGTATTACACAACTATTACTATCGTTAGTAATCTAGACTTTATCCCTCATGCGGAACCGGCGACACACACCATGCATGTTCATCGTTTAAATAGTCATCTATCCTGTAATACGCCTTCATAACAAGTGTTCCTTTAATGAAATTGTTTAAATTTCCTCTCTGTCAGCGTCGTGACACTTTCTGGCAACTTGTTATAAAAGCGAATACAGTGCCCCATTGATCTGCATGAGTACATAATACAGTCTATATTGGCCCAGAATCTCATACTAGGATAACCTATGTTTTGAGAGGCAGTTCCTTCCAGTTATACAGTATAAAAATATTTTAATTTAAATATATTCTATTAATATAATTGTTTTGGATATTCTATATCTTGTAATGGTGTACAAGAAATGCCCTAATCATCATCATCAGTCATTTTTTTTATATCTCCACTCGGGCAAAACCTTACGTCGATGGAGCTCGGGCTATGATCCACCACGCGGGTCCAGTACGGATTGGCGGATTACATGCCTTGGATTTTTTTCTTCTACGTCATGCAGGTTTCATCGTGTGTATTTTAATGTAATATTTAATTGTGACTTATTTTTTTATCTATAAGTTGACTAAGTTATTATTATGAATTTACACAGCGCATTGATGTTAACTGTAATGCTGTGTGATATTTTGTAAATAAATAAATAAATATCACATTTTCCTTCACCGTTTTTAGAGCTTTTGGTGAATGTAAGTACGTAATTTGGATAATTTTCGGTAAATTGCTGACCTGGCCGGGGATCGAACCTGGGACCTTCGTATCATAAGCCCAGCCCAACCACTATGTCCCAGCAGCGGGTCAAAATGACGTGTTACTGGCATTGATCTCCTGCGGTAACTATACCGCAGCCCAAACCAAGTGTCTTATTTTGTAAACCAATATGATCGCCTAATTACCTGTTGTGATGTAACACTGAAGGAACCGATTGATAGAACCTGTTCATCATTGTGTTAATAAAGTAATCCGATATAATAATGTGAAAATAACTATGCAATAATCACAGAATAGCTTAAAATGTTAGTAGGGTAGGGTAGTTTTTGTTTACAAAATAAGACACTTGATTTGGGCTTCTGTTTAGATACACAGTCTGCCTTCTAAAAATGTCCGAGCGCAAAGGTCCAAACGGATGAATGGTTCATTTGCTTTATTGGACATTATTTGGACGTTAACAATGGACCCTTATTTGGACGTTTTTAAAATTGTTTTACCTGACCTTTGTGTATCTAGTTGTTTATAGGAGATCAATGGTTACTGGCGATAAGGCCGCCATCACAGACCACTTACCCCATAGACCTGTAACAGGAGGGCGCCCGTGTCTGCCCGCACATGAGCGCAACATTGCTTCGCGACACGCGTAACCTTGAGATATCGAAACAGGTTTAATATGGCGCCCCTGCCCCCCGCTTCGTCTAATAGCGCCTATCGCATGACATAATTTTTTGCTTGCTTTGTACCACACTACGTTTACCCGTTCGTACCCCCCGACCAGATGGAGGGATGACCTTCGCAAAATGGCTGGCAGGGACTGGATGCAGAGGGCCGAGAGTAGGGTTGAGTGGCGCACTTTGGGAGAGGCCTACGTCCAGCAGTGGACTGATACGGGCTGATGATGATGATGAAATTTGTACCGATTTCATGTCTGTTGCGGTGCACAGTAATTAAGGAACTTGACGAATGTGGAGATAAATTAAAAGAGCGTGTGGACTGTATGAATTATTGTTGTTTATTGAGCATATCTTAGTGTTGCCAATATTTTAATGTTGCCAACATTTTAATGTCAACAATGTCTATGGGGTAAATGGTCTGTGGCCGCCATCGATTAGCAAATTATCGCATTGAACGCGCCTGTAGCGGTATTAATGGCCTAGACAGCTCGCTCGGCAAATTGGTATCTATCAGCCTGGAGTACTGACACGGCTATTAATTGACGGCTATTTAACACCAACACGGCATGAATGGACTTCATTTCTAAAGTTATGTGAGGTTCATACCATAAGGTTGAGTCAATAGATTAGCAGACCTCAATAGGTCGGTAGCAATCAAAGACCACTTACCCCTAGACCTGTACCAGGAGTGCGCCCGTGTCACATGAGCGCAACATTGCTTTGCGACACGTGGCACCTAGAGATATTATCGACATGGACGTATCTCTTTAATACGGCACCCCTGTCCCCCGCTTCGTCTCTATGCGCTCGTCATTGACAGAATGTTTTATAAGTACTCATAGTGTCGTCAATCTTCAACCAATCACACACCTTTCTTTTGGTTTTGTTAATAACTTTTTTAAATGTTTGTTTCTGCACCCTATTTTCTTTTAATGTACATTATGTCTGTAAGGGGGAGGCCTGGTGACTCAAGACACAGGATTAGTCCTAGCTTGAGCACCAGTCTTCCACCAAACTTTGTCTAATAACATGAAAATGTACCTAATGTGGAAGGAAATAAAAAATATTTGAATTCAGAAATCCCAAAGAAACTAACCACTCCTTCACATCACAACAAAACAACAAATGAACCAAATTCGATCTGGAAAGCAGTAGCCGGTCGTCGATCACTCGCTTATTCATGGCGGAGAAATAACAGTTGTACCTCGATGTCATAATAAAGCTCGGCGACAATGGAAAGAGAATAAATACATCAGGAAACGATCGCTACTGACGACGCGACGGCTGGAGCGGGAGGAAGAGGGGGCGGGGGCGATCGTTCACACGTATCGTTTGTATTGTGCCGTATGGGGTAAACAAGGTGATAGGGTGGCGGGCTACTGACAGCGGGGAGTACAGCACAAATTAAAAAAAAAGTCATCATCATCACTGTTGTTGTTTTTAAATTCTTCCCAGAGGGAAAGGCAAGGTCAACTAGGGCATACAGCCTGGTCTGATGTGAATAGAATGTCTGAATTCTTATAAATACATATATACGAAGATAACCTAACCTAAACCTACTCACAACCCTCCCAAACCCCTAAACGACATTTAACTCAACGATCCACGCAATCATTGAATTATGCAAGGAAACCTTGCTAAGAGTACAAAACTTCACAAATACGGCTTCTTTCGAGCACTCCAATTAATAGAAACGTTCGCGGACATCTCCTGATTAACTTAACGCGATCATTATAATAATAATAATATTTATTTTCACAATATAAATGGTTACAATGTGCTTAATAATGTAACATATTGCAAGTATAACAGTCAGCATTATAATTAGCACGATTTAGATAACCCTGACTCCCGAACTAGGGTGACCTGTGTTTCGGGAATCAGTGTCCTTCCGTGTTTACTTATTGCTAGTTATTACTATACTTTTTTTACAATAATTGGAAAGAGGAACAGTGTCAGCTTAATAAGTGGGAATGTAAATATTACTTAGTATCATAAACGTATATTATAGTAGGTGGGTGGATGTGGGTATTGTAACATATTTGTGTCGTAAACTTTTGGATACATATTAAATATCACGGAAACTATTTAATTAGAATTTTCACAAAAAAGTAGCTAATGGCGTTTGGCGCGTTTCTCAAGGAATTCTCTCAGTCTTTGTTTATGTCCCCACTGCTCGGGCATAGACTTTTCCTTACATCGAGGGAGCTCGTGCCATTATTATTATTATTTGATATCACGGTATTGGTGCTCGCCCAAGGGTCACTGCGACCTCAAAGGTCTATTGTGGCCGCGCACCGAGTTCTTAAATCTCGTTCCCAAGGCCAACGTCCTTCAGGAATCGTATGATGCACTTGGACGAGAGAGTCTTAATATCCTCGGGTGGCACTATGTGTCCACCTAAGGTTCGGCCTCTGCTGTGAATGAGTGTTCCACACTCACAGAGGACGTGCATGGGGGTTTCCTCGGCTTCGCAGCAGAATCTACAGGCAGTGGTGTCGGAAAGGCCCATTCCGTTCAGATGTTTATTCAGTCTGCAGTGTCCAGTTAGGCTCGTATAAGTATCCTCAGCTCGTGCCATGATCCACCACCAAAAATAATATACGATCTCCTCAAAAAACCATGCGGCATTAATTTACTTTGATCCTGGTCACGGCACCAAACTGTAAACTACTGCATTTTAAATTATTCCTTATTGAGGCTTGAGAAGGCTCGTAAGATACAGGACTAATTTAAATCCTAGATTATCAATATGAAATTAATACTTAAAATAGCCATGAAAGATGTAAACTGTATATAAGTACCTAAACCGAAGCCCAAATCAATTGTCTTATTTTGTAAACACAAACTACTAACATTTTAAGCTATTCTGTGATTATTGCATAGTTATTTTCACATTATTAGATCGGATCACTTTATTTTCACGATGATGAACATGTTCGAACAATGTAACATCACAACAGGTAATTAGACGATCATATTTGTTTACTTAATTTGGGCTGCGGTATAGTTATATTGATTAGCAAATTGTATTATTATTTGCCCGCTGTCAGTCGCCACCCACCCTCAGTACAAGTAGAAGAGTGCAATAAACGCTGTGTACACCGACAGGGCCCAGCGGCCGCGATTGAGTGATAATGTTATTATGTCTCGTGAACCGCCCGAGTGAGAGCGGATAGCGGAGAGCGATGAGCGACCAGCAGTGACGTCACTCGCACGCTTGCCAAATTGAGTGCGTGTTTATGATATTTGCACACATAATTTTATGAGACATTAAGCGCCGCCGCCGACAGTCTCCTGAATCAATGTACTCAATATTAACATAACTTAGCAGTAAATGACAAGACAGTGTTTATGTTTAGGTACATTCGATAGTAGTTATGAAGATCAGTCTGTTTCTATGTCCTCATTTTTCTGGCATTGATCTCCTATAAACAACTAGATACACAGTCTGCCTTCTAAAAATGTCCGAGCGCAAAGAAGATCCAAACGGATGAATGGTTCATTTGCTTTATTGGACATTATTTGGACGTTAACAATGGACCCATAATTTGGACGTTTTTTAAATTGTTTTAGTAAGACTTTGTGTATCTAGTTGTTTATAGGAGATCAATGCATAGACCTTACTTACATCGTGGGAGCTCGGACCATGTTCCACCACGCCGCCGCCGGCCTAATGCCGATTGATGGATTATACATGCCCATTGCTCTCCTAGTAGAGAAATAGTAACATAGCATAATTTGTAATGAAGCCTGAAAATGCAAATCCTTTTCGAAGCCAGTGGATGGGCATTTTATATTTGTAAACTTTAAGTTGTCGAAATGGACCTGGAATAAAACGAATGCCAAGAGCACTCGTTCCCGGACCCCGGCCCCACCAGCAAAGTATGCAATCATTTATATCTGTCAACCCCATGTGTGTAATCCAAACTTTTTGTCGCCCAATTCATAACACCATTTACAAGTAAATCCCAATGTTCCCCGGCACAGTACATTGATTAAACGGTATTATAACTCTGCATGATTCTCTAAATAATGCACCAATTATACAGGGTGTAACGTAAAGGGTATATGAAGCCGAAGGGAGGGTGTTTAGTATCGGTAACTGAACAACTTTTCGAATAAAAAATGAAAATAAATTATTGTCTCATACAAATCGATCAGCTGACCGGTACGAAATGTATGAAAAGTCAAAAAATAAAGTCGCGAAAATCGAAAAGTCGTAAAACAAAAGTTGTTCAGTTACCGATACTGAACACCCTCCCTTCGGCTTCATATACCCTTTACGTTACACCCTGTATATGCTTTATTCATACAACAATAATAAAAATTAAATATAACTATTATAATATTAACCTAAAATAAAAACTATATGTACAATAGGTCGGTTGAACTATCTGAATGGCTTAGCATTACAGATAGTTCAACCGATCCCCGTTGTCCGGCAACGTGCCCACAATGCTGGCGGCATTCCCCTCTGGATCGCTAGGCTGATCCTTTGGACGAAATACAGGCCAGCATTTTGGTCACGCGTGGACTCCACTGCACCAACTAAATATACACTATAGAAAAGTCAAAAAGTTTAACAATAGTGTTAAATTCTATAATATATTGTCTGATATGATATGGGAATGCACAACTAAAACATATTTTGACACAGAGTATTCGCTTCATGAGCTCGAAAATAACTTTTTTTGGTATTACAAAAATGGACATAATATTTTGATAATGGCAAAGTCAAGTTGGTCTCTAAATTTAGCTTATCTTTTCGTTAGTTGTTTGCACGAAATCCTCGGTGCGCGAGTCCGACTCGCACATGGCCGGTTTTATTTTATAAAATTCCACCTTAATCTTGCGTTACTGTTAACCAGCCCTACTGTGTCCCCTTTAACCGTTCCCCTCACAGCGCGGTGTCCCGGCCACGCACCACCCCTCGTAAACTACTCGAGCAGATCCGTAAACGTTCCCTTATGTTTATATTAAGGGTAGTGTGTACCGGCCGATATATCACCGCGTTAGCATTTATGGGGGTATGATAAGTATGTGAGATATTGATGGCGGATTGGATTTAGGAAGATGTTTTATTAGGGACATACTAGAAACTGATGGCATTTTTTTTATGTTAGGCCAAACCCGCGTTTGGCCTCAATCTCATCATCAGCCCGTATCAGTCCACTGCTGGACGTAGGCCTCTCCCAAAGCACGCCACTCAACCCCACTCTCGATCTTTTGCATCCAGTCTTTGTTAGCCTTCTTGCGAAGCCTCAATCTCACCTCATGAGGCCGATGATGAAGCACGCGGGTCCAGTAAATGCACAGACCACTTACACAATAGACATGAAATCGGTACAAATGACATTGCCACATTTCAATGGAGCTTTGCCCCACCTACAAAACTACGTGACCATTGAAGCTGTACCTATAATTTTGTTGGGGACTTATTACAGGTTTCATATTGCATAATCATAATCAGTATCATTTTCTACTACTCTCGCAACTCCTATAGAATGATAACAAGAACAATGAATAATTCGCTTCGATTTCTTACTATCCAAAAAAATCTAAGTAGTCATTTCTTGCATATGCGCTATGCGAAACGAAAATCTAAATGATAAATTTCATCACGACCGGGATTCGAACCCGGGACCTCGCCATTCCAAAAAAAAAATCTCCATTTATCATTTAGATTTTCGTTTCGCATAGCGCATATGCAAGAAAATATCAAAACATATGAAAAAGGAACGCGTCATCAATTAAAAACATGGTTTATAACTGCAATGTTAGACATGAATTTGAGTAATTGCACAATTACTGGATAGATGTGGCTACCGGCCCTCAGACAAGAATATGGAGACAAAATTCACTTCTACATACGTGTCCAATTATAAATAGTCACACATTTAGAACTAAAGGTATGACTAGAAGGAACTAAGGCACCATCAAACTTATATCTTTAATCTGTGGGCGCCATCACCTCAACGAAGCCTTTATATATTCTTTTGCGTCAAAATCAACGTGCTACAGCGCGAATATTCCAGAAACATTTTCAGTCGCCATTTATATTTGCTATTTTCACAAATGAATGCTTCATTTGGCTCTCCAGTCACGTCTGACGCCCAACGGACTAAATACTCACGTATACATAATTAATTATGACAATTATTACCATGTTACTAGTTAAGTTTAACCTTTATATTAAGGGTCGTTATAACGTTTAGTACATACATACGTATCACATCGAACCTGCGCCTAAAATCGAGGAGATCCTTTGGCCTCTTGGCCCGGGAATATATAAACGACGGCAGATCGGCTGAAGAAAAATGGTCTGAAGAGTGGAAAAGGGAGCGGCCGCCGAATTGCCACCTCATCTCGGACCCCAATACCCAAGTTCCCGGATTTAACCTGCCTCGGAAATATTGGAGCCAAATAAACAGGATTCGAACATCACAGGGCCGGTGCGCAGAGCTCGTGCACAGATGGCACTTCGGGTCGGACCCCCACTGCTCCTGTGGCAAAATCTAGAGCATGTCACACGTCACCGACAACTGTCCGCAATGGTCAATTGAGGGTGGTCTTGTCAAGACCCATAGGGCTGACGAGGACGTGATTGAGTGGCTGGACAGCCTCCCACTCACGGTTTGATCTCCTGTCACGTCGCCGTGACCATACGAAAAATAAAATAAATAAATCACACCGGTTTTCCGTAGCGATAGGCAGAGATCTGCGACTGTAATTCTGGCAAAACACCTTCTTCTTATGTTCCCGTCGTGCTGAGACACGAGAGGTACCAACTCCTCCATAATGATGAGCAAAAGTGAGGAGAAGAGGCGGGTTAGCAGAAGGAAGAAATCGTGGCTCCGCAATATAAGGGAGTAGACAGCGTCGAAGAGCTTTTCCGACTGGCTTAAGACAGAGGGAGATATGCGGAGCTGACGGCCAGCCTTCAGTAGTGGAGAGGCACTGCAAGACGATGTTTCCGTCATCTTACAAAGGTTGGCGATCATTATGTCTGCAGTCTCGAATCTGCACGGAACAGAGGCCTGGTACTCTTGCCGTACCATTGGCGTCAGTTCCTGAGCCATGATGTTCTTCTTATAACTGGCCTTCTTCTGCCCTGGATCTTTCTTTTGCATCCTCCAAATTCGTCACTCTTCATGCACTGTCGGTTTGTAGTAGTTCACATTAAGCGTTCTATTAATACATCGCCTATTTGACCACCGTATGTCCTCCCACCTACATTCGCTCTATGTATTTCTTTCCTTATTCTTCGTTTTATTATTTCGCTCTAACCTTTACAGTCATTTTCCATCAAACTACATCTAATATTACTTTAATATTTTCTTTCTCATCAACTTTTTGTACTTAAAGTAAAGCCGTAGTTTCTGATGCTTTTCACAAATCTGACATATTTTGTGTGGGTCGAGAAAATCTCCTGAATACTCTTGATTTAGAGATGCCACGAATATTCGGCTACTTTTCGGTATTCGGCCTATTTCTACAAATAAATATACTTGAATTTCAAAGTCAAAAAGTCAAAGTCAAATTTCTTTACTGCACGTTGAGTACATTTTTGCACGTCAATATATTTTTTGAATTTACATTTACACCACTTTGCAAGGAAAAGGTGCCAACGCTGAGGAGAAAAAGTGGCAAAAAACTCGCAGCAGCACATCTTTTAAAATAATGATAATACAATTACTTAATAACTAGTTATTACACAACTATTACTATTGCTAGTAATCTACACTTTATCCCTCATGCGGACCCGGCGACACACACCATGCATGTTCATCGTTTAAATAGTCATCTATTCTGTAATACGCCTTCTTAACAAGTGTTCCTTTGACGAAATTATTTAAATTTCCTCTCTGTCAACGTCGTGACACTTTCTGGCAACTTGTTATAAAAGCGAATACAGTGCCCCATGAAGGATGTACTAACCTTACGTAGTCTGAATCCGGGAAGTGCAAGTTTATACATATTTCTTGTATTGTAACTATTAGAATTTGTGGTTGCCAGGCCCTTGATGCAAGAAGCTCTAAGGATCAGGGTTAGGAGTATCAGTCTAGGAGGATGCCTTTCGATATGATAATATTGAATGTTTTAATTAATAATCAGTATAAACGCTATTAATAATAGTGTGTAATCCGATAATCTAGCTCGAGGCGACGTTAGACACTGTCAATATTAACATAGCTCGCTTTCTCAGATTACATTATATCCCTGTTCTGAGTACTAACTAGTAATATAACGGAAGTAATTAGGTTGGGAACAGACAGAGCAAGTAGAGACGCTACTATACTACTACGATAATACTCTACAATTAGCCTCTGTGTACAACCGAACTGTTGAGACTCTTAGGCGGTTATTCATAAACATGATTTAAAGTTACGCCACCGTTTAGTTACCCTGTCCCTTTCTATCTTAACCTTTTCTAACGAAGTGTGAAAGGGATAGCAACACAATTTAAGGGAAGATGAATATAAGTATAAAAACAAAAGAGAGTGCCAGGCGAAGGCCAATATGGTTGTCTTATAAATTAGACACAGTATAAGTTTCAGTGCCTTTAATAAATAATAAATAAATAAAGGTTTTTATTGACTTAAGAATTTAAGAACAGAGTTTCTTGATTGAAAACTTATAGCTAACAGCATTCTTTGGAAACAATTTACAAGAGTGTGAAACGATAGCAACCGTACTAGTTTAAAAAACTGTATAACGGATGCTAACGCCTTCAAATCGGGTTGTAATGTCGCATAATGTAGTGTCAATGCCAAAAATAAGGTAATTAACTTGTAAATGACTAATAATGAACAACTTATATCTAATAGAATTTTGTTTGTTGTTGTTGGTGTATGTGTGTGTATGTGTGTGTGTGTGTGTGTGTGTATGTGAGGGTGTGTGTGAGAGTGTGAGGGTGTGTGTAAAGGTGTCTCTGAGAATGAGTGGGTGTGATGGTGCGTGGTGGTGTCCTTTAAAGTTTAAACGAATACCATCTAGGTATATTATAAAATCTAAGGTTATTTTACCCCGAGGTCACGGCAGAAGTCGTATAAAGTTGTCATAAAAAATCCTTGACCCTCGGCGCGCGTTTAACGCTTGCGATAAAACAGCCCCCACGCCCGACGCACCTGCGTCTGCTACCTACAGGGAGGATAACCCTTGAATAAGGGACGCGGCCATCACGACGCAACACGCGTCGCTTTACGGTTGTGGGACAAAGGTGGAAATGGGAGGAACGTATTTCGTTAAATCTTTAGTGAAACATTTCAGTTCCTGGAATAGGGAAGCTGAATGCATTGCGTTGGGGAGTTATTTGAGTTGGAAGTGGAAAAATATGGTTATAATAGTACAACTGCTTCCACTGAATCATTAGTGATGATATCTGTATGGTTATATTACTGTTCAGGCAATTCTTAGGCTTCAAATGTTCGTAAGTATACGGATTTAGTTGATCCTAGTGTTTTAGACCTACAGTTTCAACGAATTTTGACAGAAATTTTGAAAAAACTGAGATTTGAACCAGGACCTCGCCATTCCGGGCACGCTCTATTCTGACAGAGCCACCGTGATATCGTACCCAGGTCGTGAATTTTGTCTCCATATTCGTCTTAGGGACGGTAGCGACATCTATGCAGTAATTATGCAATTACAATTTTGTTTCTCCATTTATCATTTGGATTTCGTATAGATGCAAGAAAACATTTTTTTTTTAAATCTATAATTGTTTAGGGATTTTTGTACACATAAAGTGACGATGCCAATCCCATCGTACCTATTCTAAATTAACTTAAATTTTATAAAAGATCGAGAACAGCATTTTAGCTGGGCCTGAAGTTGGCTCAGCTAAAATGCCGTGGAATATACCTACATCGTATCTGCATAAACCTAAACTATTGATAACATGCTCTCTTTTACTCGCGTAAAAACATAAAACAGTATTTATCAAGATCATAGACTTTTGCTAGGTATGTCTTCCATGGTCTGTTGCTAGGTTTATATAGCCTTTGAAGATTCTTTATCGTCTTCGGTCTTAACCCACATACATCTATTGTTTTCTTCACTTTTCTATGTCAGCGAAGAAATTACCACAGTCTTACTCAATAATTCAGTAATATCAGTTTGTAATTATTCGCTGTTTGAAGTCGACACAGTGTTGTGTAGGTAATGAATAATTGAAAACAGTTAAAAGTATACAGACCTTATTCAAGGTGAGATTTTCAAAAAAAATATCTGTGGGATTGAAAAAAATATTACTAATATTTTTTATAGACTCTTTTTATATCTTATTAATAGACTTAAGAGTTTACATCCGTTTTTGACAAAATCTTTACCGAATGGCGAATGATTACTGCAATCTTCTTTGTTTCGAACCGTGCTCTTATTATTAAAATTCTAGGCACGACATTAAAATGTGTAAATATTGAATAAGTTCTATTTGGGTAAGTCACGATTGTCGGCGCCTGTTCCGCGCGAGTTTAAAGTGCGCTACACGTGTTTCGACACATCGGGTTGCGGAACGAGCCCGGCGGGATTACGCAAAACTTGTCAAATAAAGTTGAGGCTACGTGCAGGGAATTACAACGCAGGCCAACGAGCACGGAAGGAATCGTGGACAATCGACGGTCGTATTGAGAAAAGCTAGACGTGGTACCAGTAAAAGGAATAAATTGCCCGAGATCCAGAGATATGAGCATGAGCTCAACGGTAAAAACACAGTTCTTAGGCTAAACTCGTGCTTAAACCTACCCACGAATTCCTAAGCATACCAGTGAATAGATGAGATGAATCTATGACAGGAGGTGATGAAAGATCATCCAGAAGTGGGCTGTAACATGCATCAGATATTAATATAAGAATGGATGGAGGAAGTGTAAATTATAGTAACAAAACTTTTCTTAAACAGCGACAAAATTGTTTCGAATGAAAATAGAGATAAGAAAACCAGCATAGATAGTTAAATGGCATTTGAGGGGATGATAATAAAAACGGCCACAATCTAAAAATCCTTGATTCCTTTGACATTTGTGAAAATTCTAATTAAATAGTGTCCGTGGTATTTAGTGATTAATGATCACGTTAAGTTAATCAGTAGATGTCCGCGAACGTTTCTATTAGTTGGAGTGCTCGAAAGAAGTCGTGTTTGTGAAGTTTTGTTCTCTTAGCAAGGTTTCCTTTTGCATAACTTGATGCTTGCGTGGATCATTGAGTTATTTCGTTTAGGGGTTTGGGAGGGTTGTGTGTAGGTTTAGGTTAGGTTATATTCGTATATATGTATGTATTTATAAGAATTCAGACATTCTACTAACATCAGACCAGGCTGTATGCCCTAGTTGGCTTTGCCTTTCCCTCTAAGAAGAAATTTACAAAAAAAACTAAAAATCCTTTACCAAAACATATCATGATAAAACAACACCGGAGACTACAGAGGTAGCGAGAATCTCATAACGGTTATAGTTTCCGCTGAAATCGAACGACTGTGCAATTCAGTGTATTGTCAAAAATCGACGTTCCTTTTTCCTATAAAACAAGCAATAAACCCGCTTGATGGGTCGGTATTGTGTATCGTGAATGAACAGTAATTGTAGTAGAATACAGCGTACAGCCCCGAACACAGCTGATAGATTGGGACGGCGCGCGCATTGAATAGCTGGCACACGCCCAACTTGATTGAGCGACCATAAAACGTGATCTGCAACTAATATTTTAGTTTCGAAGCTTAGCTTTATGATACTTAGTTTCTATTCACTTGCTAGTTCATTGTTGGGGGTGATACGTCATAAATTCGGGCCTTGAACTTTGTAAGTAAGAATTCTGTGTTTTTCCATATCAACTTTGTCTTTGCCTTGATGATTATGATTTCAATTGGAATCAATATGATTGGTTTTAGTGTCTTTGCCATTATCATACGATTTGTTAGTCAAATGCTATAGTCAGAAGTGCTAATTCTGTAAGCGCAAACATCCTTACAACCCCTTCAATGTTGCTTGGCTTTTATAAAATAGCACTAAGACGTCCCCCGAAATGCGTCATTGAATTCTGACTTCTGTTATTCATTTCCAGGAGTTGGTAAACGTAGTGTGGGACGCCCCCCCCCCCCCCCGACCAGATGGAGGGATGACCTTCGCAAAATGGCTGGCAGTGACTGGATGCAGAGGGCCGAGAGTAGGGTTGATTGGCGCGCTTTGGGAGAGGCCTACGTCCAGCAGTGGACTGATACGGGCTGATGATGATGATGATGAGGAGTTGCCAACCGTTTTGCGGAGATCATGGTTCCATCTCTATCCTATACTACGTTTACTTGTTCATTGTCTAGTCTATGAGTGCTAATATTAAAGATTTGGAGTAGAAATAGACCACTAATTCTCCTGATTCATCTCTTGCGGATAGGCCAGAGATTTTGATTAGATTTTTCACGATTAAATTGCCTGGGAATGCTTACATTCTTTGCCTTGATATGTCGACAACAACCACTTTTATATACTTGCGACATCTTTATGCGCACTTTCATTAGTTTCGTTTTTCCTTATAAATGTAGGAAACCCTCCGTTTTAAGTGGATCTCTGTCCGCCTCTTCTCAATTCTTTGTTTAACACCTTTCCGAAACAGCGATTTTCACTTACTCGAGAGAAATCTATCAACTTTATTTATCGGGTGTAGGCGCGGGTCTGGAATAATAAGCAGTGGAACTGCGGCCGCTGCCACTCCCTAATTCCCCAGGCGTATTTATTTCTTCTCATGCTCAGAAATGATTGTTTTTCTACAAAATGTATTCATTCGACAGCCCTTGAATATTTTATATTAGTATTACAGGCGATGCTTACACAAAACTATTGTAAATTAGACCTAATATCCGATCGGTAAAGTTGCTGTGTGCTGTTGACTGTCGGATACACGATAAGACTCCGCGTAGAGGTCATCTGAGATCTTATCCTCTTAGTATTTCCAGTCCTAAATATTATTCTATTTGTATTGATCTGTTCGCCCACTCGTTGTATAGTTGATAGCTTTACTCGCTACTCGCTATCGCCGGCGGTGAGGCAACTGCCTAATACTCGTACTATTTTAGTGCTTTTGGAAGGAATGAATGGAGATAATTGTAGCACCGGCGGGATTCTGTTTTAAGATTTCGACAACCAAATTTTCGATTTGAAGCCCATGGGTATTATAAGCTCACTTTAATCAGACACCTAATTTCAGTGTTTAAGTGAACAGAAATGGCATCATTTCCAGAGAGTCCAGCCAGCTACAATGTCGCGCACAATGGAATTAATCCTAAATTGTGTCACACGGAACCAGATAAGCCGGCGCACTGGTGTTATCTCCAAAACATACTCGCGCGCCCACAGTGCAACCACAGCGCAGCTAATTCAATCAGTAACTCGACTTCAAGGTCTTTTGAAAATGACGAGAAACGACGGCTGCGAAATTATTTGATAATTTTCATTTTAATGTCTATAGTGGTTATTTTGTGTTTAATATTACGTTAAATTAATCAGAAATTGTTCGCGAATGACAGTACTGTGAATTTATTGGATAATTTGTGCAAGATCTGAAGTTTCAAGCAATTATCAAGAGTCTACGAGCTCAGGAGTGAACGTGACTGTCGAGCTGCTTCGTCCAGAGTGACGACGCCACGGCGACTCTTCTGGATGAAGACAAGAAGACGCGGATTTCCAGGGTGATGATGCCACGACGACTCGATGCACGACGTATGCCTACAATTTCGTTTTGGTGTGCTGTAAAGTTTTTGAATGAATGAAATGAAAGAGACTAATGGCGCGAATTCAGAAACGTGATTTAAAGTTACGCCACCATTTAGGCCCCTGTCCCTTTCATCTTAACCTTCTTTAACGAAGTGTGAAAGAGATAGCAACACGATTTAATGGAAGTAAGGTTTAACTAGGTTTATGAATAACAGCAAATATGATGATGAGTTCAATTGGGGCGAAGCTAGTTGTTGCTGATGTTCTAATTGGAAAGTCAATATTATTTGGTTCACTGCAGTGTAGACTTCATGTATCGCTAGATGGCGTGTCGATCAATATAAAACGCGCTATCGCTTGTGTCAGCATCAATCTTCATTTAAATGGGTTAGTTCCTAAGATGTACCGCTAGATGGTGCTGATAGCACGATAGAACGCGCTATCGTTTGTGTCAATGTTTATTCATATAAGATTTATTGGAGTTTCAATAAATGTCTTCGTTTTGGAGATCGTCTTTGTTTGAAATCTCGACAGACGATCCATGCTTGGGAGCATTTTGTACTACCAGATTGTACAGCAGTTACTTTTTTCGTTTCCAAGAACTTTGAACACAGTTGTATTGCTGTTTGTTCATCGCCCTGGTATTTACACCCAGTGACCACACAATGCACTAATCCGATCCCCGGGCACAGTGGGCACTATTTGGCACTGGCGGGGCTCTAAAGCGCTCGCAGCGCTAATTTGCTTGAGACTACTGCCTCATTATGACGCAGGAATGAATGGCCGCGAGATTTGTAGGCCATTTAGGGCTTTGATGTTATCGCGCTGTGGAACCCATTAGGCAAATAATTTGCGGCTGACTGTTTGCCTTCCGTATATGTTAGAGCTCGGTGGCTCAGTGGTTGGGTCAATGGACTTGCGATACGGAGGTCCCAGGTTTGATTCCCAGCCTAACCAATGAGTTATCCTCGGGTTTTTGGATGAAAAAACTAACGAGTGCTCTCAAAACGGTGAAGGAAAACATCGTAGAAAAATATCTAAGGCATGTGAAATCCGGCAATCCGCAGTGGGCCCGCGTGGTGGATCATGGCCCGAGCTCCCTCGATGTAAAGGGAAGGTCTGTATCTGCCCGAGAAATATACTGATGATGATGATGATATGTTAGATGAAGTGGCAGTGTGCTGGTCACATCTGTAGCTGAACCGATAACCAATGGGGGACTAGCTCTCGAATGGAGGCCAAAAACGGGCTGATTTACTAAAAACCTTACTTTAATATTTATCATGAGTACAGCCCCCAGTTTCAATTTGTCGAATGAACACAAGGACACCCTGTATAAGTCTTAGATCTTAATGGTTCAATTCATCATCATCATCATCATCAGTCTATTTATATTGCCCCACTGCTCGGGCACAGACCTTCCCTTACATCGAGGGAGCTCGGGCCATAATCCACCACGCGGGCCCAGTGCGGGTTGGCGGATTTCAAATGCCTTAGATTTTTTTTTTCTACGACATGCAGGTTTCATCACGATGTTTTCCTTCACCGTTTTTGAGAGCACTCGGTAAATGTACGTAAGTTTTTCCGTCGAAAAAACCGAGGATAACTCATTGGTACATGGCTGCCCTAGCTGGGAATCGAACCTTGGACCTCCATATTGCAAGTCCATTGACCCAACCACTGAGCCACCGAGCTCTTGGTTCAATTATCGACACTAAACTCTCCCATTTCGCTTTCTTCATCCTTTCAGTAACACTCTTCCATACATCAGTATAAGAGGTGAAACGCTTTACGTAATTCGCCGATTCAGATTGTTTGCCGCTCCTCAAAGATTGGGATTTGATTGGATGTCACCACGAATAAATATTATTTTCCCCACAAAGGCAGCAGTAATTGAACTGCAAGCCATTATCCACTGAAGGACGTCGTTTGCTGGAGCTCCGAGGCAAACATTCGCGAGAAAATCTATTGGATACTCGAGTGTCGCTACGCCTCGCCTCGGAGCCGGCGAGTCGCGGCTAAACCGATTACTGCGCCTCGCCTCGCCGTGGCCGCTGAGAGCCGGAGATAGTCTTACTGGCGGCAAGCTGTAATGGCTATTATAAGAGAGCTGAAAGCATAATCACCGTACATACATTCAGCTGTAATGTCTCCACCTTTTAGCCTGTGGAGCAGACAAAGAGAGGCTAAAGTGCCTTGATAGACGTCTTCAATGTCATTCTCTGTAAATTGCTTGCACAGACCCCATAGACCTGTAAAAGGAAGCCTGTGTCTGCCCGCACATGAGCGCAAAACTCCTTCGCGACACGTGGCACCTAGAGATATTATCGACATGGACTCTTTGATACGCGCTTCGTCTCTATGCGCTCATCGTTGACAGAATGTTTCGCTTGCAAATGACATTGCCACATTTCAATGGAGCTTTAAACCCACCTACAAAACTTTCATGACCATTTAAGCTGTAGGTACCTATCATTTTGTTGGGGACTTATTACAGGTTTCATATTGCATAATCATAATCAATATCATTTTCTACTACTCTCGCAACTCCTATAGAAGAATAACAATAACAATGAATAATTCGCTTCGATTTCTTACTATTTTCTGAATTCTTAATTAAGCTTTTTTTTTTCGACTAGCTTGATGTACAAAACTTTATTAACCGCATCATGTACAAGAAAATGAATAAATGTAAAAATATCTCCGTTTTTTTATTAAATGATGGTGGGGCAGAATCTGGCATTGCCATTTGTACCGATTTCTATTGGGTAAGTGGTATGTGATTGCTTGCCTTTAGCTGTGTCCTAATCAAGCCAACGAATGGCATTCGAGGTTGGCTTTCGCAGAATACGATCTTTAGGCTTCGAATATAGGTCATAACACATTTGGTCGTTGCACTGCTCTGTGGGTCGTCCGAAATCGTCGTGGTTATTTTGAGATTAATATCACGTTAAATTAATCAGAAAATGTTCGCGAGTATAGTGAATTTGTTGGATAATTTGAGCAAGATCTGGGGTTTCAAGCTTTATCAAGAGTTCCCGCTACAAGCTCGGGAGTGAACGTGACTGTCGAGCTGCTTCGTCCAGAGTGATGACGCTACGGCATCTCCTCTGGATGAAGACATGAAGACGCGGCTACCCAGGGTGACGACGCTACTGCGACTCCCCTGGAGGAAGATAGAAGACTATTATATACTTATTGAAAAAAAAGTATTTCTTTTGTTTCTTTCTTATCTTTGATCTCTTCTTCTCCTTCAGCCGTCTATGAAACCCGTGCTATGTGATCAGTATCGTAGATAGTATCTTTTTCTTACTGCTAAACCTCTACTTTGATTTCCTTTGTCGGTTCATTCTTTTGAAAATTATCATGCAGTAACATGATTAAGGTGCGGCGAGCTGTCAAACTCGAGCGCGAGACAGAAGATGTCCCGCTGCGGCGGAGTGAAGAGCACGGCACAGTGACTCCATATTAGTAATTTTATTGATTTTGGATGAATATTGGTAGGGAAATTAAAATACGCCAATAAAAATCAGATTTTTTTAAACAAGCTCTCGAAATTATAATACCCTACATTACAAATATATATAGCTCGACTACCACTCACTCACTGACTCACTGACTCACTGACTGACTGACTCACTGATTGACACGCCCGTTTAGTCTGAAGGAGTTCCCGGAGGTGAAAGTGATGTAGGGGGGAGTTGTATAGTTTAGTGATTGGACCAGAGGAAAACTATAGGGAAGTGAAAAAAACAAAATGGCGGCGGGTCACGTGATACCATCTCCGCCATTTTCCAACCGATTTCATTCAAATTTGGAACGCGTGTCACATGGTCCACCTACTTTGTGATGAAATTGAAAAACAAAAGAAAAACAAAATGGCGGCGGAAATATAGCCGATTGAAAATTTGGACATTTCAGACCAAACTTTGACGAATTAGCTGGCCTAGCACGAGCGCATGAGGAATATCCAACCAATTCCACTTCGTAGCACATATGATGTAGTATACCAGAAAATTGTCAATTTTTGGAAAAACAAAATGGCGGACGAGCTGTCAACCATAATATTTTCTCCATAAATTTTCCTATACGAAACGAAAGGATTACTGGCGTGCGGTAAATATCTATCAGTAACTATAGCGAGGCCGAAGGCCGAGCACCCTCCCGCGAGGCCGAAGGCCGAGCTCCGCGTAGGGCGAAGCCCGAAGCGATAGAACACCGCGAGGCCGTAGGCCGAGCTCCGCGTAGGGCGAAGCCCGAAGCGTCCCCTTGCCAAGCAGAAACAACTCCCCACCTTCCAAGTAACTTTTGCGAGGCCGAAGGCCGAGCCGGCCTGCGAGGCCATAGGCCGAGCTCCGCGTAGGGCGAAGCCCGAAGCGTCCCCTTGCCAAGCAGAAACAACTCCCCACCTTCCAAGTAATTTTTGCGAGGCCGGAGGCCGAGCCGGCCTGCGAGGCCATAGGCCGAGCTCCGCGTAGGGCGAAGCCCGAAGCGTCCCCTTGCCAAGCAGAAAAAACTACCTACCTTCCAAGTAACTTTTGCGAGGCCGAAGGCCGAGCCGGGCTGTGAGGCCATAGGCCGAGCTCCGCGTAGGGCGAAGCCCGGAGCGTCCCCACGCTACTACTACGATAATGTTTATTTAGTTGCGGCGCCTACAACACGAAAACAAAGCAGTCTCGCGGGCCGCGCGCGGCCCGCGCACCATGCAACACCTAGTTTTGATATATATTTCGAATGAATAACTATTTCGGTTTAGACATAATTTCAATTTTAAATGACATGGAAGGGGTATGTTTGCGATTTTTTTCTATCGAGCGAAGTTTGTCCAATCGTGTATCGGTATTCATCAGTCCCTAAATATACACCCCAAGATTGCAATATATTTTTTCAGACGATTAATTTTAGTAGTTATAGTGCCTTAGCCTTCATCGAAAAACTGAAAATACGCGCATACGAAGCCTTAACAACAGTTGTTTCAATTACAATACAAGACTATGTTTCCAGTGGTAGGCAGCTATCTTTTGAATAAGTAACGAGTTTGGTTCAAATGATTTGTTCCCAAAACTTTATTTTTATTGATACACAAATAACTCGCAACTCCGCGGCCCAAGTTTCGCAATAACGTCGAAAAAGTAATTTCCCCCCGATGTACAGTTTAATAGGAGTCGGGGTCGATGTGTGCTCGTGCGTTTATGTTCAGGGACGGAATAGCACCCTTGAGGATGAGTGCATCGCATATAAACTGTTCTCATATAATTAGATATCTCGTCGTTTTCTTTTTGACCAGAGGGAAATCTTGTCAAAGTCAAATTTCTTTATTGCAAGTAAGCACGTTGAGTACATTTTTGCACGTCAATATATTTTTTGGAATTTACATTTACACCACTTTGCAAGGAAAAGGTGCCAACGCTGAGGAGAAAAAGTGGCAAAAAACTCTCTTTTAAAGGGACATTGGGTTAAGTTACGTTTATAAGTAGCGCCATCTTGAGGTCGTTCTCAATATTTAATTTTGAGCTGAGACTGATTTATTAATACGGGCCTGAGACTAGAAGAAAAGTAGGTTTTTTATTTCAGCTTTCAAAACCTGTTACAAATTCAAACGAGAAGCAATCCGGAACCCGGGCGACATTTACATAACAGCGCTGACAACTCACGAGTCAAATCACACGGCGACGCAAACACTGCACGGGGAACCCCCGCATTGGCATTGTGATGCGACGCTGACAGATGGTCTTGAAAAATATTTGCTTTCCCTTCAAAAACATTGAGGAGACACAAAAATAACTTCTCCAAGTAAATAATACATCAAAGGGCTAAGTGATTGATGCAGGGGGTCTCTGGAAGATGGGGGGACAGGCCATTAATCTTGCTGCCCCCCCTCCGCGGGCGCGAGGTGCCGTGTAGGGTTACCGATCGCTTGTTTTGATGCGACGCTAAGTGCCATCGACGACGTGCCATTTTTGCTGCGTGGCATTGGAGATTGTAATGGGGATGCCCCGGGTTTGCGACCGTGGCTTTTAACGTATGAAGGTTGATATTAAAGGTGTTTAGGGGAATTCCCCTCCTAAACTTAGGACAAGGTAATGTGAAGTGCTTCTTCGGTTTCGGAAATTTAATGACATAAGTATTTTTAATTACCCATTAAGAACTTACTCTAAATTGTAAAACATTGACAAGGCCTCTTTACAGCCGCTATTAGATCATTTTGTTATATCCCCTGTTTCTCTGTTCGTGCATCCAGCCGTAACCTAGTTTGTATTCTGTACCTTATATTATTGTAAATTATTACATTATGTATGACATAACCAAGTGTTCCCTAGAGCTCCTAAGGTTGAATAAATGAAGTATTGAAATATTTATTGCAGTTATGTTCAATGCTGCTGTTATTTTTATTATTAAAGCGATTACCTTCTTAAATAATAAATTGATCTTGGAAAAAGAAGGATCGAATTTAAATACAGTTAAAGTATATTAAACCCTTTAAAGACTTTTTCTATTCGCGTGTTGACAATAACAAAACAACATTTGTTTGTACAAATACTGAGGCACAAAGAACCGCTCAAAAACACTCTTATTTTACTCACGCTTCTTATTACTTTAAGAAGTACAAAAAATTCACGAACAAAGTATTTTTCTATCGACTGTTTTTGTTTTCCAATGTTTTTCTCACAATTCACAATGCTGGGCCGTTACACCAGCAAGTTCTCTCCCGTTATCTGTTCTCACAGAAGCGGCAGCGTTAGAAAATTTTCTAAAGAGTTCCTTTAGTCTGTGTCTGCATAGTAATAGTTGGCACCGGGTATAGCAAGTGATACATAGGTTGGGGTCGTACCGGCGTCGACTTCAAAGGAAACCATTTATTCCCGTAATGTCTTATTCGGATCGCGAAAAAAGTGGTGAAAGAGAGAGGGCTCTTTGTGAGGGAGTATTTACGGTGGTGGCGTATTTAGCTTTAAACGGGCTGGCCTCATTGTAGTGCCACTGAAAGGGGCTTAATATGGCAATAAGTCAATCGTTTCCCTATAATGGCGGAATATAGCTTCATAATCCGTCTTTTCGACGTCAGTAGCTTTGAAAACTAACCGTTTATCGTCTATCTCACCTGCAACTTTATCCTCATCTGCAGGCTGTAGTTTTTGCTGTTTTTGTAACGTAATTCAAAGAGGGGTTATAAGTTCCATAATGTCTGTCTCTGTATCATATATGAGAGAGCTCGGTGGCTCAGTGGTTGGGTCACTGAACTTGCGATACGGAGGTCCCATATTCCCAGCCAGGGCAGCCATGTACCAATGAGTAATCCTCGTTTTTTCGACGGAAAAACTTACGTACATTTACCGAGTGCTCTCAAAACGGTGAATGAAAACATCGTAATGAAACCTGCATGCCATAGCAGAAGAAAAAATCTAAGGCATGTGTAATCCGCCAATCCGCACGATGGATCATGGCTCCAGCTCCCTCGATGTAAGGGAAGGTCTGTGCCCGAGCAGTAGGGCAATATAAATAGACTGATGATGATGATGTATCATATATAAGTGATGGTCCGATTTAAAAGCGTTTTAGTTTTCATTTCATAGATGGTGGAGAAGATTTTCATACATAATAGATAGATCCAGGATCAGATGATGACATATTACTTCTTCATAATCACCTATCAATCTTGAGTCTAGTTTTAAACATAGGTTTCTTTCGTTTTCTTCAATTTGTTCTTTGCTATTAACTCCGTCATAATTAACTCAAGGTCCCATTTCCAAGACGCTATATTCTCGTCTTTCATCTATTCTGGTAAGACTAAGAGCTTTTTCAATTATAGTCTTTTCATTATCAGTTTCTGTATTAAAGACATTTGATTTCAATTTCACTACATAGTAAGAGTATCTGTTAATTTATTATTTCCTTCTTCTTGTATGAATTGTCTTGGTTGGCAGAATCCTCGGCGTGCCCTTTGAGGAGGCTGTAAGAAGAGCACAAGACCGTGTCTCCTGGCGCCAGTTCATACATGCTCAGGCGGCACCTGCTGTTGAGGGTCACGATCCTCAGCACTGAGGCAACGATTGGGGAGGAGGTATGAATTATATCTAATATTCTGGAACAAATGAATAAACAACATGTCGAACTAAATACGTAACATTTTACTTTTAAATTTCCTTTTAAATATGCAGTACTGAAATCGCCAAACCAATTCCTGAGGCCTAGCTGTCTAGAATGTCTATTCGGCAGATATCCAGTAAGTACTGAAAATATTTTATAGTGTTAAGGAATATCTGGTATAGGTTATAAGTCCTTTTTAAATTCAAAACGCTGCACATTCATTCCGTGAATGGTAAACAATAATCTAGAAGTATGGGTGTGACCAAAATCGACTCGTTATATTTTAAACTTTATTACGTGTGACCTACGTGGAAGCATTCCAAGGTGTGACCAAAGTCTACTATGACCAAAGTGGAATAAACTTCCACAGTACCAACCAGTTCCGAAACAAAAAGCTTTCAAACTAAAAACGTTGATACTTCACAAATTCTCGGGCTTCTACTAAATTCCCAAGACACAATAGAAAGGACAAAGGGAAATCTTAACAAAAGCACTCACTCATCCAAAATTCAAACCGCTCTATAAGTCAAACCGCAGCCCCAGTAAGAGGCGATCCAAAACCAATAAATAGAAGTTAACCAACTCCGATCGTGTCTTGTCCACACGACATTACTTTGAAACAATATTAATCCTCACTCCATTCCTCTGCCAGACACTCCAAAATCTCCTTTCCTGACTAAGCGATAAGAACCACGGCATAGTTTCACGGGTTGTGTCAAAAGGTTGTCATTACAAGTCAACCCTTTGGGTCTCCGGAGTCTCAAATTGGGTTCGACAGCTTCCTTTCCGAATGTGGGACGATATTATGGAATAATAGGCACTAGATAATACCCTTATTCTGCCGGATAGATGCAGTCAACGATAAATTTCAGTTTAACGATCAATTAATCTCAGTTTATCATTTTGATGGGTTAATAGTTTAAGCTAATTCTCTTGCTACATAAATCAATTTGCAAACACTTATATTTATGTTCAGGGTGCTATTGAGGTCGCGGATGTATCACAGTTTCCCGTGACTCGGCAAGAATGGCACGAGGTGGAACACCCCAGGACGTTTAGTCGGTATGCTGCCCCTTCAGGGCGGTGAGCCCGACATAAACAACACGCTCCCCCGGGCGTGGTGCCACATGATTTGCATGTTTTACCTGGGTAAAAAAAAAGGTGCTATTGAGGCTCCCTAGGTTTTGTAGTGCATCATGGATGTTTGCAGATGCATCCAACGACGGCTTTCATGCCATAGTACGCAAGAGAGTGGCGTCAATGATGTGCAGAGTAAGAACCAGCCCCAATGGCATCCTGAATGCGGTATCTAATAAACCATGCTGAGCAATCTGGAGGCATTGGGCTAAAACTCATATGCCTTCAGATTGCTTGGCAACTGAAAGAACATTTTACGTACTAACATAGTAAGCTTAATGAATACTCAAGACTGAAATAAAAAAAATGAATTGGAATTTATACTATTAGACACAAAGCATTCAATTGTACGCTATCAGTCACTTCCTATATACTTAACTATTTATAGGTACTATAATTATGGTTTCAAAGTGCAAGGTATCCTACTTAAAGTCAATCTTCACTTTTAGCTAAAAACTGAGTCAAAATAAGTAAATTCAAACCCAAACTCATGATCCAGTCTAACTGCAGTCTCGTCTAAACCGTCAGACATAAATTCCCCTATTCTCTAACAAACACAAACATATTTCATCAAACATTATGACCGATTACACTCCTTTGTCAACCTCGGAACCAGCCCAAAGGCCAAAGGGTACGTGGTCGACACATAAACATACATTGCCGGGCGCGTATCGGTAGTCCGGGGGATTAGCCGGCGCGGGCGAGTTATGGACGCCAAACAACGGCGAGAAGTATTGGCTTCGTCGCAATTTAGTGAGCGGCTTCCCTTGGAGCTGAATAGCAACGGTGAATTTGTGACTTTCGGTTCACACGCTATTCTCGGCCCCACGCGATGTTTAACGGCTGATAAAGGAATTTCAGCTTCTACGGTTACATTCAATACCTTTCGGGTGCGATCGTAACACAATGATTTATCTTTTAATGCATTCGAAGGCATATAATGTTTCTGGTCTAACAGTGGCCTCGTTGGTACCGAGTGATGACATTTCTTTATTAAATCCTATTCTCAATTTCTAATATGTTGATTGACTACATTAATCAAATTGTATCAATGAACAAATTTAATTGCAAAAATACTACAATTACATGGTTAAAACAGTTGAGCTATGATGACACTGAAAAATTGCTGAAAGTAGAAATATCCCCCCCCCCCCCCCCTCACACACACACACACACATATGTTTACTTAATTTTTTACTCACCTACACTAATACTTACACACCTACTTATATATCTCCCCTGCCACCACGGATAATGTGAAATAGTATATAAGTATAGGTTAATGTATCTCTTGTAATGGTGGAGCCTGGTGTCCTAAGACACAGGTTCATTCCTAGTTTAGGCACCAGTCTCCCCACAAACAAGGCTTATATAATTGATTATTATATATAAAATATTGTAACTGTTTGTTGGGAGAAATAAACATTTTAATATTATTATTCTCTTTATTTGTCTTAATTCATCATCATCATCATCAGCCCGTATCAGTCCACTGCTGGACGTAGGCTCTCCCAAAGTACGTTACTCAACCCTACTCTCGGCCCTCTGCATCCAGTCCCTGCCAGCGATCTTGCGAAGGTCATCCCTCCATCTGGTCGGGGGGCGTCCCACACTACTCAATTCGTTCTAGTACAAACCTTTGTCTGTATGTCATTGATCAGTAAGTTTGTTTGACAAGTCGTCTGCATTGTATATGTTCTTATATTAGTTTAAGTTTAATGTTATTGTAACGTTTTTAAGCTTTTCATTGACGGTGAGACTGGCACACAAGTTCAAAGTCGCTCAGCGAGCTATGGAAAGAGCTATGCTTGGCATATCTCTGTTAGATAGAATAAGAAACTCGGATATCCGACAGAAGAAAAAAATAGTTGACATTGCTCAAAGAATCAGTAAACTGAAGTGTCAGTGTGCTGGTCACATCTGTCGTAGAACTGATAACCGATGGGGGAGACGAGTTCTCGAATGGAGGCCACGAACGGGTATTGTGGGATGCCCCCCGACCAGATGGAGGGATGACCTTCGCAAGGTGGCTGGCAGGGACTGGATGCAGAGGGCCGAGAGTCTGGTTGAGTGGCGTGCTTTGGGAAACGTCCAGCAGTGGACTGATACGGGCTGATGATGATGATGAAGCTTTTCATATAGGTACGCTTTGTTTAATTTATCGTTTGCTTATCTTTAGCATTGCGTCAATAAAGCTTCCATAAAGTTAAGTCTTGAACATTTTGGTGAGCACTTACAGATTAGATTTCCGTTTTGCAGAAGCCTGTCTTGAATCTAATGCTTTTGATTCACATCACCTGGACTTTCAATATATATTCTTCCACTATCATCAATTTCCAGCCGTGTTTCTGCCTCTATGAGCCGCTAATACGCCTCAGGTCACGTTAAGCGCGTGTTTGCGCCGCGGGACATGTCGTGACGTGACGTGTCCCGCATGACGTGACGTGTGCCGTCACATACGGTAGACCCGGGCGTGACATGTGCGTTACGTCAACAAATTGTCGGCACAATGGGAATGTTGACTGAAAAAATATTGTTAAAATCTACTCACAGGATGGTGCTGGAAATATATGTATAGGAAATTGTTTTTTAGATATTCCAGTTAAACTAGAGACATGCCCGGATATGTTTGTGGAGGCAGTAAACGAGAAACAATATTCCTGTATCGAAAGAAAGATTTGTTGTGCTTGATAGGTATTCTCAATTTCAACCTCAAGTACAACGGTTATACACTATTTATTTATTTATTTATTTTATTAATGGACTCGACAGTTCGTCATTTGCCAATGTCATGTTACAGAAAATTCAATATATTTAATAGTCTTCTATCTTTCTCCAGGGGAGTCGCAGTAGCGTCTTTACCCTGGGTAGCCGCGTCTTCATGTCTTCATCCAGAGGAGTCGCCGTAGCGTCGTCACTCTGGACGAAGCAGCTCGACAGTCACGTTCACTCCCGAGCTTGTAGCGGGAACTCTTGATAAAAGCTTGAAACTTCAGATCTTGCATAAATAATCCAATAACTTCACCGTACTGTCATTCGCGAACATTTTCTGATTATTTTAACGTGATATTAAACACAAAATAGCCCCTGTAGACATTAAAAGGAAAATTATCAAATAATTTCGCAACCGTCGTTTCCCGCCATTTTCAAGAGAACCAAATCCAGACAAGTGTTGTGCTGTTTCCACTTCACTTCACTTTTTAAAATATGGCTTCTACCGTGGCTGGCACAGTAATTTTGCCAGTGTCGAGTACTTAGGTGATGACCAACGAATTGAGAAAATGCACTTTTTTTAATCTATAATTGTTTAGGGATATTTGTACTCATAAAGTGACGATGCCAATCACATCGTACCTATTCTAAATTAACTTAAATTTTATAAAAGATCGAGAACAGCATTTTAGCTGGGCCTGAAGTTGGCTCAGCTACAATGCCGTGGAATATACGTACATCTAATTTGCATAAACCTAAACTATTAATAACATGGTTTTTTTTAGTCGCGTAAAATGCACGGTTAAACGAAATAAACCAAAAAAAAAAGGTTAAATCATCCAACAAAACAGATAGATGGCAGCACAGGCTTTATGCGGAAATTGCTTTATGAGGAAAATAAAATGCAGAATAGAAAATTGCCCAACTGCGAAAGGAGGGTAATCTTTTTTGAGTGTATGTATGTTTGTAAGTATGTGGGTAGGTTATGTCTAATTCTTTGGCACCTCAGCTGTACGGTGGATTGTGTCGTTAGATTCGTCATGATTGTAGAAGAGACATAGGATATACAAAATTAATCAAAGCGGCCTAAATGACAATGCCACATTCTGCCCCACCATCAACCGCAAGTTGTACAAGATACGAATAAATGTAAAAATATCTCCGTCTTTTATTAAAATTATTGGTTTAAAATAAAGTTTTGTACAAGTTGCGAGTCGAAAAAAAACAGCTTAATTAAGAATTCAGATAATAGTAAGAAATCGATGCGATTTATTCATTGTTTTTGTTATTCTTCTATAGGAGTTGCGAGAGTAGTATTTCTACTACTCTCGCAACTCACATCGCATGATACTGATTATGATTATGCAATATGAAACCTGTAATAAGTCCCCAACAAAATGAGAACAGTTTAAATGGTCACGTAGTTTTGTAGGTGGGGCAAAGCTGCATTGAAATGTGGCAATGTAATTTTTGCCAGGCGTATTTTTTTTTGTACAAATATATAGGTAGTTATTAAAGACTACACTTTATCTAAGAAAGCATATTAAAAATTAAGGAAAATAGCACATAAGAGAGGCCCGGAAGAGTGTTATTTACACTGGCGCAACGTGACGGTTATTCCGTGGAGTAATGAATGTGGAGGCGTTATTATCTAAGTGAGTCGTGCGTTCGCCACCGTCTGAGTCGTAACGTCATTAGTTAACGTGAGCGCGGTTATTCAGTTTTTCATACCAGTATATTGACCTAACTACTAAAATTAAACGAAAATATGATATAGCAATCTTGGGGTATCTGTTTAGAACAGGTATTTTACCGATACACGATTGGAAAAACTTCGATCGATAGAAAAAAAATGGCAAACATACCCATTGAATAGTGGGGGACCTGGGGCAGGTTTTTTATCTTTAATTTTAATTTTTTATTATTAGTTTGTTATTATTAGTTCTGTAATTATTTAAATTGAATAAAAGACTTTCCCATTGAATGTTTTTTTAAATGAAAATTATGATACTGTAGTAGTTATTCTTACAAAATATATATCAAAATGTAGGGTATTATAAATATGAGATCCGGTATTCAAAAAATCTGATTTTTGTTGGCGTATTTTTATTTCCCTGCCAAAATTCATAAAAATACGAATATCGAGGCACTGCGTGCGATCTCGGAAGTAAGTTATGGCATATTCTTTTAAATATCACTTTTTATGAGTATAAACTCGGAACATTTATGATAAGTGAGCATTAAAAGTTATTTATCGGTTTAAGATACGGTCTCTTTCCAACTTAACGATTCTTAACAAAGTGTGAAAGTGACAAAACCTACCCTAGGATGAATAGTTTTACGGCTACAAGCCACTGTGTAAAACCCGTAACTCCAACTTATCTCGTCAACGCATCTCTTTATAGTTCCGTACTCCGAGACCCGGAGTGATATTTGCGTTGTCGCAACGTGACGGCCATTTCCCGTCGACAGGGGCGGTGCGGAAGTCGTTGTTTGCGCGCTACTAGCCGCTCGCACGCTATTAGGCGTCGCGCCTGTCTGGGGAGCTGTGTTTGCGCGTTATGCGACCGACGTGTGACTGGTAAACAAATGGACAGACGTGTTATGGGGAATATTAGGTATCTGAGTGATGACTAATGCGAGAGGCGGTTTATTTTTGACAGATATTATGACAGTTTCACACACAACGGCGGCTTTACCGCTTCCTAATCCCCGTCTCAGGAGACCTATACCCAGTCATGGGTGACCAATAAATAAATAATAGACAAGCTTAAATATGAAATACACTATAATACATGACAACTAAATAACATAATACTTAATATTAAAAATAATACTAACCATGAATTAATTAACTACTGAAATATATATAAGTACAATTTTTGACATGTAATTAAATAATATAATATGCTTGCCTGTTTGATAAATTTGACATTTGTAATTTTATTGGAATAAATGGTTTATAATAATAATAATAATAATCCCCGTCTCAGTAAGAGTCTAATGCGCTTAGGAAGAAACGATTTGCGCACTTTGATGGGTACAATCACAGGCCACTGTCCACTAAATAAACACCTGTTCAACATGGGTATAACCGACAGTCCAATTTGCAGGGGATGCTTAGAGGCTGAGGAAAAACCAGCCCACGTGCTGTTGCAGTGCGAGCAACAACGAGCCCAGATCCTGAACAACCCAGGGTCCCTCCCCCAGGCCACATATGGCATCCGCAGGTTGCTGGCGTTTTGGTGGGAGCTGGGCTGGCTTAAATAGTGAAGTTTTGCACCATTTCACGCACAATGACTGCCACTGAAAATAGCCCGCGTCAAGAAGAAGAAGAAGACAGCTTCACAAATGAAATTCTAAAAACTACTATTATATATCTACTACTTCTGTTTTACGTGATACTCCTGTAGCTAATGCTACGAACAGTGGTTGTTATTCATAAACGTGATTTAAAGTTACGCCACCGTTTAGCCACACTGTCCCTTTCTATCTTAACCTTTTTAACGAAGTGTGAAAGGGATAGCAACACCATTTAAGTGAGGTTTAACTAGGTTTATGAATAAAGTAAGTAAGATTAAGTTGGATTGTTACAAATTCAAATTGTGACGAATTGCGAATTAGACGAATTCTGTTTGTATCGAATTACAACCAATTCCGATGGATCACATAGTATTTTTAATCTAAGAGCACATCTAAATTAAAACTTTTTAATGAAATGGAAATCTTACTGATTATTTTATAAACGAACTTTGACTGCACAGTCGATTTCACGGTGAAATCAGGCAAGCCTACTCGCATTCGGATCCTGTATTATCGGACGCAAAGAGATTAAGAGACAGAGAGTACATTACATATTTAGTTTTTCAGAGAAACACGCAATAAAATATGTCAAGTCATACTCGTAGCCACAGACCACTTACCCCATAGACCTGTACCAGGAGGGCGCCCGTGTCTGCCCGCACATGAGCGCAACATTGCCTCGCGACACGTGGCACATAGAGATATTATCGACATGGACGCATCTCTTTAATACGGCACCCCTGTCCCCCGCTTCGTCTCTATGCGCTCATCGTTGACAGAATTTTTCGCTTGCAAATATGCCATTTGCGAATTTGTGAAATCCGCCAATCCGTACTGGGCCCGCGGGGTGGATCATGGCCCCAGCTTCCTCGATGTAAGGGAAGGTCTGTACGCGAACAGTGGGGCAATATAAATTGACTGGTGATAATGATGATATCTAACAAAAGAAGCCTACGTCCAGCAGTGGACTGACACGGAATGATGATGATGGATGACGCAGTAGAGAAGCCTTTTGTCATGTTTCTATGATCTGTATTTCTAATAATATTCGTTTAAAGCATAATTCCCCGGGAAGTTTCACTATTGACTCTTGAATGTTAATTTAGTTGCAGAGTTCGTCCGATTTCTTTTCCCTGAATTGAGACTTTTCGTCTAATTAAATACTCGACAAGTGTTTAATTACCGTAAGATAAATTAGTCGACTTCCTTGAAATTTCTAGGTAGAGCTACGAGCACAGACCACTTACCCTATAGACATGAAATCGGTACAAATGACATTGCCAGATCCTGCCCCACCATCTTGTACAACTTGTACGCAAGTTGTACAAGATAACGAATAAATGTAAAAATATCTCCGTTTTTTATTAAAATTATTTGTACAAGTTGCGATTGGAAAAAAACAGTTTAATTAAGAATTCAGAAAATAGTAAGAAATCGAAGCGATTTATTCATTGTTTTTTGTTATTCTTCTATAGGAGTTGCGAGAGTAGTAGAAAATGATACTGATTATGATTATACAATATGAAATAAGTCCCCAACAAAATGATAGGTACAGCTTAAATGGTCACGTAATTTTGAAGGTGTGGCAAAGCTCCATTGAAATGTGGCAATGTCTTTTGCAAGCGAAAAATTCAGTCACACGATGAGTGCAATAGGCGAAGCGGGGGGGGGGGGGGGGGGGGGGTCCATATTAAATCCGTGTCGATATCTCAAGGTTACACGTGACGCGAAGCAATGTTGCGCTCATGTGCGGGCAGAAACGGGCGCCTTCCTGTTACAGGTCTATGGGGTAAGTGATCTGTGACCACCACCACCAACAACAACAAACTGCACCCTACTAGATATAAGTTATTCAATATTAATTATTTATAAATTACCTTATTTTTTGGCATTCACACTACAATATGCGACATTACAACCCGATTGGAAGGCGTTAGCATCCGTCATACAGTTGTTTAAACTAGTATGGTTGCTATCGTTTCACACTCTTGTAAATTGTTTCCAAACAACGCTGGTAGCTCATTGATCTCCTATAAACAACTAAAGACACAAAGGTCTTAAAAACAATTTAAAAAACGTCCAAATAATGTCCATTCATCAGTTTGGACCTTCTTTGCTCTCGGACATTTTTAGAAGGCAGACTGTGTATCTAGTTGTTTATAGGAGATCAATGATTCAAAATAATGATGCAGTCGGTTTTTTAAAATGCATATAAGTACAATGCTTACTTGCAATACAAAAGATGATTAGCATCAGATGCAATAAAAATATAATTCCAACCTATAGTAGGTATCGGACGATTGGACCCTTCCTGTCTGTCGTAAATGCCACTAAAAACGACATAGGTACCCATCAAAGCACACCAATAAAGCAAATGAGGGTTCATCCGTTTGGACCTTCTTTGCTCTCGGACATTTTTAGAAGGCAGTGTATCTAGTTGTTTATAGGAGATCAATGTTGTAGCTATAAGTTTTCAATCAAGAAACTCTGTTCTTAAATTCTTAAGTCAATAAAAACCTTTATTTATTTATTTACTCTTATCTTGGTTGGTAATGTCGACGGAGCTAGGGACATTAAAAATCAATCTCACCATAGCAATATAAGATTAAAGTGCTCAAAGTCTGGTTTCTTAAAACGTTTTTAATGGAAATGGCGTTATTATGGGGAGGTGAAAAGGTCAAGTCGGCATTAGCTCTTATTAGAAGGCGCCTAATCCAAGCTTGACTTTTTTGACTCGTAAAAGGAATATTTTTCGATTCTAGCCCCTATTTGTGAATGGTAATTTGAATTCGATTTGCATCGGGAGCCAGTCTTTAGGTAACATTACAAGTTTCTGATTCAATTAGAATATTGATCAAGTGCTATTTTTTCATAATTACTTCCACTAACATCTTCAATATCAATTAAAATGTACACAACGTTCTTACTTGCTGTTGTGGATTCTCCTTAGAATGTTTATATTTTCTGTTTATTTGTCACTTTGATGTGCAAAGATCTGTTCTTTCGTTCGTTCCTTGGATTGATATCGATTTACGTTTTAAAAGTGCTATATTTATTAAGGATTTCCTGTGTTTATTTACTGAGCTGCAAGCCGCCAGTACACCCGTAGGCGTCCATTACACTTGCAGTAAAGAGATATGATTCTTATTCTGATTCTACTAGTTAGGATTCCGTGCCGCAAAAGGAAAAAAGGAACCCTTATAGGATCACTTTGTTGTCCATCTGTCAAGACCACAGAAACGCGTGGACGTATTAAGTTTGAAAAAAATACCAAATATTCACGGCTGCAATCTCATGCAGCCGTGAAAAAAATCAAACTTCTACGTCAACGCGTTCAAAAGATATCGCTGTTTATGTCACATTTTCTCGCATATTTGTATGAAAATGCGAGATATCCAAAACCTAGACCTAGAATCATGAAACATGGCAAAAAGCTAGCTTCCAGCACAAGAAAAAAATCCGAATACTGTAAATTTGGGGTTCCATCACGAATTTTTTTTTGGTAATTCCAAACTTATATTTGCAGTTGACGCCTGGTATGTCGGTGTATAACGTTATCAGTTTCAAAACGCAAAGATAAGGTGAAGTTGCACGGAACCCTCGGTGCGCGAGTCCGACAGCCGTTTTTTTTTATAAACATCAATATTATATTTATTGGCATTTAGTTGGCCTCCCACACACGGAGGGATCGCGCTGGTTGAACAATTATCTACGTAACCCAAAGGCGGTCGGTAGTTGAATAAAAATTGTTTATTATGAACTCAATTTGCCCCCGGAGTAATCTGCAGAATCAAATTATAATATTTGAAGAGCGGCGCTAGACTTAGCGGGGAGTCGGAGGCACTTCGCGAGAGGCTGCCTGATTATGCGCACAAATTTCATTACCATAATCGTAAATACGTTTTTCAACGTCAATTTTAAATATCCAATCTCATTTACTGGCGAATATTTATGAACTAATTGAAAATTAATTGATTGGTAGATTGTATTGATTATTTCCTGTGAAGTTTCTCATACCTATTTTATCTTTCTCTCGTAGGATTATAGGATAAACGATTGACTTCCATCTGTTACAATACTTGAACATAATATTAGCTTCATCCACATTCATCAATCTCTGCTCACTCGTTCATCATCATCATCAGCCCGTATCAGTCCCCTGCTGGACGTAGGCCTCTCCCAAAGCGCGCCACTCAACCCGACTCTCGGCCCTCTGCATCCAGTCCCTGCCAGCCATCTTGCGAAGGTCATCCCTCAATCTGGTTGGGGGGCGTCCCACACTACGTTTACCCGTTCGTGGCCTCCATTCGAGAACTCGTCTACCCCATTATTGGTTAGTGGTAAACTTAGTCCTTTTAACACCACCGTTTCAGACTCTGATGCACATGAGTACTAAATTACTGCAAGTGAGTACTAAATTGTGTAAGTACACGTATTTTATACTATAATATTTACTCTAATCGCTTCATTTGCATATCACATAACATTACATTATAATTTGAGTTTTAATAAAAAGGAGAGGGTCAAGTAAGTCGCCTTGCGGCACACTTGCTAAAAATTCCAATTCTACATCAGATAAGAACTGCCTACTTGTATCGAACTGAATATCTACGATTCTAATTGTAACAGGCTGCATAAAAACAGCCTAAAAGTTTCGTGGAAATTGTATGTCAATATCTAGTGTGAGCGATGTTTACAAATGCCAAGCAAGATATATTTTACTGCCGTATTCGATATGAGATGGCTGTATCCTATATGGAATCGTTGATCTAGACATGATCAAAATCAATAAAACTAATTCTATACTATTTTTCTTTTTGCGAAGCCTCTCCACTACCTGCTGAAGTCTGTGTTTGTTCATTATTGACGATGGTCTGCTTTTTGTACCTTTTTTTACTGTTGCCAGCTAGCCTTGATTCTGTATTAATGGAATAAATTAAATCAAGTATTAATAATATTGACGTAACCAAGTGTTCCATAGAGTACCTAAGGTGTAATAAATAACTATTATTATCTGGCCGTCAGCTCCTCATTTCTCCCTCTGTTGTGAGATAGACGGAACAAGTCTTCGCCGCTGTCTATGGCTGTCCACTCCCTTACGTTGCGGAGTCAAGATTGTCTTCTGCCAACTCGCCTCTTAATCTAAATCTTGCTCATCATTATGAGTTGGAGGGAGGTAGTACTATAACATTTATTGGCTCCTTTCAAAGCAAAGGTTGATTTCTAATGAACTTGGATGATAATTAGCTGGATTTACTGGATAATAGAGATATAAATGAAAAAATCACGTCTTGCTTGTGAAAATATTACCAATATAATCAATTTAATTGTAAGTCACCAAGACAACTATGTATTATATAAAAATAACAGCCAGCGCTGCATGCAGTTCCTAACATGCAGAGCACAAATGTACGCAGAGGCTAGCATACAAAAGACAATTACTGCTATAAAAGAAGAAAAAAAAACGTATGAGGAACTACCTACACTGCACAAAATACGACATAAATATTGCGTAGGTGTAAGAAGATATTCAGTAGATAAATAATAAACCCTCGCAGGGCTGACCATATGCGTCCTGGAGCTAATCTGCGAGATCGATGGCGCCGAAGGGAAGCCGTCTCATTGACGTGTCAGCCCGGGCGCATTAATCATAATCCAGGGTAGCCAGATTACATTTTTTTTCAAATTTCCCCGGATTGATGAACTTTCGGACCAGTTTTTCACTACGTTTTCTGAAAGCGTCAACTCGCCCGCGTACAAGGTGCAAATCGCTCCCTAGCCCAGTGATAGGTACATTTTCCAAACATAATCCCCATTTTTTTTAAAACAAATGCATACACTATGTTAAGTACATATCTCATTTTTAAAGTTTTTTTATGAACAATAGAAGATACCTACCACCTGTCAAGAGGACAATATAACAAAACAATTTTGGCATCTTCTTCTAGGAGACTGTACGCGTTTTCTGAATTGATTTTTTAGCAGTCGTCTGAAACTTTAAGCATCCGCCACGGGCTTCATCATCATCAGTCCGTATCAGTCCACTGCAGGTAGGCTTCTCCCAAGCTTTTAAACCATTATTTATTAGTTCACAAAATTCTCCAACTTGAAAAAAATTCCCCTACTTCCCTAAAAATTTCCCAAATAGCCAAATTTTTTCCCAAATTTGAGAGAAAAACTCCCAATCTGGCAAGCCTGATCATATCGCGAGGGGCTGCGTGGCGGGGCAGGGTGAGGGGGCTGAGTAGACACAATGGCCGGGTCATCGGTAAGTCAGGGTGACAGTTGGGTGTACGGTGATGAGAGATAATGCAGAGGCCCCAAAAAGGCGGACGGCTAATGATGACATTGTACCTACAGGCATCTACAGGTATGAAACGAGAAATGGTCCCTGTATTCTTGGATTCTTTATTGTAACGAAACTAAAAATAAAACTGTGATAGATGATGAGGTACACAGACATGCTTATCTCCGTGGAGAGAGTACTTCCAACTGCCTAGTTAAATATGCTCCTGTTGACCATATTCATCATCATCATCAGCCCGTATCAGTCCACTGCTGGACGTAGGCCTCTCCCAAAGCGCGCCACTCAACCCTACTCTCGGCCCTCTGCATCCAGTCCCTGCCAGCCATCTTGCGAAGGTCATCCCTCCATCTTGTCGGGGGGCGTCCCACACTACGTTTACCCGTTACATACCGACCATATTCAGATTAAAAGTTAAATTTGGAAATATAAGTGTTACGGATGGATCAGGGATGATGAAAACTCGGGTTGGGATAAACTGTATCTATTTAAAATCAATTACATAAAATCAAAATCAACCTATTCTCTGGCACACTGACAACTAACAAACTCTATCAACAACGGTATCTATGGCCGCGGAACCAGCCAGTCGCCAACATTCCGGGCCCTGGTGTGAAACACCGTTACGGAGTGGCGACTGCCTGGTTGGCCGCGACCAGAGGCACCACCACGGTTCGGTGCAAGACGGTCTCCTAATCTGCGCAAGTATTCTTACAGCTATCTGCTGCAGAAGTCCTTACAGCTATCTGCTGCAGAAGTCGTCGCCAATCTCAGTGTCTGTTTCCAATGCACCCGTCGCGCCAGATCGTCGTCGTTCAAATCATCTTCCAACCAAGTGATGTTGACACATGCTCCGATATCATTAAAATAAAAATGTTTCTATAAACTCTTCTCTAAAGGTGCTTTCCCTCAAAACACTATTTATCGACCGCACCATACGTTCAGAGGTCCCAGCCATATTTGGGCTCGTGGGCGATAGTAACTTGCAGCGAATTCCGTTGCTAACAATAAAATCTTCTACTGTTGGATCACACATCTGCATAAACTCATAGCACCATACGTTCAGAGGTCCCAGCCATATTTGGGCTCGTGGGCGATAGTAACTTGCAGCGAATTCCGTTGCTAACAATAAAATCTTCTACTGTTGGATCACACATCTGCATAAACTCCCTAATAACTCCTACGAACAAAGTGCCATTGTCCGGGATTATTTTGGCAGAGCAGCCAAGTCTGGGGATAGAACATCTCAGGCTCTTCATAGACGCAGTATCAGCGAAGCATCGCTTATCATGACGTCGCTCAATAGACATGAGAACAGCGCCAAAATAGACTAACAACACGATGGTGACTGCTCTTGTGTAATGTTGTGAATTCTTCTTGCCATGTTAATATTCCCCGCGCTCTACAGTGACTGCGTTAATTGCTCCATTAATCCAAAATCGCTGTCTCAGCTCGTTCAATACGAATTTATGGAAGCCGTGTCTGGCTTTGACATGGTAACGGGCGATTTTTAGACGGACGATCCGGCGGCGTTTATCCAGCATATTTCGGTTCTTCAAAGTCTCGTCTTCTGCAGGCATAGTGTTTATCCTTAAATCTAGGATTAGAAAACCGTCGTGCAGCCTTGGGGCGAGCGAAAAAAGTCGTCTCTTTTTAGGTAAAGGCTTTGAGTCCTTTATTAAATAGGGTTCGTCCCAAAAATAGTCTATCTGCGACTTTAATAGTAACGGTCTCTCTGCAAGGGCCATGCATTCAACTGAGACCTGCGTGCAAGAAATGGAATCATTAGAAAGTAATAAAGGGTTTAGACTAATCTTTTTACCAAGAGGTAACCGTCTCGCGCCTATAGTAAAAATTACAGTAGCCCAAATAAGCCAAATCCATACACTAAAACTGTTAGCGTCTAGAATTGGGGGGCCTGAGGGTTTATCGACTAGAAGTCCCACCACTTCTTTGACATCAGGAAGGGGTGCGGCCTCGGCAGTCTCTGGTACAGATGACCATTCGTCAAGCGAAAACGAAGGGCCACATAACCATTTATCCGTCCGGTCTGTCAGTCGTGTAAAGTCATTTGGTACTCTTAGCTCAGTAAGGAGGCAACGCCAATTCTGATGGGCAATATATTCAACCCTATAAGCAAATAACGTTTTGTAGCGACAAGACATAGCCTGTGGATAGTTGTCAGAGACATGACGCGCGTGTCGGCATGGCAATCCGACCCCAAATCGACCTGATGGCAGGCGGCGTGCTATTGCCTCAAGTAAGTCTACAGCACGCCGATCTTCGTCAGCGTTTTTGGGTGGGAGCTTCGGAACACCTACACAATTCATTTTACGCTGATCTTTCAATAAAGCTTCAACAGCATCGCTCTCTAAAACAGTCAGATAATTAACGAACTCAACAGACTTGACTTTGCTCGAAACAAACCCGTGTAGAGTCCAGCCTAGTAGCGTTCGCGTGGCGACGGGTGCGCAAGGCTTGGCGCAACGAATTTCTCTACAAATAGTCAAGTGCCAGTCTCCTGCTCCAATGATGATCGTCGGTTTTGCATTCTCAAGCGTAAGATTATCTATTAAACCCTGTAAGTGATCAAATTGTTGAAGACAGACTTTTTTTATTGTTTGAGAGCCGAGAGACAAGCCATGAATGGCTCGCGCATTCCCTAATAGGTACTCCTCACTCATATCGCGTCCACGTATAAAAAACTTGGTATGACCTACGACAGTGTCGCGGGACATGCCGCCGACGCCATTTACGCGGATAGATTCACGAAACTCATCTTTAGCTCCAATCTTCATGGCTACTTCCTTGTCTATGAGCGTGGCCGAGCTGCCGTCGTCGAGGAGGGCGTACGTCTCGTGCTCGCCCGCCGGGCCTCGGACCACAACTGGTACGATTCGCAACATCGCGCGAGGGCGCGTGGTCGGTGTCGCCGAGCTCGTGCCTGAAACGTTACATGGAAGAGCGGGAGCGTCGGATATGCTAACATTAGATACTATGACGTAGCCCTGGGTGATAGCATCTTTCAAGGTTTTGGGGAGTTCGCTGTCGCTGTCTGTACCCGACTGAGAGCTAACTGTAGAAGGAACAAGCGTCATCTTAAGAGAATCGCCGTGCAAAAGCGAGTGATGTCGCCTGGTACAGCCATTGATACCACATGGTTTTGCTCGGCAATTGTTCCATCTATGTGAACCTCCTTTCAAACACCGAAAACAGGCCTTCTGTTCGCGCACCCAGCGCCATCTGTCATCTATCGAAAGAAGTTTAAAATCATAACAAATGGCGACTCTATGATTTTGCTTACAATATTCGCAAACGGCAACATTATTCGGGTCTTTCAAAGTAGTCGTACTATGCACTGTTACTCGTTTGGGCACGATAGGTTTAGTGACTGCTGGGGGGACCGTAGTAAAATCAGGTACGTGTGCATACCTTAGTTGCCTATCGGCCTCCCGAAGGAGAAACAGGGAAAGGGTCTCTAACCTAGAGACGTTCTCCTGCTGCGTGTCCGCAGCGTAGTCACAGAACCTGGACTTGGTGAGCTCATTTAGCTTTGACACCACACTTTTAAATATCTCGGGCGAGAGTAAGAAGTGCTGCTGCTTCAAAGCCTTGAAGGTAGAAATGCAATTGCGAAGTTTATTTGCAAACGAGTTTAATTGTTCAGGGGTACCAACCTTAGGTAGCGACTGTAGCACGGCGACCTCATGACCCACTATAATCTCTGGCCGTGCAAAAGTCTGCTCCAATATCTGAAGAATACCATCTGGGTCCTCGCACGTGTACAGCAAGGCAGCCACAGCCTCGCGGGCGTGACCACGCAGTGCATCACTTAGGCGACACATGTTCACCTTGCCCGAGAAATTATCTTTCGTACGATTATAATTATAACTAAAAGCTAACCAATCATTATAATCGCCTGAAAAGTTAGGCAAGGGACACGCTTTCGACTGGTTAGCGAGTGATGCAATAGCAGAGCTCAAATGATGAACTACCGACTCCGCGGTGGCTCCTTGGGGCGACTCTACATACACTGCTGGACGTGGGTTGGTGGCTGCGTTGCCGAACAGGCGCGCCGCTGTCTGCGGAGCATAACTGGCCTGAACGGCGGCGGTAGGCTCGCGATACGTGAGGGGCACTACATCCACTGCTGGACGTGGGTTGGTGGCTGCGTTGCCGAACAGGCGCGCCGCTGTCTGCGGGGCGTAGCTGGCCTGAACGGCGGCGGTAGGCTCGCGATACGTGAGGGGCACCACATCCACTGCTGGACGTGGGTCGGTGACTGCGTTGCCGAACAGGCGCGCCGCTGTCTGCGGAGCGTAGCTGGCCTGAACGGCGGTGGGCTCATGGAAAGGCGCAGGGTAAGGAAACCCTGCGCTCCGAGTCTGCTCCCATGAGCGACCACGTGACGTAGGTGACTCTATATTATCTGCCTGACGTGGGTCGGTGGCCATAGTGCCGAACAGGCGCGCCGCTGTCTGCGGAGCATAACTGGCCTGTGCGGCGGTAGGCTCACGGAGAGGCACAGGGTGACAATCCCCAGCGCTCTGTGTTTGTACCCACGAACGGGTGCGGGACGTAGCTATAGAATAGATACTTCCCTGTCTTTGAGAGTCTCCTGCGTCGAGTGCGGCCAGTCTGGCCTGCAACTCGATTTCTTCAATCTCACGGTTCTTGCGCTCCATTTCTTCTTCCAACTCAAGTTGGCGCTCTAACTGTTTACGCCTGGTCTGTAACTCTATTTCTTCTTTCTCTCTGTTCTTTCGCTCTATTTCTGCCTCCAACTCAAGCTGGCGCTCTAAGTGCTGACGCTTGGTTTCGTTTTCTCGCTCCAGTTGAGCGCGGCGCAACTCGGCTTCAGCGGCGAGCCTGCGCGCCAGATTGTTGGAGCTAGAGCTGATCATGCTTCGGCGAGAATCTTGTCGGTCCGACTTCTTACTATCTGTAAGCAAATTCTTTACCAAAGCTGGCGCTATCGATGGCGGGGTACGTGGTAGTTCCCAGCCTACCGGCGGAGGCGAATCCCGTGCCATAGCGCTCCCGTGGGCGCAGGCACCTGTGGCACGGGTTTCGTCTGCCGCGAGAGAGCTATCAGTGTGTGCGGCAGCTTCTGCCTTTTTCTTAGATTGCAGCCGCGTTTCCATCATACTTGAACCCAAAAAAAAAATGGACTAGAAAAAAAATGGAAATAAATTTTTTTTTATACGAATTTTTCAAATTTTGAATTAGGTGCTGAATTTAGCTAGGATCGAAGGACCAATGTTACGGATGGATCAGGGATGATGAAAACTCGGGTTGGGATAAACTGTATCTATTTAAAATCAATTACATAAAATCAAAATCAACCTATTCTCTGGCACACTGACAACTAACAAACTCTATCAACAACGGTATCTATGGCCGCGGAACCAGCCAGTCGCCAACAATAAGTATAAAAAAAGGTATGAAGCGAGATGTGTCGCCTTCTCTGCCGCAGATGCTATGTGAGTGATTGCACTTACATCAGTCACCTTATTGATCGCAGATAGGCATTGATCTCCTATAAACAACTAGATACACAGTCTGCCTTCTAAAAATGTCCGAGCGCAAAGAAGGTCCAAACGGATGAATGGTCACCCTCATTTACTTTATTGGACGTTAACAATGGACCCTTATTTGGACGTTTTTTAAATTGTTTTAGTAAGACCTTTGTGTATCTAGTTGTTTATAGGAGATCAATGCAGATAGGTATATTAAGAACGGCTTCTCTGGTTTATTATCTCCTTGTGCATCTGTTTTTGAAATAAATTCTTTAAAAGACATTGCCACATTTCAATGGAGCTTTGCCCCACCTACAAAACTACGTGACATTTAAGCTGTACCTATCATTTTGTTGGGGACTTATTACAGGTTTCATATTGCATAATCATAATCAGTATCATTTTCTACTAATCTCGCAACTCCTATAGAAGAATAACAAAAATAATGAATAAATCGCTTCGATTTCTGAATTCTTAATTAAGCTGTTTTTTTCGAATCGCAACTTGTACGAAACTTTATTTTAAACCAATAATTTTAATATTACATTTATTCGTTATCTTGTACAACTTGCGTTTGATGGTGGGGCAGAATCTGGCATTGTCATTTGCTAATCAAAATATACGTTTAGACAAAATCCATGTCCAAATCCATTCAAAACTAAATATGATGTTAGCTATACCTACGTATAGGTATCAACAAAAGCACCTACTCTTACTTATTTACTTGTAAAATACAAAAAAAAAGTTGATTTATACCGAGCCGCCGGCGGGCGTTTCGGAATGACAATTTACCGACAAAAACGTCCAAAAAAGATAATTGTAAAAAAAGCGTCGCTCGTCATTGGAGCGGTAAAATATGCACCCCGGGATATAATATATAGAGCTTGAAGAGGGCCGAGAGTCCCGGAATGTCCCGGCCGCGCGGGACACGTGAGTTATGTCCCGGGACTGAGTGTGACGGGGGCAATTATGAAATACCTAAGTACGGGACACCGGAGATATACGAGTACTCGTAGGTGAGATCAATTGAATTTAGGGAGGGGTACAATGGTTTTAATAATAAAACCATCGGGAACAAACTTACATGGTTTCATAATTCGTTGCTTTATGTGGTAACATGTGTTAAGAATCCTAAAATCTAATGGAATTGGTATTAGAAAAGATGATGATGACGATGGAAATGCTATAAGGCTGTATGATCTTTTGGCGCATTTGCCTTACTAAAAAAACGCAACAACAACTGTCATACTCACTCTCGTGGTTCGCCTTTCGCGCGAAAAACCGGTGGTGGTAATTGTGATTCGAATTGGTCAAAGATGTGGTGCTCATTGATGTAACTCAGAGAATATTGATGGCAGTGTGGCTGTGGAATGGTTCAGGTGGTCCTATCTTTGTGACGACAGCGGAGCTGCAATTCAGTGAGATCAATCCAATCTAGTATTCCTTGCCATCTCCCAGAGACCATACCTCGTAGGGTGGCTGCCTTTCACACATGGTTGTTAGATAGTACAGGAAGTGCTCACATAAACTCAATTTTAACAGTCAGTCAGTCACATTCAATAGGTATTCAATTTCAATACAAATAGGTAATAATTAAGAGCCTTCCATGAGCCAATTAGCGCCGCCAATCTTAAAAAAACAATATCTTCCAATATAATCAATTTTATTAAAAAAGCTATTTACAAAATGTTTATTACGATAAATACTATTTTTTAAATGCTTATATATAACGTGATTCAATTTCAGTAAGTTGTAGTTCGCATAATTGCGAAAAACGGCCGTTTTTGGCACATTTGTGAACTACTTAGCTTGTCGCAATTATGCCATGTATTGTATATTGAAAAATAGTATTCATCCCAATAAACATTTTGTAAATAGCTTTTTAATAAAATTGATTAAATTTGATGATATTATTTTTTTAAGATTGGCGGCGCTAGTTGGCTCATGGAAGGCCCTTAAATACCATTCCTATCGCCACTCGCCTACTCGCTGAGCTACACTGACGAGTGGGTGAGTGAAGCGAGTAATCGCCCGTCGCTCAGCGACACTCGCTGATAGCCGAGATACAAAACTATACTCGCCACTCGCTGCTCGCACACTCGTTTTATAGTTGATAGCTTCTCGCTCATCGCCGGCGGTCAGACGGCCTTAGAGTATACTATACTTTTATCTATGAAGTGTCTCGAACAATCTATCGACTAACGAACTTGAGATTGAAATTCCTGCCTTCGCCGCCGTAGTATTTCGATTAGCCAGCGGCACCGGCGGTCCCGGGACGCGCCATTGCTCCGGGATTGCATCCCGTCCGCAAGAGGCCCGACCGCCAGTTCAATCGGTTTCATTTTGACACTTGGACGATATACATTGCTGCGTAAGCAACGTTGGGCGAGGTCAGGACCTGCCCCCTCTTACCGTTCGATGAAATTATACCATGTCAAGTCAAGTCAAATTTCTTTATTGCAAGTAAGCACGTTGAGTACATTTTTGCACGTCAATAAATTTTTTGAATTTACATTTACACCACTTTGCAAGGAAAAGGTGCCAACGCTGAGGAGAAAAAGTGACAAAAAACTCTCAGCAACACATCTTTTAAATCAATGATTACTTAATAACTATACAGTACGTAACTATTACTATTGTTAGTAAGTTTATCCCTCGTGCGGAACCGGCGACACACACCATGCATGTTCATCGTTTAAATGGTCATCTATTCTGTAATACGCTTTCTTAACAAGTGTTCTTTTAATGAAATTTTTTAATTTCCTCTCTGTTAGCACTATGGTCACTAACAATAGCACTGTCCCTTTCACGGCCGCTATGACATGCTATGATTTGATAGTTTTGAGAACCGATTATAGCTATTATAGCCTTCTGGATGGGTGACCTTTACATCTGAGCCCCTCCGTGCCTCGGGGCGCACGTTAAGCAGTTGGTCCCGGTCGCTGTCGCTTGGCAGCAGTCGTCAGGCCACAGATGGCTGCGGTAGATCTGAATGTCTCTGACAATAGGTGTGGTCACTAAACCACATGAGAAAAGAAAAAAGTTGCGTTTCATTGTCGTTTGTTAAATCTTGTAAAAATATTGCAGTTATACAGGGTGTAACGTAAAGGGTATATGAAGCCGAAAGGAGGGTGTTCAGTATCGGTAACTGAACAACTTTTGTTCTACGACTTTTCGATTTTCGCGAATTTATTTTTTGACTTTTCATACATTTCGTCCCGGTCAGCTGATCGATTTGTATGAGACATTAATTTATTTTTATTTTTTATTCGTAAGGTCGTAGAACAAAAGTTGTCCAGTTACCGATACTGAACACCCTCCCTTCGGCTTCATATACCCTTTACGTTACACCCTGTATAAGCGTCCATGTGTCAAATTGACTGCGATTACGATAACGTTGAAAGTCGCGGTCACCTGACTCTGGCCTTACTGGCTCATTGCGGTATGGACTCCAGGATAAGGCAAATGACAATGCCAGATTCTGCCGCATGAAGTACAAGATAACGAATAATTGCAAAAATATCTCCGTTTTTTATTAAAAATATTGGTTTAAAATAAAGTTTCGTACAAGTTGCGCGTCGAAAAATCAATTTTAAAAGTTATTGTACGTTTTCCTCTTAGTTTTTTCCGCTAATCATTCATTGTAACGTGACATATTTTTTATGTAACAGATAGTGCTGAAGTGCGTTAAACATTAAGAAATCGAAGCGAGTTATTCGTTATTTTTGTTATCATTTTCTACTACTCTCGCAACTCTTACTGTTTATGATTATGCAATATGAAATCTGCAATCAGTCCCCAACAAAATGATAGTTACAGCTTCAATGGTCTCGTAGTTTTGTAGATGGGGCAAAGTTCCATTGAAATGTGGCAATGTCATTTACTCTTTCATTCTGAGTAATTGCGTGGATTATATTTTTAGATTTCGAGACCACATAAAGCTCAGTGACTCATTCCAATTACTATTACTATTTGAACGCCAGTTAGCTGTGATATTTACGACAAAACAGTCACAATCGCGTTAAAGAGAGTTGTTATTCCTAAATCTGTCAACTCCGTTAAACAAAAATAGTTCATGAGTCAGAACTTTAAATAAGGATTTAGAATCACGACAATGAATTTACAGTCATTTCGAACTTCAAATACAATCGGAGGCGATGCGTCCGTCGACGTCTCAGTTATACTTTGTTGTTCCGCGAGTGATATTTCAGATCCGGACAGCGGCTGGAACTAATGAGGGGGGCGGATCAAAGCGAGTAATTTTAGAACAAATGCGCCGCGACTCAAGCGACAAATCCGGCGATTAGTCGCAGTGTGACGCCATTTTTTTCTTCTTTTGATTAATTAAAACTTCAATGAGATGAATCTATTTAGGATGTGCGAGTTACTTTGTGGTTCAATTTGTCGGTTTTAGATGAAATCTCCGCTATTTATTGCTGCATCTCACTCAAAGTATCGGACTTGCCGATGAAAATAATAATATTTATGGTGTTTTTTTATGAGCGTACCCCGTACAAAAAATGATTTGATTTCCAAGGTGACTCTCTATACAAGTCGAAATACATCAAAGTTATGGTGAGCAACACTGGGTGGAGCATTCTGAGCACTCTTCTGAAGACAAGACGTGAATGGACAGCAGCATCCACCAATGACATCGTATTTACTTACCTTCAGAAAAAAAAGGTACAGAATACAAAACTAGGTTACGGCTGGATGCACGAACAGAGAAACAGGGCAAAGAACCGACCCACGGGATATAACAAAATGATCTAATGGCGGCTGTAAAGAGACCTTGTCAATGTTTTACAAGTTAGAGTAAGTTTTTAATGGATTAACAATAATATCAACAAAGCAATATTGAGTATTTAACATTTGATTTAACTTCGTTCAAAACATGTCACCTTTCATTATTCCACCTCATCATCATCAGTCTATTTATATTGCCCCACTGCTCGGGCACAGACCTTCCCTTACATCGAGGGAGCTGGGGCCATGATCCACCACGCAGGCCCACTGCGGGTTGGCGGATTTCACATGCCTTAGATTTTTTTTCTTCTTCTACGACATGCAGGTTTCATCACGATGTTTTCCTTCACCGTTTTGAGAGCACTCGGTAAATGTACGTAAGTTTTTTCCTCGAAAAAACCGAGTATAACTCATTGTTACATGGCTGCCCTAGCTGGGAATCGAACCTGGGACCTCCATATTGCAAGTCCATTGACCCAACCACTGAGCCACCGAGCTCTTTTATTATTCTTAGATTATTCCACCTACTCTGTTACAATCAGAAGCACTATGTAATATAATGACAAATATTAGTAGATACACGATAGTACTATGTAATGCAACCCTTTACAACCCAATTCGACGAAACAAATTAAACTTGACTGCGGCAATTTTGTTGGTTTACAATACAAATGAATATTCCAAGCCATTATTACCCTGACTTGTCTGTGATTGCCGGCCTCTGTCACATCGAGGAACGATACATTTTAGCAACCAGAAACCAATTTTTTTTTGGTACTGTACGGTGGAACACAGAGAAAGGTGTACAGGAGAGTTTTTAAGGTTGAGATTTTCTCAAAAACTACTTGACCCATTGCAATAATTCTATCACTGTTAGATAGATAAAAGTTAAAACTATGTACTGGAAAAGAATTATTAAATTCGGTCCTGTAGTTTTTGAGAAAATCTCAACCTTATTGAGGCCCCCTGTATACTTATCTCTGTCTTCGACTGTACAACACGGCTCTCTGTGTTGCTCCCAGGACTGACTGGACATTGCCAGAGTTCTTCAGAGAGGCGACATTACAAAGACGAAGGAGAAATAATGGTTTAGAATTAAAACTATAGTGAGCTATTACTACAAATTATTATATATAAACGGGATATCACTCACTTATATTGTTGAAGTCGGCAATTAGACAGACAGTTTCGACCGATTTCGACGATCTTTTTCAAGGTGAGCGCGCCACGCCCGCGTCGCCGGTGACGTCGCAGTGCGCTAAGAAACGTCACCGGCGACGCGGGCGTGGCGCGCTCACCTTGAAAAAGATCGTCGAAATCGGTCGAAACTGTCTGTCTAATTGCCGACTTCAACAATATAAGTGAGTGATTCCGTTTATATATAATAATTATAAATAATGTTGTTTCTATTGTTACAGTTTTTATCGTATTCAAGATCCTGGACTTGCGTACCTTATATGTAAAACACAGGGAGTTTACATACAAGGTGCGTTGGTCCAAGCCTCCTTACATCTACATCAAGAATAGTTCCGGAAATCTCTGCTTTCAATGCGACCGGAATTTCATGACCAAGACTGTATTCGCCAGACACCTTCCAGCACAGGCCAGAATATCGTCGGACATCACCACAGACCACTTACCCCATAGACCTGTAAAAGGAGGCCCGTGTATGCCTGCACATGAGCGCAAAATTGCTTCGCGACACGCGTAACCTAGAGATATTATCGACATGGATGCAATAAGCTTATCATTATACTGCTGCAATATTGTTTTGTTACAGTTTAGTGACGTCATCGCAAAATATTAACTCCATTCATGTCTAATTTGTCATTTAATTTGTAATCCTTGTCAACATCAGTTCGGTGTGTGAGGCGGCCGGGAGCGCGCAGTATCGACGGCTGCGGCGACGTCGCGTCGCTGTCACGCGAATGCCCAATCAGTGTTTGTTGTTCTTTTATTCCAACCCCTCGCTCTCCCCGCGCCCCGTCACTTTGTCCGCTAATTCCGACTAATCACGGCACCTTATAGACTCCATCTGGTCTGGTTAAAAATATAAGCAAAGCCCGCCATTTTATAAATATTGATATTTTCTTATCAATTCCAAATGACATTGTCAGATTCTGCCCCACCATCAACCGCAAGTTGTACAAGATAACGAATAATTGTAAAAATGTCTAATTATTAAAATTATTGGTTTAAAATAAAGTTTTGTACAAGTTGCGATTCGAAAAAAACAACTTAATTAAGAATTCAGAAAATAGTAAGAAATCTAAGCGATTTATTCATTGTTTTTGTTATTCTTCTATAGGAGTTGCGATAGTAGTAGAAAATGATACTGATTATGATTATGCAATATGAAACCTGTAATAAGTCCCCAACAAAATGATAGGTACAGCTTAAATGGTCACGTAGTTTTGTAGGTGGGGCAAAGCTCCATTGAAATGTGGCAATGTCTTTTCATTATGGAAATTACATGTGCAAGACAATCTTTGCACCTGAGAGATTATTTTTGTAAGTTAATTATAGGTTTTCAGATGTTTAACTTAAGTTCTGTTTAAAGATAAAACGAAAACGAGAACGTCAAACAAGTCCGGGAGCATTGGTCTTGGTTCCGGTCTCCGGGACCCAGTTTTCTTTGCCCATCACTAAGCGCGCATCGCATTGTCCACAGTACAAAGTAGCCAGTAGCCCGCCTCAGTCGATCGCCCATACAATAGCGACGTATCGGTCGGTCGCCGATGGCCCGACGGCTGTAAAGAAACTCCATAAAACTGCGATTTGCTTTTTATTGCCGCGTTTGTATTTTATTGGTGTTAACGAAACTTTGCTTTTAAATGGCATATTTTTAAGACATTTTAAGGCTTTACGGAGCTTCTTTTACTTTTAAAGTTCTTAACTTACATTTTTAAAGCCCCAGTTGTAGGGGTTCACGGGGTTTTGTACTGCACAGCGCTTTCAGAGCTTAAAAAGTATTAAATAGTACACTTACCCCTATTCATTCAGCTTTTTTTTAGGACAAAAAGTATTACGTTGGCGTCTCTTATAAATTAAATCAGGGCAAATTTTAACCCGGTAAGTTTACTGAAACTGGTATTTCTTTGTTTTATTAATGGACTCGACAGTTCGTCATTTGACAATGTCATGTTACAGAAAATTCAATATATAATAATAGTCTTATATCTTCCTCCAGAGGAGTCGCAGTAGCGTCTTCACCCTGGGTAGCCGCGTCATCATGTCTTCATCCAGAGGAGATGCCGTAGCGTCGTCACTCTGGACGAAGCAGCTCGACAGTCACGTTCACTCCCGAGCTTGTAGCGGGATCTCTTGATAAAAGCTTGAAACTTCAGATCTTGCTCAAATTATCCAACAAATTCACCATACTGTCCTCCAACATTTTCTGATTAACTTAACGTGATATTAAACACAAAATAGCCACTAGTAGACATTATAACAAAATTATCATATAATTTTGCAACCGTCGTTTCCCGCCCATCTCAAGAGAACCCTTGAAACGGGTATTTTGCAGTGCAACTGAGTTGCCCCAACTTATTTCAATCTGGCATCAATACAGTCAGCCATTTGGATTGAGTGTCAATTGATTAAAATATAGGCGAGCAGACTGACTGCCAATTATTCCAATACAGTCCAGTCGAACGTCCATCCATCCCAAAACGCTGATTGGACTGATGCCATCAGATTGAAATGCGGAAAGTTGACAAAGTTAGTTATGTGAATTCAGACCAAGAAAAGGTAAAAAAAGTATAGGATGCCATCCAGCCAGATGGAGGATTGATCTGCGCATACATAATCCTGCCGATATAGAGCTCTTATAACTTATTATATATAAACGGATATCACTCACTTAAATTGTTGAAGTCGGCAATTAGACCGACAATTTCGACCGATTTCGACTCAGTGCGGGCGTGGCGCGCTCACCTTGAAAAAGACCGTCGAAATCAGTCGAAACTGTCGGTCTAAATGCCGACTTCAACAATATTGTTGAAGTCGCTCACTTATATAAGTGAGTGATATCCGTTTATATATAATAATTTGTAGTAATGGCTCACTATAGTTTTAATTCTAATAAATCTTATAACTGTCAAAATCATCTCTGATTCTGGGCCAAGGTTGACAAACCGGCATTGGAAAGGATTCAGCAGTGTATTGATGGCGGTTGACGATGATTGCACCTTGTATATATGTTCATCGCTCCAGGGTCACGCAGCCGCTTCCTGAATGTCTATGTCACGGAGATACGAAGGTCACCTAGCCAGGTATATATCTTTTTTGTCCCTGGTAAAACACCATCACGCCCAGGGGAGCCTGTTGATTATGTCGGGCTCGCCGCCCTGAAGGGGCGGAATACCGACTAAACTTTCTGGGGTGTTCCACCTCGTGCCATTGTTGCCGAGCCACGGGAACTGCGATACATCCGCGCCCCGAGCACTCCCCATTGTGGGCTGTACAGCTGTATGTAATGTCTAGTATATCAGCCACCTGATTAAGACGCCTCCTCAATGCTAACGAGGCAAGTTACCAGCTGAATACAGGGTGTTCGAGTGGAAACAATTACTTCCATACACAGCGTCGATTATTCAAATGAGTGCGGCGTATGAGCGACGTAATTATATGCACATAACTAATTGCTACACGCTGTACCCAGACGACGGGAAAGTAAACAGGGACCATGAAGGGGTAGAAGGGGGGGGGGGCTTGAGTTGTACTCAGGCCGAGATCCTGAGACAGTTTTTAGAGCTAGCTTAGCGTAAACTCGCTCTTACGACTGTCTTGAAAACTGAGAATTGCTAAACAGAGCTACTACATCCATCATCAGTCTATTTTTATGTCCTCACTGCTCGGGCTATGATCTCTCCTTCTCTCTCTCCTTCTCTTACATCGAGGGAGCTCAGGCTATGATCCACCACGCGTGCCCAATGGCGTATGACACATGCCTTCGATTTTTTCTACGGCATGTAGGTTTCATCCCTATGTTTTCCTTCACCGTTTTGAAAGCATTCGGTAAATGTACGTAAGTTTTTCCATCTGTTCTATTTTAGAAACGAGTTGACGTAGTCAATTGTGATTGTCAATAAATAAATATTTTAATGCTTTAATATCGGAAAATCTTGTATTTTAATTCCTGTGATCGGTACCCCCTTTGATCCAATTCTACACACCATCGAAAATCCAGGATAACGCGTTGGTATGGCTGACTTCTGTCCTGGAATCGAGCCTGAGACCTCCATATCGTAAGTTCGGTGCCTAACAACTGAGCCACCGAGCTATTACTTTAATAGAAAAAGAAAAATTACCAACAAATCTGAAACCTCGTCATTCCATAGTACGTCATTTTCCAAATACTACCGTGATTCTAAATCCTGTCATATTTACAAAATCATCTAACTGTTAGAATGCAGGAGCCCATAAAGGGACCGACTTATAAACACTCCTTTCTGTCAAGGTCAAATTTCTTTAGTGCAAGTAAGCACGTTGAGTACATTTTTGCACGTCAACATATTTTTGAATTTACATTTACACCACTTTGCAAGGAAAAGGTGCCAACGCTGAGGAGAAAAAGTGGCAAAAACTCTCAGCAGCACATCTTTTAAAATAATATAATATTACACAATTATTTAATAACTAGGTATTACACAACTATTTATTAGAAACACCTAATTATGTTGCAATGTATTATGTCTAGAGAAGAAGCTACTTAAAGATGCTGTAGAGATTCTTAAGACCATATATATACGAGAATTAAAATATCCAGGGCAGGTAATGAGAAATAAAAAGTACTATCTTCTGCAACTGAAGAAAAGAAAGAAAGGAAAAATAAGGAAGATTCCGGACAGAAGAAGGCTGGCAAGAAGAATAATAAAAAAACAAAATAAATTCTGATCTTTAAAAAAATGCTCTTTAATCATTAAATTATAGCTAGATGTAGGCAGATGAAACTGCTTAAGTTTTTCTTTCTATCTAGGACTTTAATAAGGTTGTTATGCTGTACAAAGTGGGAAAATAAAGTTAATATCAAAGAGTTCTCGTCGCTCCACTAATATTTATACTCTTTGATGTAGGAACGAATTCAGACGCATAAAGGGCATATTTCTTGCGGGGCGCTGATTCCAAGTATTTTGTGAAATGGTTAGAAAATAAATTTTACTTCTTAAGGGCCTTCCATGAGCCAACTAGCGCCTGGTTCGAATTTCGGTCGTGATAAAAAAAATTCTCCATTTATCATTTAGATTTTCGTTTCGCATAGCGCATGCAAGAAAATATCAAAACAGAACTTCACAATTAATGCATCTGGGTTAAAAAAAAGTTAACATCATCAACATGAGTTTATGCAGACTTAGTTTTGTATAACGGGGCCTAGCGTTGCACCTTAAGGGGCTGACATGAGCCAACTAGCGCCGCCAATCTAAAAAAAATAATATCTTCCAATTTAATCAATTATTAAAAAAAGCTATGTACAAAATACTTATATATCACGATAAATACTATTTTCTCAATGTCGGTAAGTTGTAGTTCGCATAATTGCGAAAAACGGCCGTTTTTGGCACATTTGAGAACTACAACTTAGCTTTTCGCAATTATTCTATGTATTGTATATTGAAAAATAGTGTTTATCCTAATAAAGATTGTGTATTTACATTATTATTAATAATTTTGATTAAATTGGAAGATATTATTTTTTTTAAGATTGGCGGCGCTAGTTGGCTCATGTCAGCCCCTTAAGGTGCAACGCTAGGCCCCATTATACAAAACTAAGTCTGCATAAACTCATGTTGATGATGTTAACTTTTTTTTAACCCAGATGCATTAACTGTGAAGTTCGGTTTTGATATTTTCTTGCATGCGCTATGCGAAACGAAAATCTAAATGATAAATGGATAAAAAAAATCATCACGACCTAAATTCGAACCAGAGATATTAAACAAACAACCATTCCGTGGCACGCTCCAACAGAGCCACCGTGATATCATACCCAAGTCGAGAATTTTGTCTCCACATTCTCGCCTTAGGGACGGTAGCGACACCTATCCAGTAATTGTGCAATTATTCAAATGCATGTATGTATGTATGCATTGCAGTTAGAAATCATATTTTTAAATTTTTCTTCATTTAGGTACCATTTAGATTTATGAAGTTACTTATATTTTTTGGTTTTTATTCCAGATGGAGGGATGACCTTCGCAAGATGGCTGGCAGGGACTGGATGCAGAGGGCCGAGAGTAGGGTTGAGTGGCGCGCTTTGGGAGAGGCCTACGTCCAGCAGTGGACTGATACGGGCTGATGATGATGATAATTTTAATTATTTTTAAAGACTACTTAATTTAACATTTGAATTTGAACAATATTCAGATGCAGATTCGAAATTCACGATCAAAGCATCTGATTTTAAAAACATAACTAACGCGTTTTTCGTGATTTTATGACGACATACAGTTGACTATAGTCCGTCAACGTCGTGCTTGCAGCGCCCACGGGGTACAAGTGTTATCTGGGCGAGGGAGACGGTCCCGGAGGGGCTGCGGGCGGTCTAACGGGAGGGCAAGCAAGCGCGACGCGCACGGCTGTGTATAGTGGTAAGTACCTCGTCTCAGGAAACCCCTGGACCCCGCAGGCGCGGCAAGCACGACGTTGACGGACTATAGTTTACGTATCTAGTATGACTGTATATCATAAGATAATGTATCGACATATCCGTAAAATATCGACTCTAATCGATGTATCGGACTATTTATTTATTTTATTAATGACTCGACAGTTCGTCATTTGCCAATGCCAGAAAATTCAATATGTAATAGTATTCTATCTTCCTCCAGAGGAGTCGCAGTAGCGTCTTCACCCTGGGTAGCCGCGTCTTCATGTCTTCATCCAGAGGAGTCGCCGTAGCGTCATCACTCTGGACGAAGCAGCTCGACAGTCACGTTCACTCCCGAGCTCGTAGCGGGACTCTTGATAAAAGCTTGAATCTTCAGATCTTACTCAAATTGTCCAATAAATTCATCATACTGTCATTCGCGAACATTTTCTGATTAATATTGTAACCGTCATTTCCGCCATATTCAAGAGAACCTGTATCGGACTATGCGATACATCGAAAGGTAAATATCGATATTTTCGATGCGTCGATGTATTTCGAGCAACCCTACGTGAACCCGGTGGCTCAGAGCCGTCCCCGTGACAGGCACAAACGACGCGTTAAATCATTGTTCCCTTTCCTTTATACTATTTGCCGTGTTTTAGGTAAAAATAAACGGGCTTTGAACCGAACGCCGGCGCACTGACAGCGGGACGAGACTCACATTTCAACAGTATCAATCGGTAGACTGAGAAACGTTTACATGTGAAGATAATTCTTTTCTGTTATTAAAAGATGAGACACAAGAGCTCGTCAGTAGCTTTGAAAACTAAGCGTTTATCGTCTATCTCACCTGCAACTTTATCCTCATCTGCGAGCTGTAGTTTTTGCTCTTTTTGCAACGCAATGCAAAGAGGGGTTATAAGTTCCGTAATGTCTGTCTCTGTAACATATATGAGAGAGCTCGGTGGCTCAGTGGGTGGATCAATGGACTTGCAATACAGAAGTCCCAGGATTCCCAGCCAGGGCAGCCATGTACAGTCGACAGCAGATCAATAAATATTCGATCTTCTGATTAACTTAAAGTCACCATTAATCACTAAACACCATTATAACTATTAATTAGATAAAACGGGAATTACCCTGTTAAAGTTATTATTGATGTCTCGATATTTCGACAGAATTGCAGCCATCATGGTCACGAGTAGTCTCGTACCATAGTATAGTCGAAATATCGATAATAATATATAAACCATTACAACTATTTATTTATTTATATTATTAATTGACTCGACTGTTCGTCATTTGCCAATGTCATGTTACAGAAAATTCAATATATTCAATAGTCGTCTATCTTCCTCCAGGGGAGTCGCAGTAGCGTCTTCACCCTGGGTAGCCGCGTCTTCATGTCTTCATCCAGAGGAGTCGCCGTAGCGTCATCACTCTGGACGAAGCAGCTCGACAGTCACGTTCACTCCCGAGCTTGTAGCGGGACTCTTGATAAAAGCTTGAAACTTCAGATCTTGCACAAATAATCCAATAACTTCACCATACTGTCATTCGCGAACATTTTCTGATTAATTTAACGTGATATTAAACACAAAATAGTCCCTGTGGACATTAAAAGGAAAATTATCAAATAATTTCGCAACCGTCGTTTCCCGCCATTTTCAAGAGAACCTATAACTATTTAATTATAATACTTTATATATATTTATAAAGACCTGTCGGGGCGGCTCGTGGAGTCCACGCGTGACCAAAATGCTGGCCTGTATTTCGTCCAAAGGATCAGCCTAGCGATCCAGAGGGGAAATGCCGCCAGCATTTTGGGCACGTTGCCGGACAACGGGGATCGGTTGAACTATCTGTAATGCTAACCCATTCGGTAGTTCAACCGACCTATTGTACTTATAGTTTTTAGTTTAGTTTATATATATTTTTTTAGGTTAATAATTTAATAGTTATTTAGAATTTTTATTATTGTTATATGGAATAAAATAAATACTAAGGCGTCTGACCGTGACCTCAGCGTCACAGCGTGACAGACAAAGCTGTAAATCTTTGTACATTTCTTTTATTTCACCCTTTGCCTGGTTTGTGTTAAAATAAACGACGTGCTTAGGGTGAAGGCGGTAGTTGCCGGTTGACGGAGGGCTGTATTACACTGGTAATTGGCAACCATTAACGTGAAACTCTTTACGTTTATCGCAGCCAAACAGAATGACAAGGACGGAGAAAAGTCTGAAACACAAATTTAAAAAAAAACGCCCAAGTGCGAGTCTGACTCTGCTGAGGGTGCAACGCAACTTAACCGTAACTTTCATAATTCATTTTTTCATTGCTTTATGTGGTAACATTAGGCATTTGGCATCCGCAGACTGCTGGCGTTCTGGAGGGAGCTGTCCTGGCTCAACTAGTGCGGTTTTGCACCATTCACGCACAATGGCTGCCACTCATGCGGCCAAGTGAGGAAAATAGCACGCGTCAAGAAGAAGAAGATGTATCTTGTATATGTATATGTCTGAAATATCTATGTATTTATATTATTATTATGTAATTAGTTGAGTCAGCTTAGTTCGTTCCTATGTAACATTATGTCATAGTGAGATTGGTAAGGGCATAGGCTAAACTTTTTAGTTAAGTGAACTCTAATTATCGAATATTTTTTGTATCTATTGTCTTTTTTTTCTCCAAATAAATAAATAAAGATGTGGTAACATTTATTCTTTGCTCTAACAAAAAGATAAACTAGATTTAGAAACCAACTTATCTTTGCCATTATCAAAATTTTATGTCCATACATCGATATACTCATCATCTGCAAATATAAGTTTGTAATAAGAAAAAAAATATTTTATGGGAGATGTAGCCTAGCTTCTTGCCTTTTATGATTCTAGGTCAACGGGAAGTACCCTATAGGTTTTGGTTTTCTTGCATTTTCATAGAAATACGAGGGAAAATGCGACATAAACAGCGATATCTTTCGATTGCGTTGAAGTAGAAGGTTGATTTTTCCACGGCTGCATAAGACCACAGACCTAAGTATTTGATATAAATTTCAACTTGATCCGTTCACGTCTTTCTAAGAAAATGGCATTAACAAACGGACAGACAGACAACAAAGTTAATAAGGGTTCTTTTTTTTCCTCTTGAGGCACGGAACCCTAACAATATCTTTGGTGTTAATTGGAATATCGAAGAACTATTTTCAGACATATTTTCGAAATAATCACGTTGATATAACAAAAATGACATTGCCAGATTTAAATGGAGCTTTGCCCCACCTACAAAACTACACGCACATTGAAGCTGTACAGTCGAAGACAGAGATAAGTATACAGGGGGCCTCAATAATGTTGAGATTTTCTCAAAAACTACTAGACCGAATTTAATAATTAATTTACAGCACATAGTTTTAACTTTTATCTGTCAAACAGTGAAAGAATTTTTGCAATAGGTCAAGTAGTTTCTGAGATAACCTCAACCTTATAAACTCTCCTGTACACCTTTCTCTGTGTTCCACCGTACCTATCATTTTGTTGGGGACTGATTACAAATTTCACATTTTTTTAACTGAATTTTTTTTTACTTTTATTCATCGTACTTTGATAGTGGGGCAAACTCTGGCATTGTCATTTAAATCAACATCTTTGTAAAGCATTTTAAAATGCCTTCGAAAATATATCACAACAAAATTATATTCAGTAATGTCTTGCGGTTGAGTTTAGAGCATTGTATTCCGAATGCCGAATCCTCATAAATGGAGTGCGAGTGGCCACAAAGGGTCCTATTCGCGTGTCGGGCGAGACGGCCGGTGACAATGGGACACGATTAATTCGGCCGCACGCGATGTTTCAATTAAAACGCACCATTTTTCACTCGCTATCATTGAGCTATGCGATATGATTGATGGTATCGAGCGGTTGGAGAATAGTACACTCGGTTACAGAGAGTCGTAGAAGTCTGGGGTTTTCTCTTGAAAATCGCGGGAAACGACGGTTGCGAAATTATTTAATAATTTTCCTTTTAATGTCTACAGGGACTATTTTGTGTTTAATATCACGTTAACTTAATCAGAAAATGTTCGCGAATGACAGTACGGTGAAGTTATTGGATTATTTATGCAAGATCTGAAGTTTCAAGCTTTTATCAAGAGCTACAAGCTCGGGAGTGAACGTGACTGTCGAGCTGCTTCGTCCAGAGTGACGACGCGACGCTGCTGCGACTCCTCTGGATGTAGACATGAAGACTATTGAATATATTGAATTTTCTGTAACATGACATTGGCAAATGACGAACTGTTTATAAAAATAAAAAAATAATAAGTCTGGGTGACTTTTCAATAACGACGGGAATCAATAAAATCTAAATTATCATTTGATAATTTAGATTTTATTGATTCCCGTTAGACATATTTATGTCTAATTTTTTTTTAGGAATATGTAGGTAAAATTAAGGCACCCATATTTTTCCTTTTCTTAAAAAAACGTTGTTTTCATTAATTAAAATTTAAGTTAAGATAGTGAAAATTAAAAATGGCGTAAGTGACGATGACGTCACGTTACGTTCCTAGTGTCGTTCCAAAACCGATGGTTCGGACGTTTCGGTATTTGTAAGAGTGTGTTCATTGCTATTTTTCTTATGGATTCGCCAAATATGCAAACTATAAAGCATTGAAAAAGTGTCACACAGTTTTTTAAAGACCATAATCATCGTCATCTGGGTAAAATACAATGTATTACTTGGCTGTATGGGTTAGATTCCCTTTGCCTACTACGTCAGAGCCACAGTACTTTCAGAGTTTTACACAAAATATTTTTTTCTCGGATATTGGGGAAATTGATTAAAAATTGAGAAAGGACACTGCCACTTACCTCTGTACTCCCGTTTCTGGTCTTCCTCAGGGTACCCTGGTATTCAGCAGTCCACGGGCGATCGCAACGGCTGGCCTAGGCTTTATGTAGATAATTTGTACGGTTTTGACCGAATTTGATCAGATTAAGTTAGGTTAAGGAATTTATTTATTGGCGAGCGGTTCGCACAGTGCGCGCAGTAGTCTAGCGACGGTTAGAGAGTTTAGTTCTCATATGCTGCGGCAGAGGGCAGCACAATCGGCAAAGTGACAGATACTTTCCAAAAAATTCAGAAAAATAATTCCGCGTATTCGGAAAGACAAAATCTTGAAATGTTAGGTATGTTATTCATAAACTTAGTTAAAACATACTTCCATTAAATTTTCTTGCTATCTCTTTCACACTGCGTTAAAAAAGGTTAAGATAGAAAGGGACACTACCTAAACGGTAGCGTAACTAGTCTATTTAGGGACTGATGAATACCGATACACGATTGGACAAACTTCGCTCGATAGAAAACAATCGCATGCCATGTCTTTTAAAATGAAAATTATATCTAAACCGAAATAGTTATTCAAACAAAATATATATCAAAATGTAGGGTACTATAAATACGAGAGCTTGTTTCAAAAAAATCTGATTTTTGTTGGCGTATTTTAATTACGAAATTTTTAAAAAATACGAAAATCGAGGCACTGCGCCGCGCTCTTCACTCCGCCGCTGTGGGGCGTCTTGTATCTCACTCTTGCTTTTAACAACCATAATGCCTTAATCCCCATTGTAGCTACGTAGAGTATTTATATCGCAATAAACAATGTAAAGTATGAACAAGTAGTGTTCTTAGCCGCAAACAGCTCCGAGGGTTCTGTTTAAAATAGTTATTTTATTCAAGAGTCGTTGAGGAACAAGTTTCCAAAGTTTCAAGCGGAACTGATTGCTGTGGAGTTAAAGAAATTTGCATTCTCCACAAACTGCTGAAGATTGGAGCGGTTTGAGGAGAATTAATGTTTGCGCAGGAGCTTAGGAGTAGTTTTTTTAATAACATATAATTCATCCCTCTGTTGGGCAAAGGTCCCCTTCTCATCATCATCATCATCAGCCCGTATCAGTCCACTGCTGGACGTAGGCCTCTCCCAAAGCGCGCCAATCAACCCTACTAATCGGCCCTCTGCATCCAGTCCCTGCCAGCCATTTTGCGAAGGTCATCCCTCCATCTGGTCGGGGGGCGTCCCACACTACGTTTACCCGTTCGTGGCCTCCATTCGAGAACTCGTCTCCCCCATCGGTTATCGGTTCTACGACAGCTGTGACCAGCCCACTGCCACTTCAGTTTACTGATTCTATGAGCAATGTCAACCACTTTTGTCTTCTGGCGGATATACTCCCCTTCCTTCACTTCACTTATTTTTTTTTTTTAAATACGGCTTCTACCGTGGCTGGCACAGTAATTTTGCCAGTGTCGAGTACTTAGGTGATGACCAACGAATTGAGAAAATGTACGGTTAAACGAAATAAAACAGATAGATGGCTCCCCTTCTCTCACAGACCACTTACCCCATATCCCTGTACCAGGAGGGCGCCCGTGTCTGCCCGCACATGAGCGCAACATTGCTTCACGACACGTGGCACCCACAAATATTATCGACATGGACGCATCTCTTTAATACGGCACCCTGTCGCTTCGTCTCTATGCGCTCATCGTTGACAGAATGTTTCGCTTGCAAATGACATTGCCACATGTTTTGATATTGTCATGCATATGCGCTAGGCGAAACGAAAATCTAAATGATAAATGGAGAAAAATTTTCATCACGACCGGGATTCGAACCCGGGATCTCGCCATTCCGTAGCACGCTCTATTCCAACAGAGCCAACTAATTGCACAATTACTGGCTAGATGTCGCTACCGGCCCTCAGACGAGAATATGGAGACAAGATTCACGATCTGGATACGAATCACGATGGCTCTGTTGGAATAGAGCGTGCCACGGAATGGCGAGGTCACGGGTTCGAATCCCGGTCGTGATGAAAATTTTTCTCCATTTATCATTGACATTGCCACATTACAATGGAGCTTTGCCCCACCTTTGGTCACATACGTGACCATTGAAGCTCTATCATTTTGTTGGGGACTTATTACAGGTTTCATATTGCATAATCATAATCAGTAGGAGTTGCGAGAGAAGTAGAAAATGAAAACAAAGACAATGAATAATTCACTTTGATTTCTTACTATTTTCTGAATTCGTAATTAAGAATATAATAGAATAATCGTTTATTTGACAGACAAACAGCACACCTATGCATTAAGCTGTTTTTTCGACTCGTATGTTGTACAGACACAACTTTTTTACAGTCTTATTATATGTATAGATTGAATATAAGTATTTAGCTTCTACAGAAATTAGCAGAAATGAATGTAGGGACCAATTGATTATTTTAAAATATTGACCCGATTCTCGATTTTGCGCGGAAGTGTACGGCATTGAAAGGTATTTAATACGAAGTCAATTAATTCATACGACTGTACAGTACGTCAGTTTCCACAAACAGTTTCATTGTATCGAATGAATACGAAATAGGGACCTTCCTGAGTGCATTTATCATTCAATTTCGTATTTCTTGACAATTTTAAAACTTCGTTTATTTATAAAGGGGTTGAGTATGACTTTGACAATTATAATATGAGTATTAAGTAATGGTTGAGTATGACCTTAGGGTTCCGTGCCTAAATAGGAAAAAAGGAACCCTTATTGGATCACTTTGTTGTCTGTCTGTCTGTCTGTTGTATATTCAAGCTCTACCTGCATACTTTTCTCTATATTATAGCGAAGTATACAAGAAGCCTCAATAAGACAAGGATTTTGTCAAAAACTACTGGAACGAATTTAATAATTCTTTTACAAATACATAGTTTTAACTTATATCAATCTAACAGTGAAATAAATCTTGCAATACTGCAAGTAGTTTTTGAGATAATCTCAACCTTAAAAACTCTCCTGTACACTCTTCTCTGTGTTAAACCGTTAGCCAAAGCGACATAGAGCTCTTAGGTACTTACATGATATTATTGTACCTAGGCCATTCACCAACCTAATCCTAAATAAACCTAGCCTCGCCCCCAGCGATGCAAGGCCTAACTACACCTAGATACATTTGAGCTCGCCTTTAATTATTAGGTCTCAAATGTATTCCTTTTTTTCCTCTTGAAGTTCAGAACCCTGGAAATATATTTTTACATGAATTAAGGTACACTTTTGTTCTTACCACGCAAAACACAGTTGCATTTGAGAAATAAAACATATATTTAAGTTGTGTATTAATGTAGAAGAGGTCTATCGTATAATTATTCCCATTACATAATATTCTTTCTTATATATTTACACGAGACTAATTGAAAACAAACTCTAGCAGACCACTTGGCTCTAGATCAAATAAGAGACATATCTAGTACGTAGAGCGATTAAAATGGAGGCGTTTCAACTCTACCAAATTATACTGAAACATATTTTGTTCTTATGCTGGATAAGTATAATGTTTAGTACAGCGTTTTGATGCTTTGTCAGTCAAAAAAAGAGAGAAGAATAGCTATATAGAGGGGCTTCAAAAAGGTTGAGATTTTCTCAAGAACTAAGATGCTTGACCAATTATATAAAAAAAATTTAACAATTTTATTGTGTCCTAATGGCTCCCAATCCATTTAATACACGTTTAAACAATCATAAACTCACAATATATGGTATTGTCGCTTTTTCTTTTCTCGTATGGTTTAGTGACCTATTGTCTAAATCATTCAGGCCCATAGGCCTCTGACGTGGCCTAACGACTGCTGCCGAGCGACAGCAACCGGGACTGACTGCTTAACGCGCCCCACGGAGGGGCTCAGATGAAATTGTCACTAGCGGTCACCCATCCATGTCGACAACATCATGCTGGGTTGAGGCCCTTTTCGCAAAGGCAGCACAACCGCTCTATATTTATTTGGTGTGTCTTATTAGCCACTATAATGTACTACAATGTAAATGTCTTGCTGTTGCGAAATAAACGGATTACTTACTTACATACATCCAGGTACTGATGTCGTCCAACGTTGCTTAACTTGTACGTCGTGTACTCACAAATGGACTACAAGCCCCTTTGTCTTGTGACAGCAATATTTTCCATAACGAAAATAAAAACAGAAATAAACCAAACTTTTATTTAAAATGATGAAAATTTTCTAGCCGGCAGACTTGAACCTGCGACCTTGTCATTCCGGAATTCAACGAACAACAACGAAGTTCAATCATTTTAAAGTTCGCCGAGCATGGCGTAATGCATAAACAAATTCTGAGAAAACAATTCTTTTGCGTTAATTGTATACCAGAAAAGGAAAGTTTGTCTTAAAGGAAGTCAAGCGACGGAAGCTCCAATATTTCGGTCACATTATGCGGAACCCCCGATATAACCTTTTTTTTTTAACCCAGGTAAAACATGCAAATCATGTGTCACCACGCCCGGGGGAGCGTGTTGGTTATGTCGGGCTCACCGCCCTGAAGGGGCAGCATACCGACTAAACGTCCTGGGGTGTTCCACCTCGTGCCATTCTTGCCGAGCTACGGGAAACTGTGATACAACCGCGATCCGACTGGCGCCCGAGCAGTCCCCATTGTGGGCTGTACTAGCCCACAATGTATAATCCATTCATCCCTCACCTTCCTCCTCCCCGTCTGAGCCTCGAGCCGCTCGGGGCCGTGCGGTGCGCGCACTGCGTCCGTGGGCCCGCGCCCTTACTTAGGCAGCGGCACCTCGTACACTCCGGACCCCCGATATAACCTGCTGGAGCTAATAATCCAGGACAAGGTCTGCGGGAAGAGGAGCGTTGGCAGGAGAAGACACTCTTGGCTAAAGAATTTACGTGATTGGTTCTGCTGCAGCACCGGCTCCTTGTTCCGGGCATCCGGACAGAGGGGGAACATTGCCATGATGTTGTCCAACCTTCGATGAGAAGAGGGACGTTGAGAAGAAGTATAGCAGAGGTCGGTGACGCAGTGGTTTGGGTCAATGGACTTGCAATAGAGGTGTCAGTTTCGATTCCCAACCAGGGCAGCCATGTACCAATGAGTTATCCTCGGTTTTTTCGACGGAAAAACTTACGTACATTTATCGAGTGCTCTCAAAACGGTGAAGGAAAACGTCGTGATGAAACCTGCATGCCATAGAAGAAGAATAAAATTTAAGGCATTTTGGAGCACATCATGACCCGAGCTCCCTCGATGTAAGGGAAGGTCTGTGCCCGAGCAGTGGGGCAATATAAATAGACTGATGATGATGATGAATTGTATATCAACGTCTCCATTCCAATGCCTCCAAAACCCGATGGATTTATCTTAAGCTATTTACGTACTTAGTTCAACAAAGAACTAAGTATAGTATTTAAGTTAAGTGCCAATATTTGGGTAGGAGTGGGGGGGGGGGGGGGGAGGGAGACACAGGCGTTGGATTAATAAAAGTGCCTGTAAATAGTCTGTGAGGGATGAAAGTATTAGCCCCTGTGGGCAGGCTTTTATTGGGAATTAAGCGTTAAGAAGAAAACAGTTTTAGTAAACTACGGGTTACATGGTGGTCGGTAGCACAAATGATGTACTAAGTACAGAAGGTAGACTCCATAGAAGCGTGTGAGAAACACCTCACGCACACATCGAGACTACGTGCAGGCAATCTCAGCCTGTTTTGGCATGCATCGAGTTGCCATTGCCAATTTGTATTGGGAACGACGGATGCATTTGGTATCCATGGGTGATTTTTGCTTTATTAATAATTATGGTAGCCGTCGTAACTGCGCAAGAAGGAGGGTTATGTTTTTCGAGTGTATGTAAGGATATGAGTATGTACGGTGGAACACAGAGTGTTCAGGAGAGTTTTTAAGGCTGAGATTTTCTCAAAAACTACTTGACCTATTGCAAAAATTATTTCACCGTTTGATAGATAAAAGTTAAAACTATGTAACTGTAAAATAATTATTAAATTCGGTCTATTAGTTTTTGAGAAAATCTCAACCTTATTGAGGCCTCCTGTATACTTGTGTCTGTCTTCGACTGTACCTATGTCTAATTCTTTAGCACGCCCTTCAGCTTAAACTGCTTGATTTTAACATATTATGAGATTCGTCTTGATTGTATAAGTGACATACAAAAATATACAAAGATATTTAGTAAATATAATATGGGATTATACAAAATTAAGTTTATATTTATCTAGTCTGTATCTATTCCAGCTTGATAGCTCCTGGCACCCGCACTGGCCATACAAAATATATGCTATAAAATTTAATAAAATCAATGAAAGGGGGTTTAAAAAATCCCAATCCACCTAATTATTTTTACAGTGATTTTTATTTAAATTTATAGGACTTTTTAAAACGCAGCAGCCCTAGCGCTTTCATTGTACTCGACATGCTTTAACCAACTTCACGTTACTCTACACTACAACCAACTGTGGCAATGGGAATTAGTTAGGAGTGTCTTAATCATTCCTAACACGCCTCCAAGGCCAACACTGTGCCCGACCCCGGCAAATCACTACACACCCCCTGCCAGAACAAACACCTGCAACTTCCAGTTTGCACACACTACATAAAACCTCTCGCAATGAGTTCCACTAACACGGGAACAGCTGAAGTCAAACACAAACTGACGGATGCAGAACTATCTAGAAGGCGCATAGGTGTCACTTTGAGGCAAAAGCATTGACCCATAGACAATATTTTTTAGATATAGATAATAATCAATTATAAGCTTTGTGAAGAGACTGGTGCCTAAACCAGGAATGCAAAAATGTACACAACGTGCTTACTTGCAACAAATAAATTTGACTTTGACTTTTGAATGAATCTGTATCTTAGGACACCAGGCTCCAGAGAGTAGATTTGAGAAGTAGATCTACCTATTAAGGAAAGTTTACAATCTTGATGAAATTTTTTCTCCATTTATCATTTATCTTGACATCCGATATGAGGGCCTAGATTTTGAGCTTCGTTTACGCTAGTAGAATAGAAAGAAAAATGTACTGGATTTGACATTAGCTGTCAGAAATGTTAACGGGCTGCTGTCACTGTCACTTCCACAATTAGACCCCTGACAAATACGAGTATGACAGAAAGTAGGAACAATTGAACCATTGTAGTTTTCTCATAAGCCACCTCCATATCACCTCCATAATATGGTTTTCATGGTTCTCATACATTTATCGATCATTTCACGTCCTTTGGTTAAATTGTCCACGCAATTTTCTCTCTTTATTAGAGATAAGCTCGACTGATACATCTGCTTTCTTGAAATATTGTGTCTGTGTTATTTTTTCGTGTACAATAAAAGTATAAAGTAAAGTAATTTTAATTTGAAAATTCTTAACCTCAAATTCTACCGACGTCATTTCTGCTCTGTTCTGTACTCTGGCACAGAACCTTGTGAGATTTATGCGGGGCCTGCTATCGCAAACAAAACTATGTTCCGGCTACCTGGTGGCACAACTTCGGGGCTACAGGTGGCCTCGGGAGTTGGGAGATGGGAGTTGGGAGTCGGCAATTCATGATCTGTTAGGTGTGGCACTTGGAGTGAGGAAGTTTTTCCGATCGATTTGAGCGACGCGGTCGGCTGCCTCCAATAGAAAGTTTTGAGTGTACAAAGCAACAGGAGAAGGCAATCTTCAAGGAGTTTCCTTACAATGTAGTAAAAATGTAAATTAAAAAAAAATACTTATGTTTAAAGCGAATTGAATTTGATTTGATTCCGATTGTGGAGAATAATCAATTTAATAAAGAGCGCTGTTGCGTTATACTTTATTTAAAAAAAAAATTAATGTTCTTATTTGAATGGTGCAAAAAATGCCTTGTAATTTAAAACAACACGAAAAATTAAGATTTTATGTCAAAAAAGCAGCCGTTTTTTGTATATAAATAACTTATATTACATTTAGACATGAGCATAGTCATACAATATGAGCATAGTCGATAGTATATAGCCTTCTTGCCAAGGGACTTCGATTCCTGGTCGGAAAGATGCTTGTACAGTCGACAGCAGATCAATGGTAACACTTTTTACTTTTCACAGTTCTTATTATTTGCGTCGTAAGACTTGAAATCGTACTGCAAGTGTTACCATTGATCTGCTGTACTAAGGTATAACCCTTTATAACCACTTTTTTCCACACATACAAATACTGTATGTAATCATGTATTTTTTTCATCATTTATTTGCACAACTTAATAGTGATCTATTTTAGTCCGCCATAATAACTCGCTTACAATACAAGACAGCGCCTACAACCTATTATATACATGGTACATATGTACTGGTACATGGGGCATCCAGGTGCGGAGTGTGTAATCAGCCCGTTTCTATTCGCGGGGCGGCGGTACACTCCGCTCTTATCACGCCACTTTTAATGGTTTCGACGGAGAATACGGCCCGGAGCCGGCGGGCGACTAGTCGGGCAGGGCCGCCGCTAGGGCAGGGGCGACTGTATGCAATGCCCACGAGGGCGGCCGCGGACGAGGTTGTGGGATTTGGCGTTGCGTTCCCTTAACCTCGTTCCAAACGCGATGCGTTAAACACCTTGAGGTTTTAGTGGGTATAGGACCGTATTATTGCGGGAGTCTCACATACTCACCGCGCCCCCTTCCTCATTGGCGTGGTGAGATGCGAAAAGCATTTCCCCGAATAAAAAAAGGCAGGGGCGACAGTATTTACTTAGGAATTTGACCACGGCTGACTAACCTTCGGGCTATCAGATACCGGCTGGGATTCCAGCCACATGACGAAGCGTTTTTCTTCGTCCATTATCATACGACTGGCTTGGGAATGGAAAGCTCGATATCGATGTTTCCTGGCTCATACTACCTTGGTATCTTTAAGGCAGGAATGACAGGTATTTACTTGGCTCGCGTGTTTCATAATCGGTCTCATCGTTACTTACCACAGGTGAGATTGAGGCCAAATGCGGGTTTGGTGAAAAGTTTGGCCAAAACGTAAAAAAACACTGCCCTGTCACACCTGGTATAGAAGACAGTAAAAGATTCCAATTTGACAGAAATCATCACTAAGAGTTCTTATTTGGATACTAATTATACGAAGAAATGACTCTGCCTGTTTTCATATTATATACGAACAACAGCAGATCATTGGTAACACTTGCAGTACGATTTTAACTCTTACGACGCATATAATAAGAACGGTCCAAAGTCCAAAGTGTTACACTTGATCTGCTGTTCGCTGTACAAATTTTCTTCTCAACCACCAACTAAGCTAAAAGCTTGTGCTACTCAAGTACTAGGAGTAGAACACCAGTACAGAAGTGGAGATCGAACCTGCTACTCTTGGGACATCGCAGCGTGCGATGGTCTGACGACATCTCGCGTCATGTACGTACGGTCACAAACAGAAGACAGCGGAAAGATTCCGAGAAGGCCTACGTCCAGCAGTTGCCGGATACAGGCTGACGACGTCGATTCTTGCGCCGCCCTCCCGTCCCTAGCGCCCCCGTGTGATGCGGCCCTGTGCTCTCAACATGTTTTATTCAGCGAACTATCGCGCTAACTGCGCGCGGTCACGCTTTTCCGATGTCGCAATTTGTAACGCAAATTCGATACTTACAGAGGTACTGCTTAAAAGGCTTAGGGCTGCAGTCGGCTGCCCGCCATTTTTACATAACCACTCGCTTGGCCCGCTATTATGCAAGGAAATGCTTTTGCTGGAGCATTTTACCTGGTTTTTTTAGTACGGGACGGCATAGCAGTATTTAGAGCTAAATGACTAAAAATATATTATATTTTAGCTAATTCTGTAGCGGCCATTAAATCTGATCAGAATGCAAGTGCAAATACAGTTCGTATATTTCTCCGTCAACATTTATTTTTTGAATTTACATTTACACTATTTTGGAATCCTAAACCTAAACGCAACTGTCACTGTCGTTCATATGCGCTTATCTACGACTAATATTAGCGTACGCAATCTGGAATCTATGGGTCGTTCCCACCAGGTCCACGAGGCTATTGTTCTCAAAAAATTGAAGTTCATACATTGATTTCCAAGAGGTCCACGACAGTTTATAATTATAATAAAAATGTTTCCCAATAGGTCCATGCATTATTTAGTACAGTCAGCAATGAATCAGTTTGTAATGTACGATATTTAGATGTAAGTAGGTATAATAGAGATTGGATAATTAAATGGAATTTTGTCAAAATCTACACAAATGGATTTTGTAAGAATTAAATAATAAACAAAAAATATCTCTGTTTTTAACTATAAAATATCTTTGTTTTTTTTGTGTTGTTTAAAGCCTCTCTAGAATGCATGGGTATGTAAGTTACAAATATAGATAAAGAGATCACTACGAAAAATGACAAATCAAGCATTTTGACCGATTTATTAGCATAGATAGATAAATGGAATAAGTAAATAAGGGTATAAGTACTAAATATTTAGTACAACTCTTTTACTTACTAAATACTAACCAAACACGCCCATCTACTGTCACCTGTACAAAATACAACGCAGTGACAATAATTTACATCCAAACCCCTTTGCAAGTACATCCACACGACATCATCAAAAAGGGTCGCCACACTAGTTAGAGTCATCCATTAAAGCTAGTTACACACTAGATAAATCTGACGCAGCCGAAACATAAACTGCCCCAACAACGGGGCGGTCCCAAACCACTGCAAACAACCCGAGTCCGGGACTGGACAACACACGGGGTCAACGTGGTTTGCCAGGAACGGATGCAGGGTCGTTGGGGACACCTCAAAATATGAAACAACCTGAAGGATTCCGAAAGACTCTGGTAGATTTACCAAAGACTCCTACCATCCAAGGTCATGATAATTAAATTGAATAAATATCGATTTTGGATTAAGATAATATACTCAGAAATTGTACTATGCATTATCCATGCTCGGTGAACTTAAAACATGTGTCATTCCGTGACAAGTCCAATTTTCATCATGTTAAATAAAATAATAGGCAGTGATTCTGATCGCAATTATTTAATCTAACCTAAGTCTGATAGGTCTAAAAATTAATTTCCTACACCAAAGTTATAAAAAGGATGGCACTACTTTTAGAACTGTGAAGTTTTAAAATTAAAAAAAAAAAATCGCTGTCAATGTGTTAGTAAACCTAAAAAGAAGGCAATGTGTCATGAAACACCGACGTCGGCAGAGCTTTCCATTCCCTAACCGTGTAGTCAATAGAGTGAGCTAATAAAATGGGGGGTCATTGCAACTAGCTCCGTCCCTGTGTGTGCCGTGGCCTTGAGAGGTGTCCGGTGTATCGCGTGAAGTTGTCGCACAAACAGACATTAGCGGCGGGACGTATCGCGGCGCGCAGTTTGTCTTGTGGGGCCTCTGTGGGGCGCACGGGGGGAGGGAGGGCAAACTTTGGGGCGCTGATTGACGGCTGCGGTTTAAATCGAATTAAAGTTTGGGGGCGACGGATACTGAATAGTTATCTGTTGAGGTTAATAATAGTGACACGTGAAATAATGTTTGGTTGGTTCTCTTGAATATGGCGGGAAACGACGGTTGCGAAATTATTTGATAATTTTCCTTTTAATGTCTACAGGGACTATTTTGTGTTTAATATCACGTTAAATTAATTAGAAAATGATCGCGAATGACAGTACGGTGAAGTTATTGGATTATTTGTGCAAGATCTGAAGCTTTTATCAAGAGTCCCGCTACAAGCTTGGGAGTGAACGTGACTGTCGAGTTGCTTCGTCCAGAGTGATGACGCTACGGCGTCTCCTCTGAATGAAGACATGAAGACGCGGCTACCCAGGGTGAAGACGCTACTGCGACTCCCCTGGAGGAAGATGGAAGACTATTGAATATATTGAATTTTCTGTAACATGACATTGGCAAATGACGAACTGTCGAGTCCATTAATAAAATAAATAAATAATGTTTGATTTTTGGCGTTTTGGCCTGACTGGACTGTTTAGAAAGGAGGATAAAATGTTTGATAAATACGTTTTAATTTTTTTCTGATTTTCGTAAAAATACATTAAATATATCTGACAGCTAGTAAGGTGCTATTTTGACTGGACTCGAGAAGCTATTAGTCGACATTTCTACTGAATTACATACAAAAAAACCTCTAGAAAAGGACTTGAGAGTCTGTAAAATCGACGCTGTCGCCGCTACTTATAGAACTCAGAATTGAGTTTAGGTTGAATTGTCATACTTTTATTATTCAATTGCTAATGGGACTTTTACTCGCTTTTAAATAAAGACATACTGATATGCTGAAAGGTTTTAGGTCAAACTGATACGAAAGCCTCAGGTTACAAAACTCATGCTCATAAATCGACAAAAAATAATTCTTGCAATTGGTTGTAAGTATGAGAGAGCTCGGTGGCTCAGTGGTTGGGTCAATGAACTTGTGATACGGAGGTCCCAGGTTCGATTCCCAGCCATGTACCAATGAGTTATCCTCGGTTTTTTCGATGGAAAATCTTATGTACATTTACCGAGTGCTCTCAAAACGGTGAAGGTAAACATCGTGATAAAAGCTGCATGCCGTGGAAGAAAAAAAAAATCTAAGGCATGTTGAAATCCGCCAATCCGCAGTGGGCCCGCGTGGTGGATCATGGCCCCAGCTCCATCGATGTAAGGGAAGGTCTGTGCCCGAGCAGTGGGGCAATATAAATAGACTGATGATGATGATGAGAAAGAAAAACATTTTATTCATCACATTATAATTTCATCATTTATTCTTTATATAATTTTTAAGCATAATATGTAGATTTATAGGTGTTTTATAATTAGGAATTTAATTCCCTACATCACTTTAGGTGAACTAGGTCGTAGGCGTAAGATAATTAGTTTATTATTATTCTAGGTTCGCTAGTGCTAACAAACTCCAGTTTCCAATTAGCCGGGATATAATCTAGACTAGTTAGGTATTGAGATAATCGTAAGTCAGAAAATTCGCCCACATATGGTGTTAAAAGTTGAATCGGTTATGTTACGCCATCTTTGTTTTATCATTTAAAATATGATGATGTCCGTTAGCTATAAACTTTACTTGAAGGTGGTGGTGTAATAATGTAAGTCATGGTTTAAGGATTTCGCCACACAAAATCGGTGGTTTGGCAATTGCCAAATTAAGCTAAAGTTAAGTTTAAAACAGAGGTTCTCAGTTTATGACTCATTCACTACCTAAATGACAATGCCAGATTCTGCCCCACCATCAACCGCAAGTTGTACAAGATAACGAATAAATGTAAAAATATCTCAGTTTTTTATTAAAATTATTGGTTTAAAATAAAGCTTTGTACAAGTTTCGATTCGAAAAAAACAGCTTAATTAATAATTCAGAAAATAGCTTACTATTTTAGCAATTTGTTTATATTTTTATCGAATATCTTAGGTAGTTTGTACAGTAATCGGTTCAAAGGGCAGTTCGCGGAATAGCAGCTTTGATGCGGGAGCGAATGTTTAAGTAGTTATATCTGGAAGAGCTGCAGTAAGCGGAATACAGAATTGAAAAATATTATGGTATAAAAATATCATATTCCTAGATTTAAAGGGTAAAGCGAATTGTATGATTGAAAGGTTTCAAAACCATTCCATCATCATCATCAGCCCGTATCAGTCCACTGCTAGACGCAGGCCTCTCCCAAAGCGCGCCACTAAACCCGACCCTCGGCCCTCTGCATCCAGTCCCTGCCAGCCATCTTGCGAAGGTCCCTCCAACTGGTCGGGGGGCGTCCCACACTACGTTTACCCGGTCGTGGCCTCCATTCGGGAACTCGTCTCCCCCTTTGGTTATCGGTTCTACGACAGATGTGACCAGCCCACTGATACTTCAGTTTGCTGATTCTATGAGCAATGAGAGTTTTTTGCCACATTTTCTCCTCAGCGTTGGCACTTTTTCCTTGCAAAGTGCTTACTTGCAATAAAGAAATTTGACTTTGCATATCACCTATTTTTGTTTTCTGGCCGATAAAAGACATTGCCACATTTCAATGGAGCTTTGCCCCACCTACAAAACTACTTAACCATTTAAGCTGTACCTATCATTTTTGGGGGACTTATTAACGGTTTCATATTGCATAATCATAATCAGTATCATTTTCTACTACTCTCGCAACTTTTATAGAAGAATAACAAAAACAATGAATAAATCGCTTCGATTTATAACTATTTTCTGAATTCTTAATTAAGCTGTTTTTTCGAATCGCAACTTGTACAAAACTTTATTTTAAACCAATAATTTTAATAAAAAACTAATATATTTTTACATTTATTCGTTATCTTGTACAACTGGCGGTTGATGGTGGGGCAGAATCTGGCATTGTCATTTAATTCTATAGTTCGCTACTATAATGTTCTTCAGCACTACCCATAACATAAACTTCCATAGTGTCATGTATTGCAGCTCTACATCTTGTAGAGATTTTATATTCCAGTGTAGAGTTCGTAACGTATTTACATACAATACGGGAACTCCCCGTATCCGTATCGCTACAGGCTAAGCGGATTACCATGAGGATACTTTTGTGCTCTATTTTAACACTAGTTGTTTCCTGCGAATTCGTCCGGAAAATATGGCAAATCACGTCAAAGTCACGTCAAATCTACACCGATCTCTACTTATCCTTTATTTAACTTATATCACTTTTTAAACTTTCACGGTTTGTTTACATTCTATTAATTTGATAAAACGGGAATTACCTATATACGATATTAGCCTATTCCTTTTATGTAATTCTTTTTTTTTTGCAATAAAGAATATTTATCTTATCTTATCTTAATTACCGTGTTAAACATATATTATTGATGTCTCGATATTTCGACAGCATTGCAGCCATCATTTACTTGATTTATTTAACTTGATTTATTTTTCATATACAAATGACAATGCCAGATTCTGCCCCACCATCAACCGCTAGATGTACAAGATAACGAGTAAATGTAAAAATATCTCCGTTTTTTATTAAAATTATTGGTTTAAAATAAAGTTTTGTACATAGATGTACAAAATGATGTAAGATGTACTCGCTAGAGCGAGTCGAAAAAAACAGCTTAATTAAGAATTCAGAAAATGGTAAGAAATCGAAGCGAATTATTCATTGTTTTTGTTATTCTTCTATAGGAGTTGCGAGAGTAGTAGAAAATGATACTGATTATGATTATGCAATATGAACCCTGTAATAAGTCCCCAACAAAATGATAGGTACAGCTTAAATGGTCACGTAGTTTTGTAGGTGGCTCAAAGCTCCACTGAAATGTGGCAATGTCATTTGATTACAATTAATTAATTTAATACGACTAAATAATTGTTTTTGAGTAATGAATTAATATCTTTTTGAAATCGTAAATTACTGTAGTCGACAAGTGTATTTCGCAATCCAATAAGGCAGTGCTGATACGGCAATAATTCAGTGGCGGCCAGCTGGCGCGACAGCCTCCGGCCAGCTTATTGCACGGATATAATGCTCGGGGCTTCGGAAATGCAACTAAAGCATACATTTTTGGATTAGTAGCAAAAATCACAATATTTTTAGAATATTTTATTTAATCAGAATTTGTTTTTATGCTTTGAATAATGAAAATTTTCTAGCCGTGGGCAGGACTTGAACCTGCGACCTTGTCATTCCGTGTCACGCTTTTACCAACTGAGGCACCACAGGCCCACGCTCGACCACCGAAATTCTTCATCCATTTTGATCGCTGAGCAAGGCATAAGTGTGCGGGGATTTTCAGTTTTTCTGTGAAGGCTACTGAACTAACTAATAAAATTAAACACCTAAAATATATATAGCAATCTTGGGGTGTCTATTTAGAGACTGATGAATACCGATACACGATTGGACAAACTTCGCTCGATAGAAAGAAAATCGCAAACATACCTTTTCTATGTCTTTTAAAACAAAAATTAAGTCTAAACTGAAACAGTTATTCATACAAAATATATGTCAAAATGTAAGGTATTATAAAATAAGAGAACTTGTTTTAATAAATCTAATTTTTGTTGACGTATTTTTATTTCCCTGACACTTCATCCAAAATTAATTAAAATACAAATATGGAGTCACTGTGCCGTGCTCTTCACTCCGCCGCTGCGGGACATCTTCTGTCTCGCGCTTGAGTTTGACAGCTGGCCGGCAGGCAATTCTGAGTAAAAATAGGAGCGCGTCATCTTTAAATCATGCTTTCTAACCGAATGTTATTTATTATTTATTTATTTTATTAATGGACTCGACAGTTCGTCATTTGCCAATGTCATGTTACAGAAAATTCAACATATTCAATAGTCTTCTATTTTCCTCCAGAAGAGTCGCAGTAGCGTCTTCACCCTGGGTAGCCGTATCTTCATGTCTTCATCCAGAGGAGCCGCCGTAGCGTCATCACTCTGGACGAAGCAGCTCGACAGTCACGTTCACTCCCGAGCTTGTAGCGGGACTCTTGATAAAAGCTTGAAACCCCAGATCTTGCTCAAATTATCGAACAAATTCACTATACTGCCACTCGCGAACATTTTCTGATTAATTTAACGTGATATTAATCTCAAAATAACCACTGTAGACAATTGTTTTATTGTCTACAGTGGTTAATTATCAAATAATTTTGCAACCGTTGTTTCCCGCCATTTTCAAGAGAACCACCTAACCGAATGTTAGACATGGTTGAATAATTGGACTAGTGTGTGAAGTAGCAGTACCTACAGTAGCATTATGTATCTGTTCCCGTTATGTGTCCAAATGGCCGTCGGCCAAACGCTCGTGACTTGAAGGACGCTTCAAGAACAAGTTTTTAAAACTTCCCGCTTTTAACTTTAGTACGACCTCATCATGTTTTATTTTAACAGTAGCCTTTACAATTTCTACAGTTTAGGTAATGGTTTTATGGAGCAATGATCTGCACGAGGCAGTTGAATAGGAAATAAAAATACGCTTTTAACTTCAGCTCATAGCATAGTACCTAATGTCCACTTTATGCAGATCAGCCCTCCATCTATACGATTACCAATTCGTCTTTTCCAATCTAGTATTCGCATACCGTATTCGAGTATATCTACCAGAAGACAAAAGTGGTTGACATTGCTCATAGGATCAGGGATGTTTGCGGAAGCCGGTGTGGACAGGTTCCATGCCATCATACGCAAAAGAGTCGCGTCCCTGATGTGACGGACGGGTTCGCGGCCCTAACAGCATCCTGAAGGCATCGCGGATACCATGGACAGTCCGATTCTGAGCCACTGGGTGCACTTACATGTCCCGGGGTCTCGGAGTCGGACCTAAGTCGCATGTCATAGCGCGTAATACACCTCGTGTAAACACTAACATAGTTTTAAGTACTTACTAACACTTATATGGTCTTTGTGACTGCAATAAATCATTTGAATTGAATAGAATCAGTAAACTGAAGTGTCAGTGGGCTGGTCACATCTGTCGTAGAACCGATAACCGATGGGGGAGACGAGCTCTCGAATGGAGGCCACGAACGGGTAAATGTAGTGTAGGACGTCTCCCGACCTTCGCAAGATGGCTGGCAGGGACTGGATGCAGAGGGCCGAGAGTAGGGTTAAGTGGCGCGCTTTGGGAGAGGCCTACGTCCAGCAGTGGACTGGGCTGATGATGATGATGATTCGCCTACCTTTTCGCTTGTCAGGTCTAAGGCCAACGTTCATAGTGTAAGATAGCTTTTACGACTGTCATTTTTAAAAGACCTAACTCAAACTCATTTCACACTCAAGACTGTCTTTGAATTGGCCTAAGACTGAATCGACCAGCTCATTGCTACTTCAGCTCAATGTCAATCCATTGGTAATAGGTTTGTCATCATCATCATCAGCCTATATTGCCCCACTGCTCGGACACATACCTTCCCTTACATCGAGGGAGCTGGGGCCATGATCCACCACGCAGGCCAAATGCGGGTTGGCGGATGTCACATGCGTTAGATTTTTTTACTTCTACGGCATGCAGGTTTCATCACGATGTTTTCCTTCACCATTTTGAGAGCACTCTGTAAATGTACGTAAGTTTTTAAGGTACATGGCTGCCCTGGCTGGGAATCGAACCTGGGACCCCCGTATTGCAAGTCCATTGACCCAACCACTGAGCCACCGAGCTGTCTAGGTATGTCACAGCAGATAGGTATAATATAGCTGAAATAAAACCTTATTTTCAAACATTACTCCTCGAAGCCGCAAATATTGCTTTGAAATCTTTATTTTCCAACACAACAGCGCAAATAAACTCCACTAAACCGTCTGCGAGTGCTCCAACAGACGCTGTACAAAACAAGGGCCGCATCCCGCCGCGATTACACCGGGAATGGCTCAGATCGAGTCGTTAGCATACAATCTCGGATCAAAAGCACCTGATTTACCTCCTTAGCACATCAAAAAGCCTTGATGGGGGAGATATTAGGGCTAAATGAGCGTATCTTACGGAGGCTGCTTACACCTGCCGACTGATGTAACCTGACCTGCTGCACCCCCCTTCCAACACCCCCAGCTGGGCGATAAGCAGAGGCGGTGAGGCACTCTGAGGGCCAGGTTATGATGGAGCAGGAAAGTTCATTACCCGGCCGTTGCTTTGCCGTAATTTAGTTAGCGAAGTTGTTCGGTGAAAGATGGCGGTGGCTAAGTGCGACGTACTTAGTGCTGTATGTAGCGGTAGTTATGAGGCGAAGATTAGATGTAATTATAGGAAAACGAGTTTTAGGTAAATAAAAATTGTTCAGTAGCGCTGTCACGGTAAAATTAGATTTCCTTGTTACCATGTGGTGAATTTAAAAGACATTGCCACATTTCAACGGAGCTTTGCCCCACCTACAAAACTAAACCATTTAAGCTGTACCTATCATTTTGTTGGGGACTTATTACAGGTTTCATATTGCATAATCATAATCAGTATCATTTTCTACTACTCTCGCAACTCCTATAGAAGAATAACAAAAACAATGAATAAATCGCTGCGATTTCTTACTATTTTCTGAATTATTAATTAAGCTGTTTTTTTCGCATCGCAACTTGTACAAAACTTTATTTTAAACCTATAATTTTAATAAAAATCGGACATATTTTTACATTTGTTCGTTATCTTGTACAACTTGCGGTTGATGATGGGGCAGAATCTGGCATTGTCATTTAAAAAATCCTTTCGTACGAGTAAGGTTGTCATAAGTAAAATACACTTTACGTAAAACGTTACAATAATAAAACTACCTATAAGTAGCCCATCACATTAGCAAAATGACTTAATAGCAAATAGTCCTCATACCAAAAGGACATGTTAGCGAAATGTGGTTAAATACGTGATGTACAAAAATATAAGTAAGTACCTACACAATACGTGTGATTCTGTGGCTACAAAATGTAATCCTAAACTAAACGCAACTATCACTGTCTCTCATATGCTACATCATAGAAGTGTGAGCGAGATGTCTCGCTTAGAATTTCTACAAATTTATTTACTTGCAATAAGGAGATATTATGATTCAAATTGTCATCCATCTATTTTGATGTTCTGTCGATTATACCTATGGCATCGTAACTTGATGGACACCCATCCAGGTACTGACCTCGTCCAACGTTGCTTAACTTGCACGATTGTTTTCTACGTGTACTCGCAACCAGACTACGAGCCTTCAATCCCATCACTTCTCTATGAAAACACTCTTTAAAATTCAAATAATTAAATTCAAAGTAGGCATAAAATAAAAAATGTTATTTCGTTACATTTTTAAGCAGGATCCGCGTAAATCCCTGAAATATGTCCGCACTTAAAGCTCCGGCTTTAATATTGAAGCGAGCCATCAAATTGTTGGGAACTCGCTTCGCCCTGTGAGTGCCGCGTTACGGAGTTACGGCCAAGTGCTATCTCAACCTGTGATCGAAGTTTTACCAAAATATAGGGTATTTCGTAATATACACTGAAAATAGTATGTTAGGTTTCGGAATTTAGGCCCGTATCAAATCACTCTCAGCTCAAAAGTCAATCTTGAGAACGACCCCAAAATAGCGTTCCTACTAGTAAACGTAATTTAGGTGCGCGTTTAGGAATAGGGTATCACGTGAGTACCTAACAAGAGAACTGTCAAACTCACACTTGAGAACGTTGCTGATTGCAGGCGAACCGCGACTTGAGAAAGACATCACGTGATACGCTGATCAAGATTGGTTTATTAGCAAATGCCATACTTGAGATGGTGATCACGTCTTGAGAGTGTATCAGCTGAATTCGCTCTTGGTTGGGTTTGAGCTCAGACTATTAATACGGGCTTTAGAACGAGTGGTTTGGGCGCTGTTCAACACTAACGCAATTCGTCTCAATTTGAATGTGTCACAAGTCTACCTAGTTATTAGCTTAGGGTTGCCTTGAATTCATTCGAGAAAATTAAATGGATGGATAGGCTTGTGACATACATTAATTCTGCACAGCGTTTAAGCAAATTAAACAATTTGGGAGAAAATTAATAAATTCAACTACTTACCAAAAAATACATTAATTTGTAGTGCATCGTGCTTTGAAGTTTTTTACATTTTAAGGAATTTTTAATTTCTTGCAACGATTTCTTTCACTGTAATTTGACCTTATGGTCATTTCTAAGGTTATTGTGTGACTTGTGACATACTTAGTTCAAATTATTTACTTAGTTTTGGACACGATTATGATGCTTTTGAAGTTTGCTAGAAAATCATACTCATTCACCTCTTAAAAGGCTAGGTAAAATTCATTCCCATTCGCGCGAATTAAATGAATAATTCGCTCCCCGCTTCGCTCCGCCCACGCAGGAGAACATTCCCCAAAAGTTTGTCCTCGCTATGAAGCATGAAACAACCTATGAAGTAAGCCTTATTTATATCGCAGACAACCACAGACCACTTACCCAATAGACATGAAATCGGTACATTGCAAGCGAAAAATTATGTCAACGATGAGCGCATAGAGACGAAGCCAGGGGTGCCGTATTAAAGAGATACGTCCATGTCGATAATATCTCTCTTTCTGACGTAAACGTTTGCATGTCAGAATTGACTGAGTGTGCTGGACATACCTAAGTATCATTGTAAGAAACCTGTAACTACATTCAAATAATGTATGAGAATGAAAGGGGACAACAACAGGTCTCCTGTGCTCTTCTCGTGTGAAACCTATTTGTCAGAGTTATTTAGGCCGCACGCAGGTCTCTTATGTATCCTAACGACTGCTGCCGAACGACAGCAACCGGGACCGACAGCTCAACGTTCTTTCCGAGGCACAAGGAGCTGAGATGATAATGTCCCCATACAAATTATACTTTATCTCTCTCCGCAGATCGCGGTGAAGTTTCTTTGCTTCATGGTACTCTCGTAACAAGTTTGTTCCGTGAACGCAAGTGGAACATAAATAAATCTTTCCTCTGTCAGGATAATTCAAACTTCCAACGTTTTCGCAATACAAGTGAGTTTTAAAAATCGTATGTCGCTGTACGATTTTAGTTTGAGAGCGGTTCTTGCGTTTTGTGAGTTATTGCGAAACAAAGGAATGCACTTTATAATGTTTGTAGTCAGTTGACGGGATCTTGGCGGCTAGTTTTATATAACTTAGTTTTATGTGAAATCGTAATAAATACTTCATTTATTCAACCTTGGGAGCTCTAGGAAACACTTGGATATGTCATACATAATGTAATAATTTATAATACTTTCAGCAGCACATTTTTGGCAAATAAGATAAGATAAGATACATACACTTTATTGCACCATAATACAGTATTAATTACATAATTGAGAAGCATGTACAATTTTGGCGGTCTTATCGCTAAAAGCGATTTCTTCCAGACAACCAACTGCAGAGGATATTATAAAAATATATCAGAAAGAGGTAGAAGTGCATAGTATGTAAATATAATAAATAGTAATATCTACGTTACAAATAATATCAATTACATTAATAAATGATAAATGGAGAAAAATTTTCATAACGACCGGGATTCGAACCCGTGACCTCGCCATTCCGTGGCACGCTCTATTCCAACAGAGCCATCGTGATTCGTATCCAGATCGTGAATCTTGTCTCCATATTCTCGCCTGAGGGCCGGTAGCGACATCTAGCCAGTAATTGTGCAATTAGTTGGCTCTGTTGGAATAGAGCGTGCCACGGAATGGCAGGGTCCGGGTTCGAATCCCGGTCGTGATGAAATTTTTTCTCCATTTATCATTTATATTTCGTTTCGCATAGCTCATGCAAGAAAATATCAAAATACATTAATAACTTACTACATATTTATTACACTTATAAAATAAACCCACCTCTCGCTTTCTGCCCCCGTCTAGAAGATTGGCCCTTAGTCTAGAATCCTTTCTTAACTGTTATTATTTAACAAGGGAACCTACTTACCGCTAACGACGGCTTCGCTAACGCAGGATAAACACTCGGGGAGCTAATTTTTTGAGATTTTCTCGCGAGATATTGTATTTTCCGAAGGCACTTCGACTCACTTCGGCTCATTTTACCCGGTAATTTCCCGCCGAGAGTTCAATCGGGGTCGTTAAATAAAACCTATACCGCAGCCAATCAAGAGTCTTATTTTGCAAACAAATATGATCGTCTAATTACCTGTTGTGGACACTGAAGGAACTGATTGATTGAACCTGTTCATCATTGTGAAAATAAAGTGATCCGATCTAATAATGTTAAAGTAACTATGCAATAATCACAAAAAAGGTTCAAATGTTAGTAGTTTTTATTTACAAAATAAGACACTTGATTTGGGCGAAGTATAGATATTGTAGTCAGAGAAGCATTACCAGCTACCTAGGGTAATCTAATCAAGAGTGATTCTTATTCTAAAATTGCATTAATAATTAATATTTGAAGTCCCACGTAATTTGCAGAGCATGGTAAGTTTGTAATCTTATTTTTTTTTACTAGTCACAAACATTTTATTTTTATTTTTTTCAATCCGTGTCCACCAAACGCAGCTAACCGCGCATCGCCGCGCAGTGCAGGTCGCAATGAATAATGTCCGGGATCACAAATTAGTTTGCATAAATAAAATTAACCCAGTTTACGTGTCGCGGCCCGTATTTACGTAACCGTAACGTACTCGTAACGTGCACGTAACGTGACGGACGATCCATAATAAATAACGTGTTGTAAATGATTGCATATTCAGTGGATGTACTGGGCATGAATATTGTAGATACGCCTTGATGGGGAACGTGTTGAAATAAAGCGGGAATTGTTAAAACAAAAGCTTGGTTTATTTCTACAAAATTATGGGTGTTTTTATGACTTTACCTTTTTAAGGCCTTTATTTAAGAATTCATCTATAGGGTATCGATATTACGAAGAATGTGACCAGCCCACTGCTACTTCAGTTTGCTGATCCAGCGAGCAATGTCGAGCACTTTTGTCCTCTGGCGATAAAACTATTTTTTTTTATTTTATCCACCAGAGAAGCGCCAAGCAATAGCTCTTTCCATAGCTCAGCTAAATCACTCACTTAGAACTTGTGGTCCAGTTTCAGGCCCGTATTAATAGTCTGAGCTCAAACCCGCCCTCTAGAGCGAATTCAGCTGATACACTCTCAAGACGTGATAGCCATCTCAAGTATGTCATTTATTAATAAACCAATCTTGAGGGCGTATCACGTGATGTCTTTCTCAAGTGGAAGAACTCAAGTAAACATCGCGGTTCGCCTGCAATCAGCAAATACGCTCTCAAGTGTGAGTTTGACAGTTCTTCCGAGAACTGAGTTTTGTTTATTAATGTCGTGTTTCTTACGTGATACCCGATTCCTAAACGCCGTCTTGAGGTCGTTCTCAATATTGACGTTTGAGCTGAGAGTGACTTATTAATACGGGCCTCACTCTTAGAGTCCACTAAGACATCAAGAGATGGATAAACTCCTACGTTTAAGTGAAGAAATGTGTCTCAATAGTGTGGATATTTATCGATTTTATTTATGTACTAGCTGTACCCCGCAACTTCGTTTGCGTAGAGGAGGAGGATGGAGGAGATCAGGAGGCAGATCTTCCTCTCTGGATCCTTGTTTCCACATCACATACCGCCATGGCTTATAGCCTATGAGCTGTCCGGATATTTCAGCTATCTCATAGTGAAACTCCCATCATAATCCCTTCAGTAGTTATGGCGTGATACTTGCACTAAGTCACAGACAAACATTCTAAAAATCAGTGTTTTGGCATCAGTATCGATCCTAAAACACATTACAATTATTCTTTTCAAAAAATATCCAATGTACAGACACAACTTTTTTACAGTCTTATTATATGTATCGATTTTACTTTAGATCGCCCTTTCTTCATTCATATGAGTCGCTGTAGTGCAACCCTGGACGAAGGGACTCAAGTTAACGTTCACTCTTGACCTATGTACTTTTGGAACCTGGCTTGCAACTGATACTTATAATTACTGGAACACTTCAACAATATTGATATTTGCGAACATTTTCTAATACATTTCATGAACAATAAGTGACACTAAAAACAAAACAGAAATATCAAATAATTTGACAACTGTCATACTCGACAATTCGTCATTTGACAATGTCATGTTACAGAAAATTCAATATATTTAATAGTCTTCTATCTTCCTCCAGGGGAGTCGCAGTAGCGTCTTCACCCTGGGTAGCCGCGTCTTCATGTCTTCATCCAGAGGAGTCGCCGTAGCGTCATCACTCTGGACGAAGCAGCTCGACAGTCACGTTCACTCCCGAGCTTGTAGCGGGAACTCTTGATAAAAGCTTGAAACTTCAGATCTTGCATAAATAATCCAATAACTTCACCGTACTGTCATTCGCGAACATTTTCTGATTAATTTAACGTGATATTAAACACAAAATAGTCCCTGTAGACGTTAAAATGAAAATTATCAAATAATTTCGCAACCGTCGTTTCCCGCCATTTTCAAGAGAACCTTCCAGCACTTTTTTTAAATCCCGAGTGTTTTTTCCAACTTTTTTGTTCCAATAGATCACCTAAGGCCATGTTTACATTCGAGACGGCGTGTCCATATCCTGGTGTATGCAAATAGCGGCGTCGATGCCCCCCCCCCTGCCCCCCCCCCCCCCCGCGCCACGTAAATCAAACTATGGAAATTCGGCGCTCATCTTTCTCGCCCAAACAACACAACATGCACTGTTATTTAGCAGGAGTTAGCCGGCTAATGTGCACATAGCCTAGGCTTATAGCTGAGTCGATTGACGTGTTTTGCGCCCTATTTACCCGACTGCGTAAAAAGGATGTATGTATGTAAGTATACAGGCTGTAACGTAAAGGGTATTTTTTTTCTACGACTGTTCTACGACTTTTAGAATAAAAAATAAAAATAAATTAATGTCTCATACAAATCGACCAGCTGACCGGCACGAAATGTATGAAAAGACAAAAAATAAACTCGCGAAAATCTAAAAGTCGTAGAAAACAAGTTGTTCAGTTACCGATACTGAACACCTTCCCTTCAGCTTCATATACCCTTTACGTTACACCCTGTATTTATAATTATATGCAAGATCCGCAGTTTCAAGATAGATTCTTCATCTTATCAGTAAAGACCTTTAATTTGCTATCTGTGGTATATTGTGCTATTCTAATCCTATGTAATGTACCGTTGAATTTCCATTGTGAATAAAAAAAAATATTAAAAAAAAATCAAATGTGAGAAACAGAGGAGTGTACGTGACTGTTACGCTACTTCGTCCAGAGCAGAATACGCTTTAATAAAACAAAATAAAATAATAGCGAGGTCGTTACCTTGTTCGTAACGTATTCAATTTTGTAAAGTTTTCGACACAAGAACCAAAATGTTTCCATAGAGACACCAGTGAGTGCTATCCTTATGGCTGCTACGCCATTGCCGCTACGTGCTACGAACACACGTAGCGCTACGACGTAGGCGGTTACGATATTCGTTTACCTGCTACGCGGTGATTTCTCATTTGCACCTAATCTGATATTCACTAAAATTAATGCCAAATATGTAAATAAAAGGACATAAAATAAAGTTTTAAAAACATGACTTTAAAAAGCATGTTATTAATAGTTTAGGTTTATGCAAATTAGATATAGGTATATTCCACGGCATTTAAGCTGAGCCAACTTCAGGCCCAGCTAAAATGCTGTTCTCGATCTTTTATAAAATTTTAGTAGATAGGTTAATTTAGAATAGGTACGATGGGATTGGCATCGTCATTTTATGTGTACAAATATCCCTAAACAATTATAGATAAAAAAGCTCCCGTAGCACTGCCGCCGTAAATTAAAGTCGATATGTAAAGCAAATGGAGCGCCAAGTACATATTTTTATTTTTATCCATCCATTGTATTTCCATTTTTATTTTTTCCTTCCTTCTCCCTCCCTCGAACAACATTTCAATGCACCAGCGATTATTCTAATTCCCTTCTCATGTTCCTTAAAATATTCTCAGCGGTACTCGCTAAAAGGAACAAACATTTAAATAAACAAAACAAACGTTTGCCAGCAAACACAATGTACAAACGGTTTACTGCGCTGCGCGTCGATAATATTGAATCAGTTGACTCTATTAACAATGCAAATAGTGTAAGCGAGTGCTGGCAGCTAGCTTCGTAAATGCACCGACTTGTATTACAAACTTACCTTGTGCTATTGGAAAACCAGACTGTAGAAGTAACAAACGGGAGAGAGGGAGTTTTGGAGCCGCAAAGCTAAGTTGGCAAGTAGCGTGTTCCATTGTTTGCAAATCCGAACTTATGCAGGGCCGCGAGTGTTTACAGGGATCGTTTGTTACTATCTTAATGCCGGCAGTTTAAATTGTCGGCGCGTTTTGTTTGTATCGGTTGGGGGGTAATGGGAACACACCGGGGATTACTACTAATATTGTAAATGCAAAAGTCGCTCTCGAAAATGACGGGAGTCTTTTCCCGTTCCCGAAGGTTGCGAAATTATTTGATAATTTTTATTTTAATGTCTACAGGGGCTATTTTGTGTTTCATATCATGTTAAATTAATCAGAAAATGTTCGCGAATGACAATTTAATGGATAATTTGAACAAGATTAAGCTTTTATCAAGAGTCCCCGCTACAAGCTCAGGAGTGAACGTGACTGATGATGTCCAGAGTGATGACGCTACGGCGTCTCCTCTGGATGAAGAGAGAATACTATAATATATTGATTATTCTGTACATGACATTGGCAAATGACGAACTGTCGAGTCTATTAATAAAAAATAAATAAATGCAGAAGTCTGTATGACGTTTTCTACTAGATCTAGATAACTATCGAATCGCTTGAAAGATTTAAAGGACTAAAAGTAGTTGACATTGCTCAAAGAATCAGTAAACTGAAGTGTCAGTGGGCTGGTCACATCTGTCGTAGAACCGATAACTGATAGGGGAGACGAGTTCTCGAATGGAGGCCACGAACGGGTAAACGTAGATGACATGACAGACTGAATGCAGCAACGGAGCGTCAGCGGGAAAGGGAGGGAGCGGCAACCGCGCGGCGTTCAGTTTGTTATCTTATAATAGAGTTTCAGACATTATTACCGCTGCCGCTGCATTTACGTTGCTTTTTAATGTGTTTCTGCAATGATACTTTCTATAATGATGTTCTGCTGCCCATTTCTTCCGTCTGTTTGTGGCCTTCAGGGCGGTGTGGTCCACTTCCTGACTTGTCCATTTCCAAACTTGACCACTTCCTATTTCGTCCACTCCTATAACGTCCTTTTCATAAATAGTCATCTTTCAAATCCTAATTCGTCCACTTCCTAAAGGGTCCATTCCTCATTTGTCCATTTCCTATTTATCATCTTCCTAACTTGTTTAGTTTATGCATAGATCCCTCCGGTGCTGACCACTTCTTAACCTCTCGCTAACAAAATATTGATAAGACCATGTCAGTCTATGGAAGCCGCACTCGCCAATAAACTCAATTACATTGTTCAAATTTACATTTTACATTGAGACTCGTTCAGTCGGTACAGCTCCCAGCAAACAAACAAAAACATAATTTCCTCTTACACAGTGCGATAGTAACCTAATAAGTAGGATTAATATCCGCTTATAGTGGGGCCATACGTTGCGGTCGCGGAGTAGCGGCAGTGAGGCCCCACCACACATACCGAGTAATTGCCTCCCAATTCTGCTAACATATTTTGATCGAACGATTAAGTAACCATTATAAGCTGGCCCGGTCCCAGTTTTAGCGTTGCCAATCGACAGTCGATTGGATTTGGATTCAAACGTTATTAGAATTTTAAAAATGTTATTTATTTCCTTCCACATTCGGTACATCAGTTTGGTGGAAGACTGGTGCACCAACTAGGAATTATGGATATGAACATGTTAATACCTTGGGCGCTGCCTGCCGACAAAAACATCGATTTTTTCTTATTTAGTGACCATACCTAATTGTCAGAATTATTCAGGCTGCCCGTAGGCCACTGTCGTGGCCTAACGACTGCTGCCGAGCGACAGCAACCGGACCAACTGCTTAACGTGCCCCTCGAGGCACGGAGGGGCTCAGATGAAAATGACACTAGTGGTCAATCCAGGTGCTGACCTCAACTAACGTTACTTAACTTGTACGGTCTAACATAGACAAAAGTGTACAGGAGACTTTTTAAGGTTGATTATATCAAAAATTACTTGACCTATTGCAACAATTCTTTTACAAGTTAAACTATGTACTTGTAAAAGAATTATTAAATGAGGATTAGTAATTTTGGATTAAATCGCAACCTTATTGATGTCACCTGTATATTTTCTCTGTATTCCTGTATAGCTATCAGAACATCAACTGTAACACTTTAGACCGTTCTTATTATCTGCGTCGTAAGATTTAAAATCGTACTGCAAGTGTTACCATTGATCTGCTTTTATCCGTACGATTGTTTTCAACGTGTACTTGCAACTGAACTACGAGCCCCTTGCTAATGTTCCGTGTATAGTCGCTGCGCCCGCTGTCAGTGTGACCCCACCCGGAAACTATTACCGCCACCACTGGCGCCCCGCACCCCGCTTGCAGTGCGACCCCACCCGCTAAGTATTTACGTTGGAGTACAGCGCGGGATCCGTCTGGCGGACGCGGCCGCTCATTTCACGGGACATAAAGTTTGATTTTGTTGCGGAAAAATTTAGCACTTTGTATGCCATTTTTTATACAAAATACATTGTGAACGAGACTTTACGAGGACATGTTGAAACCTCCGTAATTTAAAGTGTGGCCGTTTAGTAACTTAATATTAATTTGTGTCTAACACTTATAATAAAAGTGTAGTATTATGGATGTTTTCTAACATTTTCTGTTATTCCGTACACATGATAGGTAAAAAATACGAGTTTTAACACGAATGGCTAAAGGCGTTGTTACTTGAATTCACTTCAGCTTATCATTAAGGTATATTATTTAGAGAGCTCGGTGGCTCAGTGGTTGGGTCAATAGACTTGCAATATGGAGGTCCCAGGTTCGATTCCCAGCTAGGGCAGCCATGTACCAATGAGTTATCCTCGGTTTTTTCGACGGAAAACGTACATTTACCGAGTGCTCTCAAAACAGTGAAGGAAAACATCGTGATGAAACCTGCATGTCGTAGAAGAAGAAAAAAAATCTAAGGCATGTGAAATCCGCCAACCCGCACTGGGCCCGCGTGGTGGATTATGGCCCGAGCTCCCTCGATGTAAGGGAAGGTCTGTGCCCGAGAAGTGGGGCAATATAAATAGACTGATGATGATGATGATGATGATATTATTTATCATTTTAATAAAAATATTTCGACTTTGTCTAGCAACGGGATGATAGAAGTATTTTTTATTTATTTATACGTGTACAGAAACCTATTTCTTATTGATACATAACAAGGATAGAGTTTCAGAGTAGCATATATATCACAGTTTACCACGGGAAACTCAAAATCACGGCAATACGAAGTGTCGCAGGAAGCACTTTTAAAAGCCGTCGTAACCGTAACTCACTGTGAGATCCGATCGTCCCCAGCAGGAGATACCATCTGATTTGTCGAACGAGCGGGATCACCCGCCGACAGTCGGCCCACGCACGATAGAGATAACACAACACCGGATAAATCCGGTTAATAACGGATTTCACGTCAGACTGGTTTGTTAAGATTCCGGCAAAATTTAACAGATGATATTCATTTAATTAGTAATTACAAAAATAATAATAAAACTCGACTGTTATTTTTGAGTCATTCCTAGAAGATGCATTTATTTATTTCTAAGTCAAAGTCAAATTTCTTTATTGAAAGTAAGCACGTTGAGTACATTTTTGCACGTCAACATATTTTTGAATTTACATTTTCACCACTTTGCAAGGAAAAGGTGCCAACGCTGAGGAGTAAAAGTGGCAAAAAAACTCTCAGCAGCACATCTTTTAAAATAATGATAACACAATTACTTAATAACTAGGTATTACACAACTATTACTATTGTTAGTAATCTACACTTTATCCCTCCGGCGACATACACCATGCATGTTCATCGTTTAAAAAGTCATATATTCTTAACAAGTGTTCGTAAAAGACATTTGCACCCTTTAAGACCCTCGTGGTACAAATTTCATGATTCATTATCAACTTAACAATAAATAATAAAATCAACAATAAACATTGTCCAGATACGTTATGGATATAATCTGTAACTTTCTTCCCAGCATAAAGTAGGTAGGTTTGTATCAGACCCGTGCTCTGGACGAATCTAATGAACACGGGACTAGGCTCATCATCGTCATCATCATCATCAGTCCATATCAGTCTACTGCTGGACATAGGCCTCTTCCAGACACTCAACCCGACTCTTAGTCTTTTGCATCCAGTTCCTTCTAGACTAATATCTGTGGCGATTTCAAAGTGTGGCATGCTAATTAGATTCGTCTTGAAACTGTTTTTTTTTTATCCGGTATTTTAATCGAATGCCGGATTTCTGAAACATTCGATGAACCCTAGTCTCCGTCGTGTCGTAAACTAGTACGTCTCCGAGGCGGCCATTACGCGAGTCCGGCCGCCCTAAGCGCGCCCGGCGGGCTCATACACCAGTTTACACCAGCGCGGGGGCAGTGTAGATAAATCCACGACAACAAAAACGGGATAACGACTCGAGAGCTGGTATTGTTTCTCGGTACGGCCTCGTGTCTTGAGGCTTTAGCGGCCTCTTAGGCCTAAGTCACTTTGCAAGGAAAAGGTGCCAACGCTGAGGAGAAAAAGTGGCAAAAAACTTTCGGCAGGCATTGATCAAAGAGAAAATGAGGCAAGTAATCGCGTGGAGATGTGACTCTCCTATTATAAAACACTTCGTTGAGCTGTTGATCGGAAAGAACTATCTCTTTTTGATCGGCACCTCAACGAAGCATAGATAATAACTTAATAACAATAATTTTAAGGTGTTTTACTAACAAAAGTGGATCAATGTTATCTTGAATAAAAAAGTTATATTATTATTATTGATCTCCTATAAACAACTAGATACACAATCTGCCTTCTAAAAATGTCCGAGCGCAAAGAAGGTCTAAACGGATGAATGGACCCTCATTTGCTTTATTGGACCCTTATTTGGACGTTTTTTAAATTGTTTTAGTAATACCTTTGTGTATCTAGTTGTTTATAAGAGAGCAATGTCGGCAGCACTTATTTTAAGATAATTACAATTAAATTACTTAATAACTAGGTAATTACCTAGTTATTAAACCTGGATTCAATTAATTACTTGAATCCAGATCTTGAATCAGAAGAAACTTGATCCTTTATGCGGAACCGGCGGCACACCATGAATTACATATAAACTAAATATTTTATAAAACATTTCTGACCAAAGTGCGTAAGAGTGAGCGAGAAGGATCGCTTAGCTACGATCAAATTTACCTTGTGACATTCTGGAATCGCTCCAGTTGTCGAACAAAAAAGATCCGCCGCCGCTCCGAAAAAGCATCAAACTTGAAAGCACCAAAACTTGTTTAAAAATGTATTTTAAACGTCTTTTATCATGATTAAGTTTCTCCAAGAAGCATCCGCCTACAGCAAGTTATAAAAAATGTTGTCTAGAGCTCGCAGTCCTGTAATATTCAAATTGTGATAAGGATAAAAAGGAAAAAGTACAGGAACTGTTTATGAATAAACTTTTGTTGCACAAACCTTCGAATTTCTCGAAAAAAATTGGACTTTTGATAGGTTCCATTTTATATCGATCGGTAATTTTGTATATGACATTAATTTATACTAGCTGTACCCCGTTCGTTTGCGTAGAGGAGGAGGATGGAGGAGATCAGGAGGCAGATCTTCCTCTCTGGATCCTTGTTTCCACATCACATACCGCCATGGCTTAGAGCCTATGAGCTGTCCGGATATTTCAGCTATCTCCTAGTGAAACTCCCATCAAAATCCCTTCAGTAGTTATGGCGTGATACTTGCACAAAGTCACAGACAAACAGACAAAAATTCTAAAAATTATTGTCTTGGCATCAGTATCGATCCTAAAACACATTACAATCATTCTTTTCAAAAAATATCCAATGTACAGACACAACTTTATTACAGTCTTATTATATGTATATATTATATTCGAAAAGTATTCAATCACCATTCCTTTCTGTTATTTATTTATTATTTATTTTATTTATTTAAAACATTACTGTTATAATAATACATTATTTTGATTGGCCACCAGCATCTTAAAACTTGAGAAGTTTGTCCAGATGCTGCTGTCCTCACACAAACCGCTGCATAATATCTATAGCATAGGTAATATATTAATATATGTGTATATAAAACTATTTTTAATAATTTTTATTTTTATTTTTTATAATCAATAGAGTATGTGTAAATAATACGGATCATCATCAGTCTATTTATATGTCACCACTGCTCGGGCACAGACCTTCCCTTACATCGAGGGAGCTCGGGCCATGATCCACCACGCGGGCCCAGTGCGGGTTGGTGGATTACACACGCCTTAGAATTTTCCTACAGCATACAGGTGTCATCACAATGTTTTCCTTCACCGTTTTCAGAGCATTCGGTAAATGTACAGTTTTTCCTTTGAAAAAAAAAGAGGAGAACTCTTTGGTACGGTGGAACACAAAGAAAGGTGTACAAGAGAGTTTTTAAGGTTGAGATTTTCTCAAAAACTACTTGACCTATTGCAAAAATTATTGTACTAAAAACTGTAAAATAATTATTAAATTCGGTCCAGTAGTTTTTGAGAAAATCTCAGACTTATTGAGGCGCCCTGTATACTTATCTCTGTTTTCGACTGTACATGGCTGACCTGGCCGGGGATCGAACCTGGGACCTCCGTATCGTCAGTCCAGTGACCCAACCACTGCGCCACCGAGCTCTTTGCTGTGATTAGGACAGCTGTAAATATTTCGTCTCCTATCAATTTCCTCCAGCATTGTTCTCAATTCGTCCATTACTCAGCCACAGACCCACTCGGTCAGAATCAAAGAAATTCATCATAAACTTGTTGGAATTGCCCCAACTACGCAACCGGCAGACACAACTTCATACAAAGCGCTGGAAGTTTAACTAAACTTGCGTCGCCTGCGCCCGTCGGCCGCAGCGCCCTGCCTCTGAAATATCACTCAACTTCCCCCGAGGTACCCCTTTTTGTCTTTTTTGCCCTTTGTTCCCCTTTCCCCTTGTGATGAATGTCATAGTTGGCTAACTCCACTTTTAAATCACTAAAACGGGTGCGTGCTTGTGAGAGCTCTGGAGTGGAATGCAGCCGCCATTTTATTTTTTTGTAGTCGCCATTTTGTTGTGGCGTAAAGTTTACGTTTGTTGGACGGGGTTTTAAAATTGTATTTTTGAATTTTGAATGGAAATTCACGAAACAATGGTTTCCAACGGATTTAAAGCATCTGCCGTGTTCATTGCAGTAAAACGCTTTTGGCCACTACGTGAACCATTATTATTATTTGATATCAGGGTGTTGGTACAAGCCCAAGGGTCACTGCAACCTCAAAGGTCTATTGTGGCCGCGCACCGAGTTCTTATATCTCGCTCCTAAAGGCAACGTCCTTCAGGAATCGTGTGATGCACTTGGGTGAGAGAGTTTTTATATCCTCGGGTGGCATTATGTGTCCACCTAAGGTTCGGCTTCTTCTGTGAATGAGTGCTTCGTACTCACAGAGGATGTGTATGGGGGTTTCCTCGGCTTCGCAGCAGAATCTACAGGCAGTGATGTCGGACAGGCACATTCTGTTCAGATGTTATTTAGCCTGCAGTACGTGGGCTGTGTCGCTCAGCGAGCTATGGAAAGAGCTATGCTTGGAATTTCTCTGTTAGATAGAATAAGAAACGAGTATATCCGCCAGAAGACAAAATTGGTTGACATTGCTCATAGAATCAGTAAACTGAAGTGTCAGTGGGCTGGTCACATCTGTCGTAGAACCGATAACCGATTGGGTAGACGAGTTCTCGTATGGAGGTCACGAACGGGTAAACGTAGTGTGGGACGCCCCCCGACCAGATGGAGGGATGACCTTCGCAAAATGGCTGGCAGGGACTGGATGCTGAGGGCCGAGAGTAGGGTTGAGTGGCGTGCTTTGGGAGAGGCCTACGTCCAGCAGTGGACTGATACGGGCTGATGATGACGACGTGGGCTGTGGATGGTGAACCTTATCGCCGTCTTTACAGAGCACTTTAGGTATCCCAGTGATATCACCAATACGGGTATACTTCATCACTACAGAAAGTCGAACTATAACATAAATATGAAACCTAAAAAACCCAAGAACACTCGAAGCGTTACAGAATCCTATAAATCACGTCGCGATACAAAATTCAAATATGTCCCCCTCCGCCCCCCGCCCCGGGTCCGTCCTGAGAGCGTGTCAACTTCATTGATAAATGGTGGGTATTCGGGAATTGTAGCCACTTAGCTTCGGCTGTAACCGGCCGCGGCTCCGGGGCGGTTGCGGCTGCCGGTCAAGGCCGCGGGAACTAATTATTATCAATTCGGATCCCTATAAGAGCCCCTCTCAACCCCTCCGAGAACATCCAAGCACGGTGTTGCTAGATACACAGCTTTTCTGCTTTTTTCCCCGCTTTTTTGCCAATGGATCCACTTTCCACTTGCAAGAAGTGTCTGACAGTAGTAGTGGTACTCTTGCCGTACCATTTGCGTAAGTTCCTGAGCCATGATATTCTTCTTCTACGTCTATCCAGGACAGAAGAAGGACAGCTTCTTCTGAATCATTACTTGAAGAATCAGATGTAGAAGATCGTCATACTTTTTGTTAGTAAATCACATAACCTTTTTGTTTTAATTTTATCGAAAATGACAATGCCAGATTCTGCCCCACCATTAACCGCAAGTTGTACAAGATAACGAATAAATGTAAAAAATATCTCCGTTTCTAATTAAAATTATTGGTATAAAACAAACTTTTGTACAAGTTGCGAGTCGAAAAAAACAGCTTAATTAAGAATTAAGAAAATAGTAAGAAATCGAAGCGAATTATTCATTGTTTTTATTATTCTTCTATAGGAGTTGCGAGAGTAGTAGAAAATGATACTGATTATGATTATGCAATATGAAACCTGTAATAATACCCCAACAAAATGATAGGTACAGCTTAAATGGTCACGTAGTTTTGTAGGTGGGGCAAATTCAATTCAATTCAATTCAAATGATTTATTGCAGTCACAAAGACCATATAAGTGTTAGTAAGTACTTAAAACTATGTTAGTGTTTACACGAGGTGTATTACACGCCATAACATGCAACTTAGGCCCGACTCCGAGGCCCCGGGACATGTCAGTGTACCCAGTGGCTCAGAATCGGACTGTCCATGGTATCCGCAATGCCCTTCAGGATGCTGTTAGGGCTGCCGCGAACCCGTCGCATCAGGGACGCGACTCTTTTGCGTATGATGGCATGGAATCCGTCTACGCCGGCTTCCGTAAACATCCCTGACAAAGATCCATTGAAATGTGGCAATGTCTTTTGCAGTTTATCGACTCCCCAGATTCACTCATAGATTTTAGTGGATGGCAGCGTGATGAAATTCAATGGTAAATTATTTATCCTAAAAACCTAATCTTCAGTGGCTTGTACTCAATCCATCGCTTTCATTTACTAATCAATAATGATTTACCTAGTGATGAAGAAAAATTAAATTTTTTGGGGGTTGAAAATCCGCGTTTCTATACACTTCTGCATTTTCTATTTCTTCATCTGGCAACACTGTCCGAGCCCCGCGGGCGCCCCGGCCCGGGATTACCCGCCCAAATTAATTTATAGCTATTTACAAATACACGGGATATGGAAAATAGCCGTAAATCCAGGGATTGGAGTGGCGTTAAGACCTGTTCTCGAGTCTGAAGGCCGTCTTCAAGTGACGGGAGGTTTAGACGCAAAAAATAAGGACGGACCAAAGTGTTACACTTGATCTGCTGTTAGCTGTACATGCTCAGACAGGCTGGGTTGACGTCATGCGTCCAATTTAGTCACTGCTTCACCCTTATTTTTATTTAAGTATACTTGATTCAATCAAACCACTGATTTTAAAAGCGTTGAACTTATTAATTAGATAAAACGGGAATTATCGTGTTAAACATTTATTATTGATGTCTCGATATTTCGACAGCCATCATGGTCACGAGTAGACTGAAGTCTACTAGTTATCTAATTAATATGTATACAAACCGTGAAAGTTTAAAAAGTGTTGAAAGTATCCGTGGATTACATTTTCTTCGCATCAGTTGCTACCTAAGCCCCTCCATTGAAGTCTGCGTATAAAGTTTTTATAGTTATGCAGGGTGTAACGTAAAGGGTATATGAAGCCGAAGGGAGGATGTTCAGTATCGGTAACTGAACAACTTTTGTTCTACGACTTTTCGATTTTCGCGAATTTATTTTTTGACTTTTTATACATTTCGTACCGGTCAGCTGATCTATTTGTATGAAACATTCATTTATTTTTAATTTTTATTCGAAAACTCGTAGAACAAAAGTTGTTCAGTTACCGATAACACCCTTCCTTCGGCTTCATATACCATTTACGTTACACCCAGTATATCAAAATGTAGGTATAATAATGTACTATAAATACGAAAGCCTATTTTAAAAAATCTGATTTTTGTTAGCGTATTTTTATTTGATGAAATAAGCATAATAATACAGGATTATTATGCTTATATATTACGTCATCAGGTGGCACTCTGTCGGTACTCAGTAGGTTATCTCACTGAGCAGTTTTTAATGCGTCTCCCGGCATTCCGTCCACGTAACAAACGTACAGACGCTGTACGAGAGCATTAAGAAGGTGTACGTGCTCCATACTTGTGTTAATGTGATTAGCTGTAGTTGCTGTGCAATAACAGGGCACTGAATTGAATTTAAAAAATAACCACGTATGTGATGCGATTTCTCATAATCTTCCAAAGGAAGAAGTATCGACGGCAGAAAACTTAATTGACATAGTCCTTGTACGGTGGAACACAGAGAAAGGTGTACAGGAGAGTTTTTAAAGGTTGAGATTTTCTCAAAAACTACTTGACCTATTGCAAAATTTCTGTCACTGTTTGATAGATAAAAGTTAAGTCTATGTACTGTAAAAGAATTATTAAATTCGGTTCAGTAATTTTTGAGAAAATCTCATCCTTATTGAGGCCCCCTGTATACTTATCTCTGTCGTCGACTGTACGACTTTTCAGGAGAAGTAAATCATCATCATCATCAGCCCGTATCAGTCCACTGCTGGACGTAGGCCTCTCCCAAAGCGCGCCAATCAACCGCTTGTTTGGCGACCGGGGACCGGCGGCGACCCGGGGGGAAGGACCTAAAGGAATCACGCATCGGACAGTTGACTGTGGCCAGGATACCAAGTCTATCAATGACAACAACAAGGTTTAAGGGAAGTAAGGTATCTACTAAAGGTACCTAGTTCATCAACATCATCAGTCAACTGCTGGACGCAGGCCTCTCCCAAAGCGCGCCACTCAACCCGACTCTCGGCCCTCTGCATCCAGTCCCTGCCAGCCATCTTGCGAAGGTCCCTCCACCTGGTCGGGGGGCGTCCCACGCTACATTTACCCGTTCGTGGCCTCCATTCGAGAACTCGTCTACTATGTACCATGGGCAGCCATGTATACCAATGAGTTATCCTCGGTTTTTTCGACAGAAAAACTTACGTACATTTACCGAGTGCTCTCAATACGGTGAAGGAAAACATCGGGATGAAACCTGCATGTCGTGGAAAAAGAAGAAATTCTAAGGCATGTGAAATCCGCCAATTCGCAGTGTGCCCACATGGTGGAGCATGGCCCCAGCTCCCTCGATGTAAGGGAAGGTCTGTGCCCGAGCAGTGGGGACATATAAATAGACTGATGATGATGTGTGTTACTGTATGCCAGGATCGATGTGTGTGCTGTAGCATCAGAGGAAAGTAAGGGTACGAGTCCAGTTGCGAAAACGATCGTACAAGTTAAGCAACGTTGTACGAGGTCAGTACCTGGATGGGCGACCGCTAGTGACACTTTCATCTGAGTCCCTTCGTGCCTCGAGGCGCACGTTAAGCAGTTGGTCCCGGGTGTTGTCGCTTGACAGCAGTCGTTAGGCCACGACGGTCTACGGGCGCCCTGAATAACTTTGACAAATAGGTTTGGTCACTAAACCACACAAGAAGAGGAAAGTACATCGTCTCTGTGAGAAATATTGTCGTGGAGCCTATGTATGAATGTAAGAAGTAGGAATAACCCAAGTTTCCTTCCGATAATTCCCTCCAATATCGCAAATTAGCCTACAATATTGACCTCTAGTAAAGTGTCCCGGCTGTATCGAGTGGCCGTGTCGCCGGCCGCCATGCCGCCCGCCGTGCCGTGGGGACGATGTAGGTATAGCGCAGTAGAGCGAGTGCTCGGAAGACGTCGTTAGGCGCACCCGTCGCGCCCTAAATAACGACGGCGGCCCGAGCGCCCAAAGCATAGGGCGGAGACACACTTGCGCTGCGATTGCATGGCTCAATACTCAATATATTTATTGCATTCCATAAGGTATAATACAGATGTTCACATACTTAAAATTAAAATGTTACAATGTTCTTTATGGACCTTGTTTAGGCACAGTATTATAAGAGAGCTCAGTCGGTTACTGCTCTTTTTTTTGGACGTACTAATCCCCCCCCCCCCCCCCTTATTTTTTATTCATACTCATTTATTATGATAGTAGGAACACTTCGGTACACTTGATCACGTCAGTAAACTAACAATATACTTAGAAATCCTGTAACAGCGATGCAAAACGTGGCCGGAGAATGGTCCATGTGAGGCGATGCGGCAGGCATCACCAGGACAGACCAGGTATTAGGCAGATTACTTCATAAATTGAATTGAATTTTTTTTTTTGTTAACCTATATATTGTCCCACTGCTGGGCAAAGGTCTCCCCCCTCCTCTTCCATCCATCCCTGTCCTGAGCCTCTTCCAGCCACCCATCCCTGTATCTAACGATATCGTCTCTCCACCTACGCCGAGGTCTGCCCCGACGCCGGCGAATTTAAATTATAGCAGCTTAATTATTAGATATAATATTTTTTTCAAAAAATAATAGACTATTATTTTTCTGATATCAGTAAAACAGAAGTCAGCTCACTGTTTTTTTTTTCTTTTCAAAGTGGTGTAAGTGTAAATTCAAAAATATATTGACGTGCAAAAATGTACACAACGTGCTTATCTTATCTTATCTTATCCTGATTGGGTGCCAATGTGGCGGCACTTCGACCCATTGGGATCTTTTGTGCTCTCCCCTTTCCTTTATGCTCCTTCCTCCTCCCTAAAGATATAACTCAGTAGGTCCGCTATGCAGCTCATGGGAAGGAGCCTGTAGTCTTCTGGTTCCGGATAGGCCGACCCCAGGAGACTCATTCGCTTTCTAGCCAGTGAGTCACATTCACACAGTAGGTGTTTCATGGACTCCGTTTTGTCACCACAGGCTCTGCAGGTTGGAGATACAGCTAACCCCATCCTGTGCAACAGGTCGTTCGTTGCTTGATGTCCCGTTAGTGCCCCAATTATGAGCCGCATCTGGTTTCTGTTGTGTTTCCAGATTTTCCTGCACCAGCCTGTGTCTGTCTCGCCAATGAAAAGTTTGGAGTGTTTCAGCTCTTTGATGTTTTTCCACTCCAGGTTGTGCAAGTCTTTGGCCTTGGCCCGTAAGGCCATTTTGATGGTACTCATTGAGAGTCCCACATATGGCTCAGGTCCTGTTAGCGAGGACTGTGAGCCCTTTCTAGCCAGTTCATCAGCCGCTTCATTGCCCGTTATGCCCACATGCCCCGGTACCCAGACCAACCGTACCCGATTGTGCTGACCTAGCTTGTTTAGTGATCTAACACAATCGAGGACCAGGCCAGAGTCCGTTCGGGGTGTGTCAAGGGCCTTGAGGGCTGCCTGGCTATCGCTGAGAATATAGATAGTTTTGTCACGGACACCCCTGTCTATGTTCTCCCTGGCACAGGCATTAATAGCATATGTCTCAGCTTGGAAGACCGTTGCATATATGCCCATGCTTTGACTGATGTGACAGTCTTGAGCGTATATGCCCGCTCCAGTACCAGATTCCATTTTGGACCCATCGGTATACCAAATAAGACTCTCGTTGTCTGGAGCTTGCATACCACGTCTCCATTCGTCCCGTGTAGGGACCTGTATTTTATACTTTTTGTTGAATATGAACTGGGGCTGGATCTTATCGCAGCCCATGTTCATTATTCCCTTGAGGTCTTTTAGTCCCTCCAGATTTGTGTGTTCAGTTTTTAGCATATTATCATTCCATATCCCATTTGCAGTTAATCTGTGCAGGGACTTGGCTGCCTCTAACTGAATCACAATGTGCAGCGGTTGTAGATCCAGCAAGATCTCCAGTGCTGCCGTGGGTGTAGTTCTGAACGCCCCCGTTATGGCCATGCATGCAGTCCTCTGAACCTTAGTGAGTTCTGTCCTGCATACTGCCACTTTCGTCCTCGGCCACCACACGATGCAGCCATACATAAGTATTGGTCTTACCATCATCGTGTATATCCAGCTTAGGACCTTTGGCTTTAAACCCCATGTTTTGCCATAAGTGGAACGACACATCCCAAAAACTCTGTTCGCTTTTGATATTATATCGTCCACATGTGTACTCCAGGTCAGTGTTCTATCCAGGGTGACACCCAGATATTTCACAGACCTGAACCATTCGATCCGGGCACCGTATAGGGTCAGGTCTCTTAGTCCCGAAAGGTCCCTTTTCCTTGTAAATGAAATTACCTTTGTTTTGCTAGGATTGATAGATAGATGTTTTTTGTTGCACCATCTCTCTATCGTATCCAGAGCCTTTTGCATCAGTTCTGTCACTGTATTTGGGAATTTCCCGTTTATTAATACGACAAGATCATCCGCATATCCCACTGTGTATAGTGGCCCTTTATTGAGATCGTCTATGAGTGAGTTGACCACTAGGCTCCAAAGAAGGGGTGATAGCACTCCCCCTTGCGGACATCCTTTTGTAGTTGTTGCCCATAGTTCGTCTCCCAGCAGTGTTGATTTAACAACTCTGCCCTTCAGCATGCACTGAATCCACCTGCATATAGTGTTATCAATGCCATGCTCTGATGCTGCAATGTTTATAGCATCGAAGGTTGTGCGATCGAAGGCTCCCTCTATGTCGAGAAATGCTCCGACACAGACCTCCTTGCTACTTAAAGCTCTTTCAGCTCTGCTCGCTACATGGTGAAGCGCAGTCTCAGTGGACTTGCCAGGCTGATAGGCACATTGCAGCCTGTGCAGGGGTTTGTTCCTCAGCGCCCCCTGCCTTATGTGATTGTCTACCATTTTTTCCAAGGTTTTCAGGAAGAAGGATGTCAGACTTATCGGTCTGTATGACCTCGCTTCTTCATAGCTTGCTTTACCTGGCTTTGGTATATATATCACCTTTACTTGCCTCCATATTTTTGGGATATACCCAAAAGCTAGGCATGCCTTGTATAATCTGCACAGATGTGGTGTCAACAGAGCTGCGCCGTTTTGTAGTAGAATCGGGAAAACACCATCTGGTCCTGGTGATTTGAATGGCTGAAAGCTACCTACAGCCCATTTCACTTTCTTTTCATCTACTACCTTTTTTGCGGTTTCCCAGTCAGCTTTGGTTGTGCGCACATGCTGTTCCTCCAGAGTGATTGGGTCCACTTGATCGTTATTAATGATCCTACAGCCCGGGAAATGTGTACTGTACATTATTGCCAGTGTATCTTTCCCAGTCTCTGTTTGCCTTCCATTGCCATCTTTTACAGTGGACAGTTGGTTAGCCTTGTTTTTAGACAGTGCTTTGGAGAGTCTCATAACTTCTGGAAGGGAGCTTATTTCCTTGCAGTGATCCCTCCAAGCCTTCCTTTTTGCCTTGCGAACTTCCTTGTTGTAATTGGTTAGAGCCTTCGCGTAGTCACTGAAGTCGCTTCTAGCTTTCGCTATATTGAAGGCCCTTCGCATCCCACGACGGAGTTCAGCCAATTGAGGAGTCCACCAAGGACACTTTCTGCTCGGGCAGCTTTTTTCCGGGCAGTTTTTTGTCCATGCGTTTTGTACAGCTTGAACAACTTTGTCAGCTTCAAATTCTATATCTAATACAGAGTTGAGCTTACCTTTGGGATCCCCCAGTTCTACCTTCAGGTCACTCACAAAGGAGTGCCACTCCGTGTTCCTGGGGTTTCTCCGTAGTACCAAATCAGTCGGTGAGCCTGAGTCGTACCTGAAGCATATGTAGTTGTGATCTGAGAGAGTTATTTCACTAGACACATGCCATTTATCAATCCTACTGCTCGCCCTATTTGTGGCGAGTGTAATATCGATGACCTCTGCCCGTCTTGCATTAACAAAAGTGGGCCTGTTTCCTACATTTAGTATTTGCAAGGGTGCACTTACCACGAACTGCAGTAATTTCTCCCCTCGCCTGTTTACATCCGAGCTTCCCCAAACGGTGTGATGCGCGTTGGCATCACATCCGATGATTAGGTCCAGGTCCTCTCGGTTGCTTCTTTTGACGAGGTCACACAGCAAGGGTGTTGCAGGTTCGTCGTCCTCGTATGGAAGGTAGGCAGAGCTCAAAATGACCACCCTCCGCCCGCCTCCCGTACCTGTTTGGATCTTGATGGTAGTAAGATCCCTGGAACAGAAATCATGCAGGGGCATTGCATCTATGCCATTTCTGACAAATATGCACGCCCTCGCATCATTAGTAAGACAGTTGTAGTAGACACTACCCCCCGTCCCACCTAAACCCCTGATCTGGCCCCTATATATGTAAGGTTCCTGTATCAGGGCAATATCGAATTTCTTCCTATCCATCTCACGTGACAGAATGTCCGTGGCTGCCCTACAATGATGTAGGTTGATTTGTACGCACCTGAGTCCCAACATCTTGATAGTCGTGATGTGGGGAGGTCAGCCTACTGGCCCCCTCCTGGTTCCTCAAGGTCCGAGTCCTCCCCACATAATGGGGAGGATACCAGATCTAGGCCGCACATCTCCTCCAACAACTCATCAGCTCGGGGCGAGGAAGTGGCCGGTTGGGAGCAGTAGGCTGTTTCAGCCTCCATCCCCTCCGTACACCTCTCCGCCCGTCCGTCCGATGGTGTTGCTGGAGGCTGAACGGCTTTCGCCTTGTCGCCTGTTGGTGCCCCCTGTCCCTTCGATGTTGAGGGTCGGGCCTGGAGAGACTCCCCCTCCCCCGCGGCAGGTTTCGAGCTTTCCCCGTCGCCTACCGCAGATGGTTGTGGCAGTGTCCCCCGCCCCACCCCCCTCAAAGTCGGTCCCGGTTTCTCCGACTGGCCCTTGCACACTAGGTCTTCTAGGGGCTTGAATGTGCTCCTATCGACCCCAGCTGACAGACAGTAGTTTCTCGCCTTGATGTAATCGGCGGAAATCCTGTCCATGCAGACAATCAGTCTGGTGTGACACCCCTCAACCAGGACCTGTAACACCTTCCACTCACCGGTCCTCAGGCCCGGGTTGAGGCGCTGCAGCATCCCCAGAACCCTTGTTGTGTCAGTGCAGCAGATGTTTCTGGTCTTCCATGCCATTTTAACCGGCTTTGGAAGATCCTTTGCCTCTAACACCTTGAGCTTGATGTTCCCTACGGATTTCCCGTTGAGTCCACCAAGCCATTTGGCAGCATCGTCCCCCATACAGGTTACGTGTACTGCCCCTGCAGCGATGCTGCCTACCTGAATCTCCGGCAAGGGGTCCGGGGTCTGCTCCAGCATTTCCCAGATGACTGATTGAATGTCCCCCACACAACGTGCTTACTTGCAATAAAGAAATTTGACGTTGACCTTCGGTTTTCCTTTATCTTTAGATATGTCAGTTCCGGCTATGTAAGTGAAATGCTACCTATTCATACGCCGAATTCTCTATCCAAAGGTTGTCTGGAAGAGATCGCTTTGAGTACTGTATTAGCCTATTTCTTTTGTGTAATTCTTTCTTTTTTTTGCAATAAAGAATATCTTATCTTAATGATTTTTATTAATTAGTCAATTCTTTTTTGAGAAAATCTCAACATCAATGACTTCCAGTTCAGTTCAGTTCAGTTCACTTCCCTGTGGACTTTTCCTCCTGTGTGCCAATACCTAAGGTATAACCACTTTTTCCGTGAACTTATGTGTGTAATTTTATATTAGTTTCTGTGTAGGTACTCGTATGTCTTTGAATCATTAGCTTACAGTACTTACCTTTAATATTAGACGCACTTCCAGAGCTTCGTTTAATTTGTAACGCAATACCGAAGTTATACCTATAATAATAACGAAGACAGCTCTTCTAAACGAATCAATTAGGCTGATACTCATAGACAGTTTTGAGTGAGATCTAAGTCTGAGGTCGGTCTTACAACTGTCTAATACAATTTTGGCAGCCGTAAAAACTAGCTCACGTTAAGTGGGTCAGAACCCATTGGTCCCCTAATATTCGTCCCCCGGATTAAAAGTTGTATATTCGGCCCCTATATAGGTGCCCATTGAGGAGACTGAGCAGGAGACGAGGCAATATTAATTTATTTTTAAGGTACCTACTCGTCCCCTGCTCAGTCTTCGGCACCTGCTCAGGTACTTTTTGGTTCCCTGATAGACAACCAGACATATTTTTACGTAAATAGCGCTGACACAGTACATTTGTGAACAAAACTTTAACGTTTTTCTAAAAGACTGATTGTCAATAAAATATTGCTCAAGTTTCGTCTCTAGCAATCGGCCTTAGTGTAACTCGACCCTTACACCGGCCATGGCTTGCGCCGGCCAAAGATATTAAAAAATATATCCAATTAATCTCTGTTTTACAACCTAATTGAGAATTAAGGGCGCAATTTGTTCCTGGTGTAGTGTTTTCATTAAATTTTAATGAAACTCCATCACTAACCTGGAGTTTGATGCAGACCAGCTCGGGCCTCTGTAAATGTTGTACCTTAGATTAATATACGCTGTAACCGCTGTTCAAGTTATTATACTTAATCTAAAACAACGGTTTAAGTACAATTAAGGAGTATGTACTACTCTAATGGAATTGTCTTCGCTTTGTCGCGTCGCGTATCAAAATACGTACCTACTATAATTGAAACTTAAGTATATATATTAGTCATAAACGAGATTTAAAGATAGTCTTAGTGACAAGACACGGTTTAAGAGAAGTGAAGTTTTACTAGGTTTGTGACTAACAGCCGTAACAGCCATGAGGTTTATTCATTATCTGGTTCTAAGATTAGAAGTCATGAATTTGAAATCTTTAAGCCATCTTTTACAAGATAGAAGGAACAGAATTTAAAAATAAGTTAATAAAAATATTACTGGAAAACTGTTTTTATACACAAATTTTATCAATTAATATAGGAGATATTATTGACATACCTAAATAAATGTAGAATATTAAAATATTGAAACTTGTAAATGGCCAATTAATGTATTATTAAGTATCTACTTCTGTACGCACTGCTTCTCTACCCAAAGGTTGTCTGGAAGAGATCGCTATCAGCGATAAGACCGCCTATTGTATAATAGTTGTTCAAGCTTAGTATGTGTATCTGTTTTTGTGCAATAAAGAATATTTATCTTATCTGTTGCATGCCCACAAAACGGGTAGGTTATGTATGAACATGTTATAATTTAAGACCTACTTTGTATCCCGTAACCGATTGCACTAAAGACGCTTTGACTTCGATATTGTGCTATTTACCAACCTAAGTTAAAGATGACCAAAACATAGTTTAAGTAACAAACAGCAAAGTTGCCAAAAATCACTACACCTCCAAAAACTTCAATAAAAGGGCAATCCTATCAACTCGAAACTCGCGACCCCATTTTACTCGAGTCCCGTCAAAGTTGCCCACCTTTTATCCAAACTAAATATGGCGTATGTACGTACAGGGGCGCGTGACGTAAGTGGCAGCCGACTGACCCCAAAGTTTCGATCGGCCCGCTTTATCAATATCATCTGCAGAGGAATGCTGGCGAAATGAAAGAATCTGCTCTATTCACGAAAAAGGTCGAAATGGAAAACGAAATTTTCTCGCAGCGACCTTTTCTTTTGTCAGATGTTTATCTTCAATGCCTTTACGGGACCCAACCTTTACTGCGCACAGTATGTTTTGCAACCAAAGACATCGCTAACATTCGTCCGTTATACATCGCCGCTTTACTAACAAATACTTTTATCGCGTTGTAAATAAAAGGAGAAATGTATAACGAAATGTGAGTTGTATCGCTTTGGATTGAGGATTATGTTGAGAGCAAAGAATACAGCTTAAAGATGAACCCCAAAATAAGATAAATCTATTGACGAAAATAGCCCTTAATTTAGAGTCTTTGAAAAAATAAATACATTTAGCAGTAATGTATAAATAAATGCTTTTAATGCCGCCATTAGTGCTCAGGCATTTTGTTTCGAGGATTTCGGAGGGCTTTGGGAGGGCGAGAGGGAAAACCGTGTTAATACGACGAGATAGATTTTTATGACGGCTCTTTTTCATTTCGAATCATAACGTACTTTGTGTAAGTTGGGGGTTGTTTATTTAGGGGATGGCGGGCTTGTATTACGTATGTTTCTTGGAGAGATCGACCTATTAAGTTATGTAACCGACTGCGCAAGAAGGTGAGTGATATCCGGTTATTACATACAGGGTGTAACGTAAAGGGTATATGAAGCCGAAGGGAGGGTGTTCAGTATCGGTAACTGAACAACTTTTGCTCTACAACTTTTTAATTTTCCCGGTCAGTTGATCGATGTGTATGAGATATTAATTTATTTTTATTTTTTATTTGTAAAGTCGTAGAACAAAAGGTGTTCTTTTACCGATACTGAACACCCTCCCTTCGGCTTCATATACCCTGTATAATAAATTGGTTTTAGCTGCATTTGCGAATATTTAACAGTCATAACTAATCTTTTCTCTCTGTGTATTGTGTTCATTAGAAGGCACAATATTTTTCCCACTGGTGGCCCATAAATCTTCTCGGTTCAAAGAGTTGCAAAGTCCCTCCCTGACATTTAACATAAATTGCGTGCCTTCATTTTCAAATCAACAGCCTCTTCTTTTTTGTTTGTTGTTTATTTAACCCTTGCCTTTACAAATACCGCCCCGTCAGGGCACTGGGGCCGGCCCTGCCCCGCCGCCCCACGGGGTCGGGGGCGACTCTCATTCGGTAATTACAGGAATGCACCATGCGAATGTAATGTCACTCATCAACAAAAATACAAAAAGAATATTTGGTAAACTAGAAACTAAATACAGCTCAGTAACAAACTTATTTGGGTTTAAATTTCTATTACACAAGAAAAGCTGAAGACTGTGCAGATGGAATTCTAGTATCCGCGATAGGTTTCCGTGTGCTGCGGCTACCAGTGACTCGCGGTTACACCAGTGCGTATGTACAAACCAGTGTTTTTGGATTTAAGGACCAATTTATCTTTACCGTTTCCAAAATAATATGCCAATACATCGACATACTCGCAAATATTTGATCATATTGACAGACAGACGGACGGAGGGACTGACATAATCTTTATTGAAACCCATTGATCTCCTATAAACAACTAGATACACAAAGGTCTTACTAAAACAATTTAAAAAACGTCGAAATTAGGGTCCATTGTGAACGTCCAAATAATGTCCAATAAAGCAAATGAGGGTCCATTCATCCGTTTAGACCTTTTTTGCGCTCGGACATTTTTAGAAGGCAGACTGTGTATCTAGTTGTTTATAGGAGATCAATGTTGAAATCAAATAAATTGATGAAACCAAAAAACAGTTATTTTGTGATTGTCCTTCATGAGAAGGAGTCCTTTTTGCTTACTTAAAGATTACAATGGCCGCAAGGTTGCCGCTAATGTAAGGCGAATGGCGGCGATCCTTCCGGCCGCGGCTGGAGTGCGGCAAATAAGCCCCATTGACGGGCGGCCTCGCGCCCGCGGCTGATTGATGGACTGGCGCCGAACACACAGAGCAAACTACTAACAGCGACTCACAGTTGCTTCTTAAGCCTTCTTTATCGAAGACCTCATCACCAGGTTACAGCGAACCCGCATCATCAGCAGCACGTATCACTGCTGGACATTCTTCTTCTTTGTCGTTACACTCGAGGTCGTGGTCGTCACTTCAGTCGCAGTGACCGCCTCACAACACGTGGCCATTCGTCTCTGCCGGCTGCTCTCCTGGTGCAGACGTGCAAGGGATCGACCACGGCTGCCCTGATCTGGTCCGTCCATCGCGTTGTCGACCTGCCGCGCGCTCGGGTACCGGCAACCTTGCCCTGAACCACCAGTCTCTCAATCGAATCAACTCCACGCCGAGACATGTGCTCAAAGAAAGTCAGAATGCGAGCCTGAACTACAGAGGATAGACGTTGCTTGATGCACAATTCTTGTAGGATGGATGCATTTGTACGAAATTCAGTCTATGATATTCCAAGCATTCTTCTCCAGTGCCACATTTCGAGGGCGTATATCCTCTTTCTCTCGCTTTCACGCAGGGTCCACGTGCGGACATTGGCCTTCCCAAAGCACGCCACTCATACTAAATCTCAACCGCTTGCATCCGTTTCTGCTAGCCATTTTACATAGGTCATGCCTCCATTTGGTCTGGGGGCATATTACGTTTATCCGTTCATGGCCTCCACTCGAGAGACTTTTGAAAATTTTACAAATTTGAATTTACATTTACACCACTTTGCAAGGAAAAGGTGCCAACGTTGAGGAAATTAAATTCAAACATGCAACAAAATTTAGTTCAATTCGGCGGACAAAATATAATCAAAGCTTCAAAGAGAGTAAGGATGTAAGCAGTACCCGTGTTTATTCCGGCCAGCACAACGCCTGGGACAGACTATTATCATCACACACAGTAATAGCCGCCATTGAAATAGTTTCAAGTGCAGTTTCTGTTATTGAGCCATTCACTGTGGCGCCGTTGTTGTTGGCAAATTGCGCTTCACAATGCACAGTACACAGTGGGTCAGTAGGCTGAGCGCGTACCGGGCGCATTGTCAGTGAGGCGGTATCGACCGGCTTCAGATAATGTTTGCTTCGATGTCTATAAGAAGGCAATGAGGCGTTATTGAAGGATTATGTAGTCAGTCATCAATAAACCATGAAAATAACGGGAAAGAAATAGTTTTGTTCATAGTGGAAACAAAACATAGTGCAGAATATGTCAGTTGTTACAAAGGTAAGCACTCGAAAGCATGCCTTCAAATGTCCGAACAGTATTTTGGTACGTTACGTTTGAGCTTGAGGCAAGATTAGCGAGATTAGGGCTGATCGAGGATATGTATGCTATTATATGCCAGGATCGCAGCATGTGGAAGTCCATCGTCTTTGTCTACCCTTGCGGGGGAAAAAGGGCGTGAGCTTATGAATGAATGAGGGCTGATCGAGGGCCGATCTTTCTCGATCATAATCTGGCCAAAAATATGGACCACCATGCTTTTTAATCGACATTTTTCGAAGGAATGTGAAAATCCGCCATCTCATCTGTCTCATGGCGCTCACATTCCATCAATCGTTATCTATGACGGTCTGCAAACGACAACTTGATAAACTAGCTGCCAATAGCGGCCGCTGCACTCGAGAGTCCTCCAGTCTCGTCCCAAATCTATTCATACTATTCAGAACTAGGGCCAACAATTAATCCGTTGAACAAAAAAACGGTACAATGGCGTACTCCTTCACATACAAACGCGGAGGCATTATTCGCACAAATTGGCCGGGCATCATCTTTGTCCCGGCCCTTTGTCCCGACGGCGGCGGACGGCACTTCGCGCGATTGTCGGTCTTCATTTAGTTAATTATGGCCCATTGTTGGGTCTGGCCTGACCTCTGCCGGGAGAGGGCTCAAAAGGGCAAAGTGCGCTAAATCGGGAAAATTCTTAGATCAATTTCAATATTTGCAATTCCTATTATTGGCTATCACTTTCACCGGGAATAAGGCCCACAGGGTTACTCTCACCTCTTATAGCGATCCAGTTTAGGTTCCTAAACTGAACCGAATCGCTATTTGCTACAATGACGTTTGACGTCAGCAAATTGTCAGTTTAGGAACCCAAACTGGATCGCTATAAGAGGTGAGAGTAACCCCGCAGGGCGGTTACACCCTGACCTATAAGATGTACTCTAACTTTCTTGCGTTATAAATGTGATTGGATTAAGCGATGATCCTAGAGATACGAGTTTGTTCTGAAAGAATTTCAAAGGAAGCTTCAATTCTGATGATGTCACGTTGTCATCTGCAGACATTAATAAGCGCGTGATGCTTACGATTACTTAGGCGGCTATACTCATACTCATATTCATTTATTTTAACCATAGGTCCACAGGGAACACTTGGTTACGTCATACATTGTATAATATTGTGATCATACATGTTTAATACTGTATATTACATGGCTCGATAGATAAAGAGGCAGAAGGGCAAAAGCAGACCCACTGTATTGTGTCAGTGGTCACTAAAACTAATTAATAAACTACTTACATTCATTAATAATTAATTAAGAATAGTAACAATCGTAATAAATAAATTAAGTAATAATCGTAATAAATAGTAACAATCGTAATAAATATATCGGATATATTAAAAGCTATTGTACAAATAAGCACCTAACCTACCTAAATTGAATTAACTTTCACATAGAATTTTACCTGTAGCGAAATTCCAGAGACCACAAAATGAACAAATGCAATCAGAGTAGAGATTTCAGTATAAAATTAACTGCGGTTTAGAAACCGCAGCCGTGTTTGCAATGTTGAAACCATGTTGGAACAGTGCAATGCAAACACTCAGCAGGAAAGCAAGCAAACGCTCAGGACAAACTCGGTAAGGCATAAACAACTAGAACGCAAATAGATTACACAAATCCTCAACTAATCAGAATATTAATCCCTCAAACTAGCACGCAAAGACTCCAATTACACCGCCTTATGAATATGCAAGCGCGGTAGAGACGTTCAATTCGTAATCGGCATGTAAGTCGGGAGTTCGGTCGAGTTTCGCTAGTGAGGGGAATAGGCCGGGTGACCAAATCCAGGACCGGTGTCGGATTGATCGTGGCCACAATGAGAAGCCTTGCACTTGTTGCAAGGGAGTTGGAAGATGAGAAATAGGGACCTTGATATTACGTGACATTATTATGTCGTATAGAATATCAGAATGCTTCAATACAGTAAATGAAGATTTTTTGTGTTTGTCCATATTCACAACTGCGCACAGAATTACCTCAAAATTCTTGTGTTCTGATATTTTCGGGAAGTTATGCAAGCCAATTCCGCTAAGATATTTTGGATCAAACGCAGTCAACCTGTTTATAACCAGTAAGAGCTGGTCTGGCAAGCAAGACGAAGTTAACTAAGGTCGGGCCAGCTTATTATACTGGTCACGCAACGGTTCGACTGCATTACAATAAAGGATGGTTATAATTTTATGATCATCGTCGACATCATCAGTCTATTTATATTGCCCCACTGCTCGGGCACAGACCTTCCCTTACATCGAAGGAGCTGGGGCCATGCGGTCCAATGCGGTTTGGCGGATTTCACACATGCCTTAGATTTTTCTTCTTCTACGGCATGCAGGTTTCATCACAATGTTTTCCTTCACCGTTTTGAGAGCACTCGGTAAATGTACGTAAGTTTTTCTGTCGAAAACATCGAGGATAACTCATTTATGATACTGTATCGAATATTTTGCGATTAGTACACCCTTCATCTTGTTCTTTCAAACCTAACTCGTTACCATCAGTCATCTGTCATGGTACAGCTTCTGGACCTTGCATTTCCAGACCAGAGCAGCTTCCGTTCTCAGCACCAGTCGGCTGCGAGATGCGCGCGAGTTAAATCTCTTTCGGGACATAACTCGCACACGCGCTAATTAAATAATCCTGTCCCTCTAATTCTAATTCGGATCAAGTTTCCGCTACAGATTAGCGAGTTTGAATTTTACAGAAGGGACTTGTTTTGGGAACACGCAATTAATTCTCCGTTTTGGGTGATTATGAGCACTTATCGTGCGTGAGTTTTGATTTATACTTATTGTTGTTACTTTGTAACGGTATGGTCTTACAGCTGTGAAGAGCTCGCGTTGAGTAGAAAGAATGTAAAGATGTAATCGAGGAACTAATTCGATTTAACTACGTTTTTTCTAATAGCTTGTGTATCTGTGGGCATAATACAGGGAGTCCAATCTTTTTAGGCCTGTAAAATATCCCTCCGTTTAGTAAATACCTCACCTTTCATTTTCAAGTCGTAGGCTTTGTACGGTATCCATCTGCAGTTCCAAAAGAACAAGAATGCCTGTAGACCCGTGGCTGCGTCGTTTTCTATCGAGTCGGATATACCTAGTACCGAGACATCCATGACAGACTGTCAGCAATTGTTACCCGAAACGTTGCGGTATGTTGGCCATTTCATAAAAATGAACCGTTTCAACATGGAGACACTTCGCAGCAAAGCTGAAGGAACTAGCTGGACTAGTGTAGTCGCAGAGCCCGTTTATGTGAGACTGGGAGTAAAACCCTCGGCATTCTTGGCTCCAGTCCTGTAAATAGTTGCCAGCTTGTGAGCTATGATCCTCAACACCGAGGCTACTCATCTGTAGGAAGCTTTGAAGAAAGTTATCTTTACTATTATATGGTAAGTACGGTGGAACACAGAGAAAGGTGTACATGAGTTTTTAATGTTGAGATTTCCTCAAAAACTACTTGACCTATTGCACAAATTCTTTCACTATTTGGTAGACAAAAGTTAAAACTATGTAACTGCAAAATAATTATTAAATTCGGAGCAGTAGTTTTTGAGAAAATCTCAACCTTATTGAGGCTCCCTGTATCCTTATCTCTTCCACTGTACCTAGACGCCTATAGGCAGAGTCTTACTTTACTACTCCAGAACTTTCTCAAAATTAGGTTTCTTTCAGGTCTAAACTAGTAGCACAGACCGCCTGTCGTGTCACCGCCAGTTCTGGCACTGGTTGCTGCGATAGCTGGTGTCATCTCGGAGTCATTCCGAGCACTCGCGCCAGACTTATTGCGGTGGCTGCAGTCGGCGTGAGGCGGGAGGCGGGAATTAAATTAACAAACGGCGTTAAACAGGCCAGATGTGCCGCAACTCGGAGATATAGTGGCCAAGTTTGGTGCAGCTGCTTTATCAGAAGACGGCAGCGCTACACTTCGTACGGCCTTGCTTGTAGAATTATTCTGGTGTCGTAGGTTTCAATAAATTCCGTCATCAACGTGCAGAATGCTCTTGTTATGATTGTTCTCAAACCTGTGTGATGTGTTTGTTATCAGCTGCATTATGCTTTTATTTTTTCATTACCAATGCTTGCTGTTTCGGAACCGATGTACCAGTTTTAAGTTAACTAGACCTAAGAAAGAGTGGGCCCTCCTGACACAGGCGAATTTTTATTTTGCCTACTAGGACGTACCTTATTTTTTGCATGATTTATATGCTGGTATTTTTGAAAATAAATTTATTTTATTTTTATTTCTTATTTTATTATTTTTTCTGCTAAACTATATACAGATCTCAATGTGACACATGTCTTTGGCTTACTGTCTAGAACCACATTTAAGTCATTTATATTTACTAAAATATAACTAAACTAAAATAAAACTATATGGACAAAATAGGTCGGTTGAACTATCTGAATGGCTTGCATTACAGATAGTTCACGTACTTTTATTTTTAGTTTAATATTGTAAGTTTAATAAGTTAGTTTATATTTTTAGGCATTTATATTTTGATTATACCATAATCTAGATAGCTAGGTGGCTCAATGATTGGGTCAATGAACTTGCGATACGGAGGTCCCAGGTTCGATTCCCAGCCAGAACAGCCATGTACCAATGATTTATCCTCGGTTTTTTGGAAGGAAAAAATTAAGTATACATTTACCGAGTACTCTCTCAAAGCGGTGAAGGAAAAACATCGTGATGAAACCAGCATGCCGTAGAAAAAAATCTAAGGTATGTGTAATCCGCCAATCCGCTGTAGGCCCGCGTAGTGGATCATGGGCCCAGCTCCCCTGATGATGATACCGTAATTGTAATCTGTTTTGTGTAATGAGGAAAACTTAAGGATCGCACAAGTTGCCAGTTATGTAAATGTCTGTGTGAAATTGAATTGATCTTATAACGGGTATTTTTGCAGTACAATTCAACTCTTATGGCGTAAAAATCAGATCGAAATCATCTAAAAGGTTATTAAAAGCCTTCCTAGTATTCTGGCGATGTTTATTGTGACCAATATCCACCTCGTTACAAACTCATTAAAACTTTTTTCAAGTATTTACCTATTATTATTGGGTCTAGTCTGTGTACTGTCGATATAGCGTACTGTCGATATAGCGTACTGTCGATATAGCGTACTGTCGATATAGCGTACTGTCGATATAGCGTACTGTCGATATAGCGTACTGTCGATACAGTGTCCCGTCGATATAGCGTTGTCGTGAACTAGACCCATTATTATTTCTCATCATCATCAACCCGTATCAGTCCACTGCTGGACAGGACTCTCCCAAAGCACCCCACTCAACCCGACTCTCGGCCCTCTGCATCCAGTTTCTACCAGCCACCTTGCATCATCATCAGTCTATTTATATTGCCCCACTGCTCGGGCACAGACCTTCCCTTACATCGAGGGAGCTCGGGCCATAATCCACCACGCGGGCCCAGTGCGGGTTGGCGGATTTCACATGCTTTAGATTTTTTCTTCTTCTACGATATGCTGGTTTCATCACGATGTTTTCCTTCACCGTTTTGAGAGCACTCGGTAAATGTACGTAAGTTTTTCCGTCGAAAAAACCGAGGATATCTCATTGGTACATGGCTGCCCTAGCTGGGAATCGAACCTGGGACCTCCATATTGCAAGTCCATTGACCCAACCACTGAGCCACCGAGCTCCTTGCATCATCATTATCTCTTATTTCCGTGTCATGGCATCTGTTCTTCTCAAATTCGCTTCTCCAATAATATTAGCTTCCTGCCGCCTTATATCGAGCGTACATTATTAACGCGAAGTGAAAAGCGCATTGGCTCCAAGTGCCCAATCACATCAGATGTTACCTTTCCAATTACGCAACCCCCCCCCCCCCCCTCCCCCCCCCGCAAGAATACATTTCCCCGTTCGAGAGAAATGCAAGGAATTAAAACATTTTTCTCCCAATATCTCGGGCTTTCCTTTTGGAATTAAAATGAAGAAAAAAGCCTTCGGAAAACGTTGAAGGATTAATTGGTAAATGTTGAGATGGAAAAATTGAAGGGAAACTGCATATTTATGGGTTTAAGATGCTAATATTTAAACCTGTTATTGTAATATTTTAACGTTATACTGCAACAAAGACTGTAGGTATAGAAAAACTCAATATTCCCCATGAAACACACCCCGATATTCACCATGAAACTTACAAAAACCCACAATTCCCCATGAAAAAGGACGCACCACGCTCTATAATAGTAATATAATCTATACATATAATAAGACTGTAAAAAAGTTGTGTCTGTACATTGGAAATTTTTTGAAAAGAATAATTTTATTGTAATGTGTTTTAGGATCGATACTGATGCCAAAACAATAATTTTTAGAATTTTTGTCTGTGACTTTGTGCAAGTATCACGCCATAACTACTGAAGGGATTTTGATGGGAGTTTCACTAGGAGATAGCTGACATATCCGGACAGCTCATAGGCTATAAGCCATGGCGGTATGTGATGTGGAAACAAGGATCCAGAGAGGAAGATCTGCCTCCTGATCTCCTCCATCCTCCTCCTCTACGCAAACAAAGTTGCGGGGTACAGCTAGTATATAATAGTAGAATACCGGCCGATGTAAAGTATGAAAACGTAAAATTTTACGAGAGGTTGCCTATCCGTTTTAGGAAAGCAATGAAATGAAAATACCCACAGTTACCTACTAGATGACATTGGAGATATCACAATATATGCGTTTGATACACAGAGGGATACGGCCTGCGGTCTGCACGACATCAAAACAAAATCGGCTTTACAAATGGTTTTAAGGCTTTAAATAGGCTGCTGTTAAGCTTTACGAGACCCCTGACCACTGTACCTACTACTGTACGGTATAATGCAAGGAAAAGTGTACAGGAGACTTTAAGGTTGAGATTATCTCAAAATCTATTTATTAGTGTGTACTTTAGGTATTTATTTATCAGTGTATTATTTATGTAAGCATAATTATAATTATTTAGTGTAAGTACTTACATTGGATAATTTATTCATTAAAAGTATAGCATTACAGTTTATCACCTATGCACTATACATTTCATTTAATCATTAATTATATTATTAAAACATTAATTAACAATTATATTAGTATTACAGTTATATATTGTTATCACGCCTCATTATTCCATTAAATAGGTATAATGTATGTTTATTTTAGGTAAGTTAATATGCATCTAGTTTATCATATAATAAATGTGTAATAAAATATTTCTTGTAGATTCTTTGCGTTATACTACTGTTTACTGCAGCTCCTTTCACCAGGGGTTGTCTGGAAGAGATCGCTCTGAGCGATATAAGGCCGCATTTGTACAATAATATAACATGTAATTATTTGTACAATAAAGAGTCTATATACCTTTTTATCTACCTACCTACTTGACATATTACAAAAAAATAATTTCAGTTAGGTGAAAGTTAAAACTATGTAAATGTAAAAGAATTAAGTATTAGATTCCGTCCAGTAGTTCTTGAGAAAATCTCAACCTTATTGAGGCCTCCTGTATACTTAACTCTGTCTTCGTATGTACGGTGGAACACAGAGAAAGGTGTACAGGAGAGTTTTTAAGGTTGAGATTTTCTCAAAAACTACTTGACCTATTGCAAAAATTATTTCACTGTTTGATAGATAAAAGTTAAAACTATGTAACTGTAAAAGAATTATTAAATTCTGTCAAGTAGTTTTTAAGAAAATCTCAACCTTATTGAGGCCCCCTGTATACTTATCTCTGTCTTCGTATGTACCTACTGTTAATTGGCTGTAAACCCATTTTGGTTGAAATAAATATTTGATACTCTCTTGCTTAGTTTCAAGAGCTCTTTCATTCTCGGTCTCAATTTATTTGGATCTCTATTCGCAATAAATGTACCTATTTCATAACACAAAAATAAATTACAAATGATTTTTTTGCAATTTGATTGAATACCTCCACTCCAAGAAACTTGACATTGGCAGCCGGCGGGAAACGACGGTTGCGAAATTACTTGATAATTTTCATTTTAATGTCTACAGGGACTGTTTTGTGTTTAATATCACGTTTAATTATAATTAATCAGAAAATGTTCGCGAATGACAGTATGGTAAAATTATTGGATTATTCAAGAAAGATCTAAGGTTTCGTGCTAAGGCAAGAGTCCCGCTACAAGCTCGGGAGTGAGCGTGACTGTCGAGCTGCTTCGTCCAGAGTGACGACGCTACGGCGACTCCTCGGGAGGAAGACATGAAGAGTATGATATTTTGAATATTCTGTAACATGAGTTGCAAATGACGAACTGTCGAGTTCATTAATAAAATAAATAATAATAATAAATAAGAGAACAATCTTGTAAATGAAAATATTACCCAGAAACCATTTTATAATACAACCCATCACAAAAACAGCCATGTTGTCTTAGCAGATCGTTTTGCTTTTAAATCTTTCTCTCACAAGACATTAAGTATGTAGAGTATTTGTAAACGAAGGCTCTACTATTTCATCCCGTAAGCCTCGTTATGTTAACCATAGTAGAGCATAAACAGTCGACATCATAATTATTTTATTTTCCTGCAACGCTCTAGGAATAGAGCTGCAATTAAGCAGCTGCTCGGCGACTCGTTATTGTAGAGTCCGTAGAGCACTGGCGGACACCGGGAATGGTACACTTAATTACACGCGACAAGTTGAACGTAAATCATGTTATTGTGAGTGAAATATGACGCTTTGGGCTCTGACTTTGGGTACAGTTGAAAACAGACCGGAGGCCTTATTAAGCTTGAGATTTTCCCAAGAACTATTTGAGTAATTTTAATAATATTTTACTACCTCTCATAATCACTTGTACATAATTCACAGAAATATGTACAAGAGGATATTAAGGGCGAGATGTTCTCAATTTTAAACCAAAAAAAATCTAAAATAAATATAAGTTTGTAATAACAAAAAAATATTTTTAGAGGGATGCAATTTCAAATATACAGTTTTCAGAATTTTTCCTTTATGTGTGCTCTAAGACCTAGCTTCTTGCCTTTCATGATTCTAGGTCAACGGGAAGTACCCGAAGTTGTTTTGAGTATTTTGCAATTACAAAATTCATCAATATCTTTTGATTGCGTTAACGTAGAAGTTTAATTTTTTCACGGCTGCATGAGATTGCAGTTTTGAGTATTTGGTATTACTTTCGATTTGATACGTCCACGCGTTTCTGAGATATAGGTGTTAACAGACAGACGGACGGACAGACGGATGGACAGACGGACGGACAGACGGTCGGACAGACGGTCGGACAGACGGTCGGACAGACGGTCGGACAGACGGTCGGACAGACGGTCAGACAGACGGTCGGACAGACGGTCGGACAGACGGTCGGACAGACAGACGGACCGACAGACAGACGGACAACAAAGTGATCCTTATAAGGGTTCCTTTTTGAGACACGGAACCCTAAAAGTAATAGAAATGAACTCTATTAAGTCCCAAAGCATACCTAGCGAGCGACACACACAGCAGCCCAGCTTGCGCTCCGCAGACACCCGCTGTATGCTAATATTTTTTCGCCTGCTCTACACCCCGCCACAAAGAGCCTTCCTCCCCGTCATTACTTTTGTATGTGTTTGCGAGTCGTTTGCCGTCGGGCTCGTTGCCCGCCGTACAGCCCTCTAATTTACACTCCTTTTGAGGAACGCGGATATAAAATGACGAAAACTTCCTTTGTGTCCAGAAAAACGACAATTCCCTTTGATATTTCGCATTCTGGGAAATGTTAATTGTGATTTCTGTCGAACAGACATTTACGTGGAAATATACCTCCATTCGGACATAAATACACCTTAGTATCTGTTTTCCCGCAGCGAGATGATTGTGTCTTTAGTACTTTCGACTTACTAAATATTTTTGTTACATAAAGACAATAACAAATGTAAAAAATTTAACTTGAAATCGATCGCGAACCAATAGTAACACCTCGATATATAGGTACAGTCGACAGCAGATCAATAGTAACACATGCAGTACGATTTTAACTCTTACGGTGTAGATAATAAGAACGGACCAAAGTCCAAAGTGTTACACTTGATGTCTAGTGAGTTACTATCGTTTGTCATGCTTTCGAGTTGAAAAAATAATTAAAACATGAGGGAATATTACGGTGGAACACAGAGAAAGGTGTACAGGAGAGTTTTTAAGGTTGAAATTATCTCAAAAACTACTTGACCTATTGCAAAAATTATTTCACTGTTTCATAAATTAAAGTTAAAACTATGTATTGTAAAATAACTATTAAATTCGGTCCAGTAGTTTTTTAGAAAATCTCAACCTTATTGAGACCCCCTATATAAGTATCTCTGTCTTCGACTGTATTATGAGGGCTAATGCTCCTGAAGGCCGAGGAAATACGTCCACTAAAGTTTCCCGATGTAACACGTGCTCGTGTCCCCGTGTCCGCGAGTGCACGATACGTCTGAGTGAAGGCGTCACTTCTCGATTCCTAATTGCATTTCGCCGACTATCTCTTCCAGATTATTTCTGTTGCAATCCTCAAGGATGCCCAGCGCGCGCTGGTCCCCGGCCCCGTCGCCCCCGGCCGTCGCCCAGGGTCTGCCGGGGGAGACTGCTTGCTTAATTAGAGCTCTCGCTGAACTGGTGCAGTTTGACCCAGTGTTAAGTGTTTGAAATTCCGTTTCGTCTTAGAGAATGGGTTAATTTTGTGCATTTGGACTGTAAATTGAATTAAGTGTACTATTTTCAAGTTGACTTCACCTGTAATAAAATGCTACTAATATTAGGTGTTTTCTTCACTGGACTCTAAAATTATTTTGGCCTGTATTCGACATAATTTTTTTTCGTGTGGTTTAGTGACCAAACCTATTTATCAGAGCTATTCAGGCCGCCCGCAGGCCTTTGACGTGGCCTAACGACTGCTGCCGAGCGACAACAACCGGGACCGCCTGCTTGACGTGTGCCCCGAGGCACGGAGGGGCTCAGATGAAAGTGTCACTAGCGGTCACCCATACAGGTACTGACCTCGCCCAATGTTGCTTAACTTCTACGATCGTTTTCAACGTATATCCCTACTAAACTTACACTTATTTAAACTCTTTTATAAAACTTAACATAATGCGTAATAAGAATGTGATCAGTTAAAATGCTGTGAGTAAATGAATCATCAGTCAATTTATATGACCCCCTCCTCGGGCACAGACCTTCCCTTACATCTAGGGAGCTCGGGCCATGATCCACCACGCGGGCCCACTGCGGATTGGCGGATTTCACATGCCTTAGAGATACAATGTTTTCCTTCATCATTTTGAGAGCACTCGGTAAATGTACTTACGTAAGTTTTTCCATAGTTTTTCCGAGGATAGCTCATTGGTACATGGCTGCCCTGGCTGGGAATCGAATCTGGGACCTCCATATTGCAAGTCCATTGACCCAACCGGTCTAATTATGGTTCTTACAGCGACATCAAACCCAATCCCATATCTAAAAGGTTTTGTAAGAGCCACAATTAGGGGCAAAAGAGAGGCCAAAACCCCCACAGCGGTGATCAGCTGTCGTGCAATATCAGCTGACCAATAGAACCGTCTAACGGATGACGTCCCCCGTGTAGAGACGGGCCTCCCTAGTAGAGAGCAATGACGGGCGTATATATACGGAGCGGCAGGAAAATATCGATAGCGCGATGTAGGACTCTACTGTATTGTGAAATTGAAGAGGCTTTCTGAACTAAATGGTTTCTACATTGGGTTACGAACGACTAAGGACTGATTTGAAATTCAGATACTTGATGCTGTTATTCAAACATTTAACTAGTGCGTCCTGCCAGTGATGACCTATGGAGCCGAAACGTGGACACTGACGGTGAGACTGGCCCACAAGTTCAAAGTCGCTCAGCGAGCTATGGGATGAGTTATGCTTGGCATTGCTCTGTTATAAAATAAGAAACGAATATATCCACCAGAAGACAAAAGTGGCAGACATTGCTCATAGAATCAGTAAACTGAAGTGTCAGTGGGCTGGTCACATCTGTCGTAGAAATGATAACCGATGGGGGAGACGAGTTCTCGAATGGAGGCCACGATCGGGTATTGTGGGACGCCCCCCGAACAGATGGAGGGATGACCTTCGCAAGATGGCTGGCAGGGACTGGATGCAGAGGGCCGAGAGTAGGGTTGAGTGGCGCGCTTAGGGAGAGGCCTGCGTCCAGCAGTGGACTGATGATGATGATGAACTAGGTACCTTTAGTAGATACCTTACTTCCCTTAAACCTTGTTGTTGTCATTGACAGACTTGGTATCCTGGCCACAGTCAACTGTCCGATACGTGATTCCTTTAGGTCCTTCCCCCCGGGTCGCCGCCGGTCCCCGGTCGCCAAACAAGCGGTCATTAGGGCTGTAAACACCCGGATTACGACCCGCTCGCCCGTCCGTTTGTCACGCAAAATGCGGCGTTTTTTATCACGTGAAATATGTCCGCCGTTTCAATGCGAATAATACATTTAAAAGTATACTGCAGTGTGATATTAATTTTTAATCGAATAATAACAATACTCAGTACGAACAATGTCGGTAATTACAGCGGAACCTTATTACAAATTGGCGAGTATAAATCCTGGTCACAAAGAGTAGGCACCAATTGTAACGTCCACATGAATATCGAATATTTTATTTTTATTTAAAATTTTATTCTGGCCGCTAACAGTTATTATAATGAATTAACATAAAACTAAAATTATACTTAAATAAAGTGCGTATATTAAAGACAAAGTTAGATACTTACATGCTGTTATTCATAAACCTAGTTAAACCTTATCACACTTTGTTAAAAAAGGTTAAGATAGAATGGGACGGGGGACATGTACCTAAACGGTGGCGTAACTTTAAATCACGTTTATGAATACGCGCCATTGAGAAATAGCTAATGATCCGAGCATTAAAAGAGTAATTATATCGCAAATTGGCAAATTCTTAAGTATATTTGGCTCTAAATGGATACTATTAAAATAGCAATGATTTTTTTGGAGAAACAGGGGACGACAAACAGACGACCCACCTGATGGTAAGCGGGCATCGTCGCCTCGAGACACCTTCAACACCGCAATGATCGCTGCCGACTTGTAAGGGCTCTATTCACGTTATAATCTTAATAGAATAAGAGATAAATGATGTGAATTATACTTACAGAGCATTTCCTGTCACAATACTTACTTAGAAATAGAGTCAGTTATCTTTTGTAGCCATTAATACGGAACATGGCGTCTCATTACTAATATAGATTCCTAGAAATTAATATTTTCTTATTATTATATAATATTTCCGATCCTTCTCAACATCGTGCCTCTAGCGATATCTAGGTACAGTTGAAGACAGAGATAAGTATCCAGGGGGCCTCAATAAGGTTGAGATTTACTCAAGAACCACTGGACCGATTTTAATAATTCTTTTACAGTACATAGTTTTAACTTTTATCTATCAAACAGTGTAAGAATTATTGCAATAGGTCAAGTAGTTTTTGAGAAACTCTCAACCTTAAAAACTCTACTCTACCTACACCTTTCTCTGTCTTCGACCGTACTCACGCGTAAATATACTGAAAGCAACTAAACTATTGAATGGCCCTACATGTGTTATGTTCCCTACTAAAACGTTCATCCCTTAGATTTTAGAATAAATGGTAGAGAATGCCGCATGGCATTAAGTTCGCCTGTACATAAAATCGTGTATAAAGAATAAATAAATAAATAAATAAATAAATTTTCCTTTTTTCCTTCTGTAATATCCTATCCACAATAATACCTATATTAATTTACCTACCTACTTTTTTTAATCAATATTAATGTCCACTTAAAAGAATCCCACCCACTAACAATACATTAAATTAAATTAGAAATATGTTCTCATGACAGTGAAACGTATGTTTTTTAATGAGAAATAAATATTTTTAAACACAAATATACATGTAATGTTATGTAGTTGTAGGTAATCTGATAAATTAAATTAAATACAAAGCGGCTTCAAAAAAGACTACACGAAAAGAAAAGCTGCGGTTGTTAAATATTAGCAATCTCAGATAAAAATGTTACAAACTCTATATTTTCAATAATAAAATAATAAAAAAATTTCGCTATGAAAATGGATAAGCCAAGAGTTTTGCTGTTTTTGCAAACTATTTGTCTTCCTAGCTAGTTTGATTAGTTATCGGGGAAGTAAGAGAGCTGCTACATGCAACACGATTTTTTCAGTGTAGAGAATAGCTTTTTAAAAATAGTATTTGAGAGAGGGGTCTCTTGGAAAATGGCGGTAAACGATGGTTGCGAAATTATTTGATAGTTTTCATTTCAATGTCTACCTACAATGGTTGTTTTGTGTTTAATATCACGTTAAGTTAATCAGAAAATGTTCGCGAATGACAGTACGGTGAATTTATTGGATAATTTGTGCAAGATCTGAAGTTTCAAGCTTTTATCAAGAGTCCCGCTCCGAGCTCGGGAGTGAGCTTGACTGTCGAGCTGCTTCGTCCAGAGTGATGACGCTACGGCGACTCCTCTGGATGAAGAGAAGACGATTTGATAAGTATATTTTAAATATTATGTAACATGACATTGGCAAATGACGAACTGTCGAGTCCATTAATAAAATAAATAAAATATTTGAGCGAGACTTCGAACTACGAGTATAATGTTAGGCTTAAGTAAGTATTAAGTAGGTACTTTACAAAACAAAGTGTCTATTTGTCCCCATCCCACGCGTGGGCCCGTAGATAGATTTAATACCAAACTGCTCGAATTTCACTAAGTTTCAGCGAAGGCTGTTGTACAAGTGAAGTCGCCTGTGAAAGCCTGTATCAGTTTGTTTCGCATAATTGGATCAAGTGACTCACTGAATCGGTTCAGTTCTTGGAAGGAGCTATCATAAAGGGATTTTTCAAATGATAATAATGCTTATACTGAGAAAAATGTAATTAGGTAAACGCGACAGGATGTCAATGATAATATTTGTAGTACAACAAGTCTTATGACGCAGATAATAAGGTACAACTCCCAAACTTATGATGTAAATTGTATAATAAATATGCAATAAAATTTACGTTAATGAATGAAGAATTTTCAAAAATCTGTTAAGTAAATGACAATGCCAGATTCTTCCCCACTATCAACGAGTCGAAAAAACAGCTTAATTAAAAATTCTGAAAATAGTATGAAATCGAAGCGAATTATACATTGTTTTTGTTATCATTTTCTATTACTCTCGCAACTCTTACTGATTGTGATTATGAAAAATGATATATGAGCTTCAATGATCACGTAGGTGACCAAAGGTGGGGCAAAGCTCCATTGAAATGTGGCAATGTCATTTTAAGAAAGTCTCAACCGTAAATAACTCTCTGTGTATAGTGTAGACTTTACAATGTACACTGAAAAATAAATAAACTACATTTAAATAAACAATTGCCTCTTCATAAAAGTGGATTTTATTTCGTAGTTATTATCTCTCACTTCATCACAATCCTAGTTTTTTTTATACTTTTGAGCAATTGGCTTAGTGCCAGGGCACGAAAAAGTATAATATTGCCACTGACATAGACTTAACTGGCCCAGAGAGCTCTAGGTCAGTGTATTGGCATTCACAAATCAATTATATCATATCCTACCGTAATGCTCTATTTAAGATTTTAGTTGCCCTTTCCGTAAATTAAACGGATAACAGCTCAATTAATAAATATTTAACTTTTTTCTAGTCAGATAAATATATATTGTCGTTTTGTCATTTAAAAATATTGTTATTCTGACAATAATTACAAGAGGAGCTCGGTGGCTCAGTGGTTGTGTCAATGGACTTGCGATACGGAGGTCCTAGGTTCGATTCCCAGCCAGGGCAGCCATGTACCAATGGGCTATCGTCGGTTTTTTTCGGCGGAAAAACTTCCGGACATTTACGGAGTGCTCTCAAAATGGTGAAGGAAAATATCGTGATGAAACCTGCAAAAAATCTAATGCATGTGAAATCCGCCAATCCACAGTGGGCCCGCGTGTTGGATCATGGCCCCAGCTCCCTCGATGTAAGGGAAGGTTTGTGCCCGAGCAGTGCGGCAATATAAATAGACTGATGATGATGATGATGATGTACAGTCGACGACAGAGATAAGTATACAGGGGGCCTCAATAAGGTTAAGATTTTCTCAACAACTACTGGACCGAATTTAATAATTCTTTTACAATTACATAGTTTTAACTTTTATCTATCTAACAGTGAAAGAATTATTGCAATAGGTCAAGTAGTTTTTGGGATAATCTCAACCTTAAAACCTCTCCTGTACACCTTTCTCTGTGTTCCACGGTACAAGTTAAATACTAATTCAATATTAATTGCTTCCTATTTTTACTTTTCGCTTCATCCAATGTCAACATACAATTCAAATATTCATTGAATGATTTTTTTTTCAGTTTATACATTTGTTGTGATTCTCATTAATCTCATGTTTCTTTGAACTCCGTTGCCTTGAAAGTAAATTAAATCGTTTTACCTGTAAATCTATCGTTTCATTTGCAATCGCTTCAGCAAAAAAGAAATTAAGGAAAGAAAATGAATGAAAAGCCTTCTCGAGACAGAAGTAATTTAAAATTTTGTTTCGTTGAAGTATTGTAACTATAATAAAACCTGTAGTAAGTAGTAGTAATAGTGGTAAGGTAGAGGCAGTTACAGTTAGTCCCCTCGGATATCATATTATGTGTATATTTAAAAAGACTGCCACATTTCAATGGAGCTTTGCCCCACCTACGAAACTACGAGACCATTTAAGCTGTACCTATCATTTTGTTGGGGACTTATTACAGGTTTCATATTGCATAATCATAATCAGTATCATTTTCTACTACTCTCGCAACTCCTATAGAAGAATAACAAAAACAATGAATAATTCGCTTCGATATATTTTCAGAATTCTTAATTAAGCTGTTTTTTTCGACTCGCTAGATGTACAAAACTTTATTTTAAACCAATAATTTTAGTAAAAGCGGAGATACTTTTTACATTTATTCGTTATCTTCTACATCTTGTGGTTGATGGTGGGGCAGAATCTGGCATTGTCATTTAACCTTTACAGCACACAGACAGAAAACGTAACCAAAATTATTAACTTTCAAAGGACATAGTTTCCTCGATCCTTGGAGCTTTCAAAACTGGACACTGGCAGAAAAAAATGAATTCTACGTCGTAAATAATGAAAACATGTCATGACGTGACATTAAAATCTCACAAATATGTCCAACACTAACGGTTTTGTCAGTAAAATTAATACTTTCGGTATTGTCACAAATATTTTGAGTAAGATTGTAATTTTAAAACCTCTAAAAATTTAATAATTGAAGTATTTTTATATAGGAAACCAACAAGACACCGTAATTTTCATTCAAAAAATTAAAATTCTTATTTCACTAACATGCATATGTCGTGGTCAGATCGTTAAATTGAGCATTTCATGAAATCGTCAGCCATTTCATGAAATGGTGGCATTTCATGAAATCGTCATGTTGCGCTGGGCATATCGTTTAAACGTCAACGTTCGTCGATTTGTCCAACGACGTTTGGTCAGATCATTAATGTAGGGTGCCCATTAAGGATGTAAGTAATAATAATTCAAAATATACTTATTACGAACTTATTTATTGTTCTAGTCAGTACCAAATAATAAAAAATATATATGTTACAAAATTCTTACAAGCATTTCAAACCAATTGTCCACTGGAATTAAATATACGAAATATTCATATTGAACACATTAAAAGGTCAATAAAGATGTTTATATTAAATATTTTTATTATTATTATTATATTTATTACCTAATAAAATAAGTACAAAATTGTATTATAATATTATAATAAAATAATAATAATAATTATTATAATATTATAATAATATTTTGTAGAACGTTAAAACGTTTCGTTTCACATACGGTATACCTTTATGAAATTCCGTTAGTATTTCAAAATATTTCTCCATCGTAATTATACGAATAGTAGGATCATCAATGCATTTCTTCTTGTAAATTAAAAACTTGTAATTCCAGTTTTTCCATGATGTAATATTTTGTAATCCAGTAAATTATAGTCCGTCGACTTTCGTTGCCTGGTCACCCTACTTTCCTTTATTTGTTGTATAACCTAAAAATTAAAATTATGTGTGTTGAATTTCTAGGATCAATTATTAAAAGTAAATAAGTACATTTTAGATACTTAGATGAGATTTTAAAATGATATAAACTAAATATTGTCATTTAAATAGGTACTAACCTGTGAAATGTATTCCCAAGATTATTTTTTGTAAATTGAGGTTGGTTTTTGCGTGACTGTCATAAAATTCACACCGTTTCGTATAGTAACACTTATTCAAGTTTCCAACACACTTTCTTATATAATTTGCACATTTTTATTCACTTTTCAACATGAATCCGCATTATTTACTTACGCACACAAACATAAACAATGACAAAGCGCGCTCTCAGCGCCTCTAGCGGTAGTTTTTGCCATTTTTCTACGATATGGTCAATTGTGTTTGGTCATATCATGAAATAGCCGTGCGTTTGTTGGACATATCGTGAAACGTTTTCTATTCATTGATCTGGCCAAGCTATTTCATGAAATGACCAATAGACATTTGACGATTTCGTGAAATGCCACCATTTCATGAAATGGTCGACTATTTCATGAAATGTTCAATTTAACGATATGACCACGACACATATACAATGCCTTAGTTATAGGCTAACTCAACTTTAGTACTATACTTACTTATATTAATTAAACAAATACATTTTACCTATATGTTACTCTAGTAAGTAAGTACTTACTTACTTAATTTACATATTTCGTAAAAGAAGTCCCTGAGTTTACTTTTGAAAGATATTAGTGAATCGCTAAATATATCTACACAGGGCTCGCATTTGGGCCCATTGTTCTTTAATGTATTCATAAACGATATTGATGGCTGTCTTGAGAACTCGCAGGTATGTCTATTTGCGGATGATTTAAAGCTATATCGCACTATCAAATCGCAAGAAGATACAGATCTTTTACAAGCTGACTTGCTTCGCCTTCAGCAGTGGTGTGAGCGCAACGACATGAGCCTAAATACCGACAAGTGCTTTCATATACACTTCTCGCGCAAAAAAAGTCAGGATGTCGCATCTTACACTATTCAGGGTAGACTCCTCGAAAGAGTAGAGCAGATTCGTGATTTAGGGGTGTATATGGATAGTAAGTTGCAGTTTAACACGCATGTTGAAAATATTGTTACCAAAGCGTTCCGATCGCTGGGCTTTGTACTGCGCAATTGCAAAGATTTTAGAAATCCCACGACAAAAATTCTTCTTTTTAACGCACTGGTTCGCTCTGGCCTGGAGTATAGTAGTGTCGTATGGAATCCCCATTACGAAGTCTATAGCAAGCGTCTGGAGAGTGTTCAGAAGCGATTTTTATGGCATCTATCTTACAGTTGTAATATGGCTAAAAAACTTCCTAGTTACAATAAGCGCTTGCAACATTTTAAGATGACATCTCTTGCTGACCGAAGACATCTGCTGGACAACATTTTCCTTTGGAAAGCTGTGAACAGTGTCCTGGATTCGCCCACCCTGATCTCCAAACTTAACATACGAGTACCACCGAGGTTGCCTCGGGCTGGAACTTATTCTCTCTTTTCTGATCGATCAGCCAGGACGAATCTAGGGCACTTTTCACCATTGAACAGGTTAATGAGGCAGTATAACACTTTAAGTAAGAAAATTAAAATTGATATTTGTTCCGATAGCTTGGGTAGATTTAAGGCACAGATTATAGATATTGATGATTCTAAAGAGGCAGCGGTTGCCTCCCATCAGTAACAGATTTTTCAAACAGATTTTTGTTTGTTTGTTAGGTTAGTTATTGAAATGTTTTCTAAATTTGTTGAATTTTATTTTTATTGTTAAGATACATTGTAACCTTTTCCTTGGATTTCTAAGCATGCCGTTGTTGCCTATAATTGGGGTGACACTTAGCATAATTAGTTTGTGGACTGTTACACTGTGATTGTTTTGGTGTACACCCTGTGGGTAACCTATTTCATAAAATAAATAAATAAAAATCTATATTTATTTCGCTAGATATAGTGTGAAAAGATTTAGCAATTCTAGTTGTAGGTGCCGATGAGCCTAGGTTATGGAGCGCCTGGTACTAAAAGGTTGGTATGTATGTGGTCTTCTAATTGGTATGCTGTACTTATGGTTAGGAAAATTCAACAAGCATTTAAACTATTAAATACTATGTAACCTACGAAAAATCATTGCGGCAACATGTACACGAGGATAACGCGTATCGTATGTGCGATACAAAAAGGCAAAAACACCTTCCCCTAATCCCATCGGATCCATGTATCGTTTCATCGCTGCACCGCTAACAAAAGCGCTGAAAACTGACGCGTGTCGACGCTGAATAGAATTCCATTGCGTGGGGAATTCGCTCAAAAAGCGCTGGAAATTGCAACTCCCGAGCCCCGGGCCGGCTGCCGCGTGGCGCTGGGAGAGGTGTCTGACGCGCGCTGCGATGCCGGATGAATATTGATGCGAGCTCGCTTCAGCTACGTGGACAGGTAAAATAATACTGTACTCAAAGTAAAAGATTCAATTTTTAACACACATATCTTTCTCGGGTTTAGAACCAAAAATCTTTGCACAGATTTTAAATTACTCTGGTTACTTTTAAATGGGTGGACACAATATTTGAAATTAAAATATAATATGAACCTAACATAAACTTATAAAATAATTAAATACAAATAAACTCTCGGCGTAGGTTGTTACGGAAGTTAGTTCCGTAGACAGGTAGAATTTAGAATATAGATAGAATTTAGAATAGATTAGAAATAATAGAGTAGGTAGATTAAAAAATAGGGTTTATTAAGAATAGGCTAATAATTAATATATAGATAGATATTTAAGTAAAATATAATAGTAAATAGATCATTAGTAATATATTTTATTGTTAAACTAGCTTATAAATCTAAAATTAACGTTCGTCTGAACGCAACGTTACAAGGTGGAGAGACGATATCGTTAGATACAGGGATGGGGGCTGGAAGAGGCTCAGGACAGGGATGGAAGAGGAGGGGGGAGACCTTTGCCCAGCAGTGGGACAATTTATAGGTTCACAAAAAAAACTCTAATAATATTATAAATCCCTAATACATACCTACATTAGAATCACACAGACATACCAGTTCCATCTTCAGATTCAATCCCTCGCACTCTTCGTCTTGTACCCCTTATTCTAGTCAAAACAATATAATATTATTACTTATACATATTATTATAGCCCTAATTATTGATATCTGAGTCCTGACTCTGAGCCAGCCAAGCACTTGGGAATAGTTTGTAAACCATTTTATACTCAGGCGTGATGCGGTTCTTGTGAGGAATGTTTCATATTCTGTCCCAATTGCTCCATCACAGGAAATTATGAGTGGCGTAAATGGATTTATAAATTATTTTTTGAAATTATGTTCATTGTCATTTAGTTTATAATATGTAGTAAGTACTATCTGATGGAAACCCTAAATAAATAAATAAATTATAGAAACTTACTTAAAAAGCTTACTTTAAGGTCGTCATGGTACGAAATAACAAAGTATTATTGAAGTAATCCTGCTATGAGACTTCATAGTAAGGGGGCTGAACTAGTGGGAATAGACGAAAATAGAAATTAATGTAAGGCACGTTTGAAATGCATTTACGCCTTCAAACCACCATGTAATGAGTACCTGTCATCGCTCCAAGCAAAACCGCAGTATCTTCACCGTATAATCTCAGCAACAATAAAAGTCCAAGCAAAACTACCTACCCTATGCTTACCTGTCAACTGACAGTCGCGAAGATGTCCGTCCATTAGTGTCAGTATCTGTAGTCTGTGGATAACAAGAGCTCTAATGATATAGACATGGAAGCATTCAGGACGAAATTCAGAGACAATTTTGGGGCTAACTCTTAATGGAATTTGACGTTGGTAAGATCTAGCTCACTCTAAACTTGCGTTCATTGTTTGACAGTAATTGTGAAAGAAGCTCACATTCAAAATTGTGTCGGACTCATTCAGACTCTCATTGTCTTTCATCTGTTCTTAAAATCACATGACTAATTTGCATTAAAAGTTGTCATCAAAAAGTTTATAGACTAGTTACCTGAATCGGCATTTCTAAATCTATTATTTATTTATTTTATTAATGGACTCTGGGAATTTGCCAATGTCATGTTACAGAAAATTCAATATATAATAGTCTTCTATCTTCCTCCAGAGGAGTTGCAGTAGCGTCTTCACCCTGCGTAGCCGCGTCTTCATATCTTCATCCAGAGGAGACGCCGTAGCGTCATCAGTCTGGACGAAGCAGCTCGACAGTCACGTTCACTCCCGAGCTTGTAGCGGGACTCTTGATGAAAGCTTCAAACTTCAGATCTAGACACAATTAGGCAATAAATTCACCATTCTGTCATTCGCGAACATTTTCTGATTAACTTAACGTGATATTAAATACAAAATAGCCATTGTAGACATTGTAACAAAAATTATCAAATAATTTTGCAACCGTCGTTTCCCGCCATTTTCAAGAGAACCTTTCTAAATCTAAATGGAAGTAACAACGGCTGTTACTGTCAATTACCATAAACAATTCTCGTGACACCAACAACATAGTCTAACTAGGTGTTGCATGGTGCGCGGGCCGCGCGCGGCCCGCGAGACGGCTTTGTTTTCGTGTTGTAGGCGCCGCAACTAAATAAACATTATCCGGTTTGTTCGCTGTGCAAATAATTCGTGCAAGCCATCCACTAATTATATCAAGCACCGCCCGAAAGTTGCAAGTTCAAAACTCTGTGAAAAACATTTATTTCGAAAAGAGTTTGCTCATTTAAAGTAGGTTATTGTTGTGATTTTTAAATCAAGCAACGCTCGAAATGCCCGTATGCCAGAAACTTAAAAAATGTTTTCAAAAGCCAAACGTTGCTAGCTGTACACAATTTCCATAACTTTGTTCATAATTCGAAAGGCAAGGGCATCTTTTTCTTTGGTAGCGTGGGGACGCTTCGGGCTTCGCCCTACGCGGAGCTCGGCCTATGGCCTCGCAGGCCGGCTCGGCCTGCGGCCTCGCAAAAGTTACTTGGGAGGTGGGGAGTTGTTTCTACTTGGCAAGGGGACGCTTCGGGCTTCGCCCTACGCGGAGCTCGGCCTATGGCCTCGCAGGCCGGCTCGGCCTTCGGCCTCGCAAAAATTACTTGGAAGGTGGGGAGTTGTTTCTGCTTGGCAAGGGGACGCTTCGGGCTTCGCCCTACGCGGAGCTCGGCCTATGGCCTCGCAGGCCGGCTCGGCCTTCGGCCTCGCAAAAGTTACTTGGAAGGTGGGGAGTTGTTTCTGCTTGACAAGGGGACGCTTCGGGCTTCGCCCTACGCGGAGCTCGGCCTATGGCCTCGCAGGCCGGCTCGGCCTTCGGCCTCGCAAAAATTACTTGGAAGGTGGGGAGTTGTTTCTGCTTGGCAAGGAGACGCTTCGGGCTTCGCCCTACGCGGAGCTCGGCCTATGGCCTCGCAGGCCGGCTCGGCCTTCGGCCTCGCAAAAGTTACTTGGAAGGTGGTGAGTTGTTTCTGCTTGACAAGGGGACGCTTCGGGCTTCGCCCTACGCGGAGCTCGGCCTACGGCCTCGCGGTGTTCTATCGCTTCGGGCTTCGCCCTACGCGGAGCTCGGCCTTCGGCCTCGCGGGAGGGTGCTCGGCCTTCGGCCTCGCTATAGTTACTGATAGATATTTACCGCACGCCAGTAATCCTTTCGTTTCGTATAGGAAAATATATGGAAAAAATATTATGGTTTACTGCTCGTCCGCCATTTTGTTTTTCCCAAAAATGACAATTTTCTGGTATACTGCATCATATGTGCTACGAAGTGGAATTGGTTGGATATTCCTCATGCGCTCGTGCTAGGCCAGCTAATTCGTCAAAGTTTGGTCTGAAATGTCCAAATTTTCAATCGGCTATATTTCCGCCGCCATTTTGTTTTTCTTTTGTTTTTCAATTTCATCACAAAGTAGGTGGACCATGTGACACGCGTTCCAAATTTGAACGAAATCGGTTGGAAAATGGCGGAGATGGCATCACGTGACCCGCCGCCATTTTGTTTTTTTCACTTCCCTATAGTTTTCCTCTGGTCCAATCACTAAACTATACAACTCCCCCCTACATCACTTTCACCTCCGGGAACTCCTTCAGACTAAACAGGCATGTCAATCAGTGAGTCAGTCAGTCAGTCAGTCAGTCAGTGAGTGAGTGGTAGTCGAGCTATATATATTAGTAACTAGGTGTTGCATGGTGCGCGGGCCGCGCGCGGCCCGCGAGACGGCTTTGTTTTCGTGTTGTAGGCGCCGCAACTAAATAAACATTATCCGGTTTGTTCGCTGTGCAAATAATTCGTGCAAGCCATCCACTAATTATATCAAGCACCGCCCGAAAGTTGCAAGTTCAAAACTCTGTGAAAAACATTGATTTCGAAAAGAGTTTGCTCATTTAAAGTAGGTTATTGTTGTGATTTTTAAATCAAGCAACGCTCGAAATGCCCGTATGCCAGAAACTTAAAAAATGTTTTCAAAAGCCAAACGTTGCTAGCTGTACACAATTTCCATAACTTTGTTCATAATTCGAAAGGCAAGGGCATCTTTTTCTTTGGTAGCGTGGGGACGCTTCGGGCTTCGCCCTACGCGGAGCTCGGCCTATGGCCTCGCAGGCCGGCTCGGCCTGCGGCCTCGCAAAAGTTACTTGGGAGGTGGGGAGTTGTTTCTGCTTGGCAAGGGGACGCTTCGGGCTTCGCCCTACGCGGAGCTCGGCCTATGGCCTCGCAGGCCGGCTCGGCCTTCGGCCTCGCAAAAATTACTTGGAAGGTGGGGAGTTGTTTCTGCTTGGCAAGAGGACGCTTCGGGCTTCGCCCTACGCGGAGCTCGGCCTATGGCCTCGCAGGCCGGCTCGGCCTTCGGCCTCGCAAAAGTTACTTTAAAGGTGGGGAGTTGTTTCTGCTTGACAAGGGGACGCTTCGGGCTTCGCCCTACGCGGAGCTCGGCCTATGGCCTCGCAGGCCGGCTCGGCCTTCGGCCTCGCAAAAATTACTTGGAAGGTGGTGAGTTGTTTCTGCTTGACAAGGGGACGCTTCGGGCTTCGCCCTACGCGGAGCTCGGCCTACGGCCTCGCGGTGTTCTATCGCTTCGGGCTTCGCCCTACGCGGAGCTCGGCCTTCGGCCTCGCTATAGTTACTAATAGATATTTACCGCACGCCAGTAATCCTTTCGTTTCGTATAGGAAAATATATTGAAAAAATATTATGGTTTACTGCTCGTCCGCCATTTTATTTTTCCCAAAAATGACAATTTTCTGGTATACTGCATCATATGTGCTACGAAGTGGAATTGGTTGGATATTCCTCATGCGCTCGTGCTAGGCCAGCTAATTCGTCAAAGTTTGGTCTGAAATGTCCAAATTTTCAATCGGCTATATTTCCGCCGCCATTTTGTTTTTCTTTTGTTTTTCAATTTCATCACAAAGTAGGTCGACCATGTGACGCGTGTTCCAAATTTGAACGAAATCTGTTTGAAAATGGCGGAGATGGCATCACGTGACCCGCCGCCATCTTGTTTTTTTCACTTCCCTATAGTTTTCCTCTGGTCCAATCACTAAACTATACAACTCCCCCCTACATCACTTTCACCTCCAGGAACTCCTTCAGACTAAACGGGACGGTCAATCAGTGAGTCAGTCAGTCAGTCAGTCAGTCAGTGAGTGGTAGTCGAGCTATATATATTAGTAATGGAGCGTAACGTAAACGCTAAGATTTATTATCGGCAATCAATGTGTGAGCAGTGCAGCCTGCGCCAGCTGGCCACTCGACTTGTTTCCACTTAGCGCCACTTGTGTCCATAATGTAGCCGTCGACGCGCTAGGCGGCGCTAGTGGCGCTAGTGGCGCTAGGTGCCGCTACGCAGTGCATGATAGGCGATGTCCTGTGAATATTGATGCCCGTCACTTGTCTAGGGTTGGCGATGCACCTTCCACACGCCTGGTTTTGTTACGTTTTCATCTCAATTATGTAGATAAACATAGTGGTTGACATAGCTCATAGAATCAGTAAACTGAAGTGTCAGTGGTCACATCAGTCGTAGAACCGATAACCGATGGGGGAGACGAGTTCTCGAATGGAGGCCACGAACGGGTAAACGTAGTGTGGGACGCCTCTCGACCAGTTGGAGGGATGACCTTCGCAAGATGGCAAGGACTGGATGCAGAGGGCCGAGAGTGGGGTTGAGTGGCGCGCTTTGGGAGAGGCCTGCGTCAAGCAGTGGACTGATACGGGCTGATGATGATGATGTAGATTTGAGGGAAAGCCATTAAATAATAACCCTTCCTTACCTTGATTGATGTGGTGTCGAGTATGCTGCCAGTGTAGAAGTAAGAGAGCTACGCCAACAAACTGCATTGCAGTGCGGCGACAGATGTAACATTGCAATTTTGTTAAAAAATAATAAATAAATTTAAAATAAAATGCGCAATCGGGTAAAAATACAATAATAATAGATTTAACATTGATAGCGATCATGAAGTAAATATAGCAACAGAAACATTCATCGCCTCCGTTTATCAGATATAAACTCAAGTTGAATTTGGTCGTCGGAGAATACAATCTAAAAGTACATTTCTTTTTCGTTAAAATTGTGAAGGGTAAGCTCTCGCTAGTCTTATCTGAGACTTATCAGATTCCTTTTTATTCTACAGAAAAACAAACAAGCTGGCGATGGTGGTACCACTGATGGTAAGTGGTCATTGTCGTGTAATATCTACATCTTCAAAAGAGACTGAGATGAGAAGACAGATGTAACACCTAGTGTATCCGAAATAATATTCAATTGCCCTTCACATTGAAACACAGCAATGCCAGTAATACCTTGCGCTATAATATAATAATATTAACAGAATTAGGTAAAGTTGGTACTTATCCATATGAATTCTGCGAGAAGTTTCTATCTACTTCTGCAGTGGACCAAGGACAATAATAATCTTATAATTCAACCTAATGAGCATTACTTCAACAAACAAGGATAGTACTCGCTTTTAGAATGAAACCCGTATTTCAAGCGACAGTCCTGACCGATTTCGATGATCATAAAGGTCAATCATCAGCAGCCCATATCAGTCCACTCCTGGTATCTCCCAAGGCACGCCACGCAAACCAATTCTCGGCATTCTGCATCCAGTTTCTGCCATACTTGTAAAGCCAATACCTCTATCTAAAGGTGAATATTCTGCCATAACTCAGACTGGCCGATTACTCAATTTGTAACGACGTCTTTCCACTTCAAGACCTATCTTCTTCTTCTTGCAGTGCCTCTCCACTACTGAAGGCTGGCCATCACCTCCGCATATCTCCCTCTGTTTTGAGTCAGTCGGAAAAGCTCTTCGCCGCTGGCTACTAGCCACGATATCTTCCTTCTGCCAACCCGCCTCTTCCCCTCAATCTTGCCCATCATTATGAGTTGAAGGAGTTGGTACCGCTCGTTTCTCATCACGTGTCCGAGATATACCACTTTTCTCCTCTTGATGGTGATCTCATCATTTCAAGACCTACCTGACCGTTGCTAATTCCGTTTACCAATTCCGTGATGTCGTCAACCCTACCGGCCACTAGTTGGCGCTACGCCTGGCGGTAATTGACGACGACACCTGCCTGGAGCGACACTAACTGTCCGCTTATTTATTCACGGCGCTAAAGCGACGAGCGGCGAATACACCTGCATTCTTTGTAAGCTGCTGCTTCGGCGCTAACTAATTGATGGAAGCCAAACCGTTTTGTTTTAAACACGTGGCTACTGCTATTACATTATCCTTTTTAGTGCAATTTTAATGGTCCCCTTTGCAGAGAATTTGCCTTAGATTTTCACTAATTATCAGATTCAGTGTATTTAAGGTTATTATAATTTAAAATCACTAACATAGTTGTAAGCAAATTGTTACTAACATATTATGGACTTGTGTCTGAAAATAAAGATTTCATTCATTCATTCATTCATTTACTCACAAACATTTTTTACATCATGAAAAATATGAATTAAAATTAAGCATTAAAAATATTTAGATACCTACAATAATCAATGTCAAATAACAAAAAAAAAACTCACACGAGGTGTAGATTAGGTACTAACAATAGTAACAGTTGTGTAATACCTAGTTATTAAGTAATTGTGTAATATTATATTATTTTAAAAGATGTGCTGCTGAGAGTTTTTTGCCACTTTTTCTCCTCAGCGTTGGCACCTTTTCCTTGCAAAGTGGTGTAAATGTAAATTTAAAAATATGTTGACGTGCAAAAATGTACACAACGTGCTTACTTTGCAATAAAGAAATTTGACTTTTTGACTTTGAGGAACACAATTGCCATTGCTAAAAAAATTAAAGTAAATACAATACAGTTCATTATTAATTCTAATGTCAACAATCAAACAAAAAATGCCAAAATACGAACACAATGATCCAGCATTAAATAATAACCAATGTCATCTAAGCGCGTGGCAATTGTGGTTAATATCCTTTTCGGGATATTGCGGTGAAGATTCCTCACCTCCTTCTTTGTTATAGAGAGCATACGGAATCTGGCGTTTAGCAAATCTGAAGTTCTGTTAAAGATAATGCTAAAGGTACACCGACCAGATGGAGGGATGATCTGCACAAGGTTGGCAGAGACTGAATGCAGAGGGCCGAGAGTCGGGTTGAGTGGCGCGCTTTGGGAGAGGCCTACGTCCAGCGAGATTGATACGGGCTGGTGATGATGAAAGGTGCGCAGATTCTTCAGGACTGTCGGTAGGTTAGGTAGCATTGTACCGGTCATACCGGAATTACAATAGAAAATACTTCATTTAATTTTCTTTTTAGTTCACAACATTAAAGCTTTCATATTTCCACCTTGTCTACTGAAAAGCTACTGAATTTTCTTCGGTTTTGCATTCTTACATGTACCTAGGTAGGATTTCCCGCCGTTCAGTTTTTATAATGGAATGTTCCATATAGGTAAAATTTATTATTTTAGATTATTAGGTAGGAGTTATTTAAATGTTATTCATTTAATTCTGAGATTTTATTAGGGAATAAATCACCCTGTAGTATAAAGCCTACCACAAGTAATTTCAATCGGAAGTCAATACAACGAGTTTCGACTTTAGTGTAGTAGGAATAAAGCCTAGTTGCCGATAAGTTAATTAAGCCTAATTAGGACCGGTTTTTGCATAGAGATCACGCCACGACGACACAGGTGTTCACGCGACAGGCAGGCGCCAGTGGTCGATCGTATGATTTTCATTCAATTTTCATAGGATTTTTATGGACTTTGATTTACTATACCCAAGGCCTATAGTAGCGTAGCATTTAATGTTAGTTACGACTAATTAGGAACTATTTCAGAAAGTCACGCCACTTCGCACAGGTGGCTGGTGCGACAGACCGGCGCCGAAAAGGAGGGGACGAGAGGTGAAGAGAGGAGGGGAAGCAGCGCCTGCTTAAATAGACTTGACCGAGCGTGGCAGGGGCTTCTTTTTTGGATCGCGGAATCGCTGCCGGACGTACGTGCGATCTTAGCTTAGTTTGGCGCGCAATTTGTTGTGCAGTAGTAGTCTCTCTTAATTTTAAACTTCTTTCTATTGAAGTTTAATTTGTGTATTTTATTTATTTATTATATTCCCCCGTAGGGCCCCTTAGGTCAAACTCTTCCTATTTCCACTACCTTATACCCTTTTTCCTGACCACAATTCCTCCTAAACCAACCAGCCCGATACAGGACAAGACACCTTTATCCTGTGTTAGTATTATAACAATCTTGCTTGAGTCTGAGTGAGAGTGTCGGGTAAACCTAATTCCTATACATTCCCTTGTTCCAACTGCTTGAAATCCCAGCGATTTCAAGTGAAGAAAAGTCTTTATTATTTGTGTACGTATTTATTATATCATTTAATCTTTATTATACATTCTTTAGCATTAATTCCCCTACGGCTGAGCGGACGTGAGTAAGGTTTAAATATTTGTTACTAATCATATTTTATTACAGCTATTATCCGTGTTGGGTAAGTGCTACTATTGTCTTGCTTTGTGTGTACATTTTAATGTTTCATTATTTTTATCACTGTTTTGTGGGTAATTGAGATTCGTACTTAGGGTTGTCATAGCATATTTTCTTAGTAGCTTCATCTCGACATGAGAGACCCGTCATACACGAAATCAATATCACTTTATGTCTGAACCTTTATAACTTGGGACCTCTAAGAGGACCGCTTACAAGACGTAAATGGTTTCGGACCACCATTCATAACACCACACAATCAATTACTCAAAATCCAATTACACAAGATCCATCGAGGTCTTTTTCGTACAGAGACGCCACACCACATGCAGTACGTGTCGCCCATGGAGAGTAGTTTGTAAGAGAACATACGTATTGATGAGTGAGTCTTACGTTCTTTGTCGAGTCTGGAGGAAGCAGGTGGCCTGGTGCCAAACATTAGCGTAAGATTCCTCTACCCCCTTAACTGTCTACGGGTCGCGGCGACCTCCTTGGACGAAATAATGAACTAAGACAGACTCAGGGATGCGAGCGATCTAAGCGTATTTTGTAGGGAAAGAACATACGTATTGATGTGTGAGTTTTATTCATTCTCTAGTCTGAAGGAAGCAGGTGGCCTGGTGCCAAACATTAGCGTAAGATTCCTCTACCCCCTTAACTGTCTACGGGTCGCGGCGACCTTCTTGGACGAAAGAATGAACTAAAACAGACTCATGGATGCGAGTAGTGAACCGGAGCAACTCTTGTTGGCAGGCACAGTGTATAACAAATTATTTTAATAAGATAAGTGTCAACTAACCCTAAGGCCGACCTAGAGATTTGCACTGTTTGACTATCATGCTTATGCGAAATGTGTTGGCAACCCTATGAACGGATAGTTGATTTAATTATTTCACTTCTTGAATAGTAAGTACACTTCTTTCACCTGGTATTTCTCTTGTGTGTGTATTTATTATGTGCCTATTCTATAATATTCCTTGACTGACATTTGACTGTTGATGAGTTTATTCATATATTTTCTTGTATTGTGTTTATTGTTGTATACTTGTGTATTCAAACCGCTTAGGCAATTAAGGCGTAATATTAAGGGTGGCGGGACGCAAAGCGAACCTACCCCAAACATAGATTGAATTGTGGCCTAGCACTATATTGGCCTAAAGTTAATAATCATCGGGTTCGAACCCTGATTCATGCTAACGTAACTCTGGGTTGATTGAGACATATTCTCTGATATTATCACGGGTAAGCTATTCTAAACGATGTGACTTGCTGGTGGTTTTATTGGAGCACGCAGTTACACTATACCCGCAGCTATCAAATTTTCCCCACACTGCACACCGAATTGGCTGTGTAGAACATCGCTTGGCCGGTGTTGGTTAAAATCTATGCAGTTGGTGTTGTAAAATTACCTAAGTAAATATTATTTCTCTACATATTGGCGCTCCCTCTCATACACGCTTTCGAAGCATTATCGGTGGAAGTTAGTTTGGACATGGAGTTATTTAACCAGCGGGTCCACAGCCTGCCCGTTTGTAACTCCATGGTATCGTTGCTAACCGATGCTAATAATGTGAACAGGAGATAGTCTAGGGAATGCGGTATTCTGGGACTATCTCTATACTCTACACGCAGCTCGCAAATTTTCCCTACACTATACACCGATAGGGATACACACACAGCAGTGAGGAAAGTGCCAATATGAGCCTTATTAGACCAACTATACTGGGACTCACGACCCCTGGTATTAATGGTCTATGGTGGCATCGCGGAGTTTAATGGGTTACAATACCAGACGTAGTATGGGTTGAGACTGACATTCGGTGATAGCCGGCGAGGTAATACACAGCTTATTCAACCTTCAACCTTCATTCACCAAACTCATTTAGGCCAGGGTTATTTTGGTAATGAGGAAGTGGATTCAACCCACTAGTACGGCAAGCTGCTGGGCTTTAGTTTAAATCTATTCCCTTCAATAATCCTCCTAACAATCATTCTCCCATCTTTCTGAACTTCCTACCAACTCCTTCTGAAAGCATACAAATGCTTATTAAATGTAACTTATGGTTTATTTATGCACAATCACTTCGGTCTGTCTTATTCTTACCGTTACTAAAATTCATTCTATTCTTATTTTATTCCTACAGGAAATATAAAAGGTATTGAACCTACCTTTTATTTTGTGGAAGGGTATTGAACCTACCCTTTCAGTTGTGGAAAGGTATTGAACCTACCTTTCCAGTTGCAAGGTATTGAACCTACCTTTTCAGTTGTACAAGGTATTGAACCTACCTTTGTACGCACAATGTGCAAATACTTCTATCAGTAACTGGGCACTCCAGAAACCACTAGAATGAATCTAGTAATATTAAGAAATTCAATGAGAGGGACTGAAAGATTATTAGTTTTGCGAAATAGCAACTTTTAACATCAGATTCCTCTCCATCATCCTTTCCTGAGGAGACTCGCATTCTGGTTGGAGTCTATCCCCTCTTGGCGTGGTGTGGAGCCAGGGGGGTGAAAACATTTTTTTTTAGAGGTTAATCTCTTACAGGAAATGTTCTCACGTCTAACAGTAATTTCTTACAGAGATTCCGATGCCAGAGTAATATTATTTACTTCCATCCAGAGTTCCAAACCAATAAACTGTATTGTCTTCCAGTACCTACCTAAATCTATTTCTTTATGTAGTTCCCTTTCTTTTGTGTAAATGTTATCTTGAAGTCGATATTAACCTATTTTTCTGTTGCAGGAAAACTCCATTACGGTATTAATATTAGTTGTAAGAACCTCTCTCGATTCTAATTATTTATTTTCATTTTCGATATAAAATGTATAAGTTCTTTTGATTTAAAGATTTCATAGGGTTAACTCATAGTCACGGTAGTTCTGTAGGTATATTGTTGCGTTTTAGTATTGTATTCAGGCCTTGGGTATGGTCAATAAGAATGTCCGAAGGTAGGTAGCTAATTAACTTCAATTTCAAATTCGTTTATCTGTAAATAATCTAAATTAATTCTCATTTTAATTAATAACCTTTTATACTTCTATATAGGGACATTATTTCGAACTTAAGTAACTTCTTAATAGTTGTCAGTATGCTCATTTAGATTTAAGATAACTTAGCGTAAGTTTTATCATTCGTGCTAGTAATAAGTCTAATAGTTTTTGTATGTTAGGTTATCGCAATAAATATTTTCTTTTCGTTATAAACCTGTTATGCTTTAATTTATATTCATCTACCTGATCTCCGCTGAACCCTTGAAGATTCTGTGTGTTACTACATTAGGAAATAACAACGTAGGGTTAGACGATCACATTTTGGCCTTATTAATTTCTAGTAATTTAATATTCTATTATCCATAATTTTGCTTTAATTATGATTAAATATTAGTTCCAATTTACTTTATTTCAATTAGCTTAATATTTTACATAGTAGTATAAAGTCAATTGAGTAGGTACACATAGCTTTAATTGTAAGGAAGTTAGTAAGAGCTTTGATAAGTATCTTTTAAGCTTAATAATTTTGTAGGTTTATCTAGCTTTCACGTAGGGGTTCCAGAGCTGGTGCTTTTCGTAAGTATTTAGGTAGGTCTCTTTTAGCTTTTTGTAGGTTTTCACCCCTTCAGGGTTGCGTAGGCTTTTCGTAGGTTCTTTTTGGGGGGTGTAGAGGTGCGTAGCTTTTTAGGGCGGGTTGGGATCGTCACAATATGGTGCCGTGACCAGGATCTGTATATATCTATGTATAACGTATATTATATTGTGTATTTATGTATATTATTATGTATTTATGTATATCTTAATGTGGACTTCGGTCCACAATATGTTTCCGTGTAAACAAATGAGGGGTTCAAGAGATCAGTTGTGGATGGATTGAATTGATGCATTACAGGTTTTACTAGGTTAAATTACAGGTTTATTAGGTTAAATTACAGGTTTACTAGATTAAATTCACGCGTTAATAATAGTCTTAATAAACTAGGTACGGAAAATTACATTTTGTTAGGATTTTAGGAAACTTAAGGAATCGGGGGTGCGTTAGGGTTATGAGGCTAAAGGGCTAAGGTTAGTCGTAACTCGTAAATAGTACTAGGTAATGTTAGGTGAATAATATAGGGTCTAGGCAGCGAAGTTGGTTACGTAGGAAGCACAAGTAGCGATGAATGTGGAGAAGGTGTTATGTCATCATCGCAGAGACGGAATTCCGTCAGCGCTTTCAGCACTATGGCAGACATGAGTTTATGTATTGGTATTTATTCGCTTGCATTGCGTAGGTTTATTCAGGTAATTCTGTCATTTTGTCATGGTAATCACAGGAACTGGGGGGTGTTAGGACTGTACTAAATGGGGGGTGTCAGGACTGTAGGATATGGAGTGTTGTCTATTTAATATTCTAGGAAAAATATTTTTCCGAATATGTTTCGGTCCCCTAGTTACTTCTGATACTTAGGTTAAGTCGGATAATGTGTAGGTTATCCGACTACAGATAGGAGAAGGGGTAATGTATTTCGAATGTATGTATGTCAGTTCTCTCCTGATTTCTTGTAGCTAAAGTTTTGGCTTATTAGGATAGTGTATAAGTTGAGTAGGGTAATGTTTCGTATGTATGTCAGTCCCCTCGTAACTTCTTGTAGCAAAAGGTTTGACTTGCTAGGAATGTGTAGGTTGTAGTTAACCGGTTGCAGATAGGAAGGGTAATGTTTTCGAATGTGTGTGTCGGTTTCCTCGTAACTTCTTGTAGACTAAATGTTTTGCTTTGGTCGGATAAATGCGTAGGGTCATTAACCAACTGCAGATAGAAGGTATAATGTTTTCGAACGTAGGTATGTATTTGACTCGCAACTTCTTGTAGACTAAAGGTCTTCACTTGCTCGGATAATGTGTAGGCCATTATCCGACTGCAGAAAGGAGTAGGGTAATGTTTTCGAATTTCTGTATGTCTGTCCTCTTGTAACTTGTATAACTATGTTAATTTGTCAATTGTTAACAGACTACCGACAGTAGAAGGGTTCTCAGAATATGTCTCTTTGCGATTCCTGTAGGTTTAATTGCTAGTGTATTTTGATGTGTGATGTATTATTACATTAGGTTTGATCAAGAGATTTCTGTAGGATACATGGGTACCGAGCTACCTAGCCGTGGGGGTGAGACCCCCTCCCTTAATAACTGTCACTTGTATGTAGGTTAGATGCGGTTAAAAGTGATACTCACTAGTTACTCATATAGGTTAGGTACTTATGTATGTCGGTCCGTTTGTCACTTCTAGTAGGTCTTGGAAAAATAGAAATCAGGATGGCAGCAGATGGATATCCATCGTCGCTGCCTACCACCATGTGAGGCTGGCGTGAATATTGTATGTGTGTAAATAGTGTATGTTGGATTGTAAGTTGCTTGAGAGTTTCTCAAAATGAGCGGCTACACAGGCCGGGGGTGAGGCCGGCCGTGTATTTAAAATGGCGTTAGCAATAAACTTAGGTTCATTGATGGTTAAACCACGCGTAGTCCTTTTTACATTTTGATAAAACCCGATAGGTAGGTAGGATAGGAACCGTGGTTAGATTTGAATCGTGCAATTATTTTAAGTCGCGTTTATAGCTAATAATACGTATTTACTTTAGGAATACTAGGTAGGTTCGTCTGTCTGTCTGTTTCATGTTTTCTCTGTGTATGCGGAAACTGAAGTCAAAATGTGTTGTTGCTTGTTAGCCATAAATCTGGGTTAACCTCATTTCTGTTACTTTGTTCTGACACTTTCACATTTCCATAAAAGAAGTTTTATGTTTAGGAATAGCATTGTTTTAGGAATAGCTTACTAGGTAGGTAGGTGCGTTCATCATATCTGTCTGCGGAGATGGCGGCAGGTTGTGTTGTTAGTCATAAACTTGTTCATCACTTTCTTACATCGAGAAATTATGTCTAGCATTGTTTAGGAATAGCACTAGGTAGGTAGACTATAAAATCCATTAGGATCTTATTTTAACCCGTGGGTTAACGTTAAGCCGCGGTTATGTCTAGCGTTGTTTAGGAATAGCACTAGGCAGGTAGACTATAAAATCCATTAGGGTCGTATTTTAACCCGTGGGTTAATGTTAATTTTGTCTAGCATTGTTTTCGGAATACCACTAGGTAGGTAGACTATAAAATCCATTAGGATCTTATTTTAACCCGTGGGTTAACGTTAAGTCGCGTTTATGTCTAGCGTTGTTTTAGGAATAACACTAGGTAGGTAGACTATAAAATCCATTAGGATCTTATTTTAACCCGTGGGTTAACGTTAAGCCGCGTTTATGTCTAGCGTTGTTTTAGGAATAACACTAGGTAGGTAGACTATAAAATCCATTAGGATCGTATTTTAACCCGTGGGTTAATGTTAAATTTTGTCTAGCATTGTTTTAGGGATAGCACTAGGCAGGTAGACTATAAAATCCATTAGGACTATGTTTTGAACCATGGGTTGACTTTAAGTCACGTTTATGTATTAGGTAGATATGTCCATCGTCGCTGTCTAGGTACCGCTACGGGAAACAAGTTTAAGTTTATGTATGTGGGTAGGTAGATGTTTGAGCGCGTGCGCCGCGGTTAAGCTATCGTTTTATCCATTACCTTCCATTTTCAGATGTACGTTTAAATTGTTTTGACTCTGATTGTTGGTAGGTTTGGTTAATAATTAGAGATTCATAGTCGAGGTGCGATTTGCGAGCACGCGTTGACATCGATCGTTCAAGTTAAACAACGTTGGTCGAGTTCAGTGTTTGATTTGTTGTAGGAAGTAGTAGTGTTCATTGTTGGTTGTGGTTGCGTTATCAACAATGTCTGATAATTCACATCTAATCTGCGTTTAACGAGACACACACACACACACACGAGGGGTAGCTTGAATAGACTAGCATACGTACATAAATATTTATAAACTTATAATGCATTCTAATGCCGAGCTACTACGGCTCGTTATTGCTAAATAATGATAAACCACCAAGTAAATAAGATGTATAGGTTAATTAACTAAATCTTATTAATTAACCTAGCAGGTCAAATCATAATTCTAGAAATCAAAAGCATAAGTAACAAAATTCTTATTTTAATTATTTTAGGTTTTATGATACAATTGAATATTATTACAAGTAGGTAACGATTTTTTTTTTTTTAAGTAAATGTAATTAATTTTGCAGTAAGGGGCATTTAATTTTAAGTGTTTAACAGAGTCAGGTATAAGGTCTTATTATATTATAATCTTGAATTACAAAATGTATATTAAATCTCTCATAAATAGGTACATTATATTCTAATCTAAAATTCACAAAATATCGTAAAAGTTACCTTATTCAATATACGTTACCTCAGTAATGTAATTAATACTGTATTATGGTGCAACAAAGTATATTTTCCTTATCATATTTGTAACTGCCAATATAACAATCGTATGGCTAATCAACCTTATCTAAGAAGAAAATAGGAATAAATAAATATTAATACTTAAAATCTACCTAGGTAAATTGCGTGGGAGGATATTCCGGTGGGGCCTGTTCCTTTTTCTCTTCTTCGTTGCTCCTTGCGCCATGGGTAGTGCCGCCGTCGAAATCCCATCAACAGCGTCATCATGTTGTACTGGACCATGAAGCATTTCCTCGCTCGACCGTACAGAGGGATTGAAGGGCGACACCCGTAGGACTTCTTCAACTGACACGATTTCAGTTCCAGTCGTGATATCCATGAAGTCATCTCGTCTAGGCCCCAGATCACCGTTATTGTAGAAGAAAATAGGCCTATATCCCTGGGTTCTTTTTAACCTATTTGAGTGGGTATTAGACTCCATGACACTCGTTGTCATAAAAAAAAAATTAAGCTTGTGGCAAACGCAAAGTTGCTTGTTGCACGGTCGAATCGAAACAGGAAGAGCGACTCGAGTCATCTATAATGCAGTTTCACTATTTCTTACTACCCTCAAGGGGAACAATAATTAAAATATTCGAATTTCGAGTGCTGTTAGGCGACTCACACGCATGCGATAGTATTTCGAGTAGGTAGGATTGGTCGATTGTACATTTCTTAGGGTTGTTATTGTCTAATCACACTGGGTTCATCGTGATGTTTAAGGTTTATAGAGCAATCGGTACTTGTTCGTAAATTTCCTCTCGAGTAGGTAAATGGCAGGCCTGGGGTTCGAGAACCCTGGTCCAGTACTTGTGATGATGTCGATAAAATTAACCTAGCTAAACGTTATGCGCTCGCGCAGTAGGTAGGATTTTCGACAGACCTCATATTTTTCTATGTTATAGATAGATGTGTAATTGCACTTGTATTAGGTAGGTAGTTGTGCGTGTATCAACACAGGTGGAGCTAGCGTCGCCGTTATCGTTAGTTGTGTGGATATAAACACAGGTGGAGCTAGCGTTGTCGTGTCATTTTTATTAACAGCGCCATCTATCGGCCTTGGTAAATAGTTTTAGGTTTGTTACCAAGTAGCAGACTTTGCAGACGTTGTGGGTTGTTCGATTGTCGATGTTTAATTGAATTGTAGCAGTTGTGTAGTGGAGTAAGGTGTTACTTCGATTGTCGTTAGTACACTAATTATTTAAACTTGTATTTGGTTGTATGGTTCTTATGACCTTTACCTATCTCCTGAAGTCGAAAACAATGTTGTCGTTTTTGATCGGTGTTACCAGATTGGCGAATTAGTTACAAATTCAGGTGAATTTTTATAGATAGTATATTTATTAGATTCCTCGAAATTGTTCAGGTTTAATTATACTAATTGTAGTGCGTTCAGACATGCAGTAGACAGTCTGATGCTTGTTGTAGGTGTGTTGGTTTTACAGCAACACGTTGTTTCTTAGGTTTCCAATTGAGTATGGTTAATAGGGAGGTCTTTTAGAGTTCAAATTCAGTGAGTCGTTCAGTGGTTCAACATAATCGTTCGATTTCTTAGCTTCGATAATCAAGCTTAGGATAGTATTTATTATCGTGTAGATTTTTTTTAATCGACGTCGCGTCTGTTGTCATTCTGTACGTTTAGGAAGTGATATGACGAGAGGTAGGTATATTGTGTGCATAGGGCCGGATGCGAACTAAGCAGTGAATTGTAATTAGTAGTGGAAAGATAATATCTTTCATCGTATTATGTGTAGGTATTGTGATAGGCTGGGAGGTAGCTTATTGTTACGTTAAGTGTTGAATTCTACTTAGAATTCTATTAAGAAGTATTTTCCTTGAATGGTTGGATAATCAAGCCTCAGATATTATAGATAATATCTTCGGTTAATTCTCCAGGGGGTGGTGTACCGGTCATACCGGAATTACAATAGAAAATACTTCATTTAATTTTCTTTTTAGTTCACAACATTAAAGCTTTCATATTTCCACCTTGTCTACTGAAAAGCTACTGAATTTTCTTCGGTTTTGCATTCTTACATGTACCTAGGTAGGATTTCCCGCCGTTCAGTTTTTATAATGGAATGTTCCATATAGGTAAAATTTATTATTTTAGATTATTAGGTAGGAGTTATTTAAATGTTATTCATTTAATTCTGAGATTTTATTAGGGAATAAATCACCCTGTAGTATAAAGCCTACCACAAGTAATTTCAATCGGAAGTCAATACAACGAGTTTCGACTTTAGTGTAGTAGGAATAAAGCCTAGTTGCCGATAAGTTAATTAAGCCTAATTAGGACCGGTTTTTGCATAGAGATCACGCCACGACGACACAGGTGTTCACGCGACAGGCAGGCGCCAGTGGTCGATCGTATGATTTTCATTCAATTTTCATAGGATTTTTATGGACTTTGATTTACTATACCCAAGGCCTATAGTAGCGTAGCATTTAATGTTAGTTACGACTAATTAGGAACTATTTCAGAAAGTCACGCCACTTCGCACAGGTGGCTGGTGCGACAGACCGGCGCCGAAAAGGAGGGGACGAGAGGTGAAGAGAGGAGGGGAAGCAGCGCCTGCTTAAATAGACTTGACCGAGCGTGGCAGGGGCTTCTTTTTTGGATCGCGGAACCGCTGCCGGACGTACGTGCGATCTTAGCTTAGTTTGGCGCGCAATTTGTTGTGCAGTAGTAGTCTCTCTTAATTTTAAACTTCTTTCTATTGAAGTTTAATTTGTGTATTTTATTTATTTATTATATTCCCCCGTAGGGCCCCTTAGGTCAAACTCTTCCTATTTCCACTACCTTATACCCTTTTTCCTGACCACAATTCCTCCTAAACCAACCAGCCCGATACAGGACAAGACACCTTTATCCTGTGTTAGTATTATAACAATCTTGCTTGAGTCTGAGTGAGAGTGTCGGGTAAACCTAATTCCTATACATTCCCTTGTTCCAACTGCTTGAAATCCCAGCGATTTCAAGTGAAGAAAAGTCTTTATTATTTGTGTACGTATTTATTATATCATTTAATCTTTATTATACATTCTTTAGCATTAATTCCCCTACGGCTGAGCGGACGTGAGTAAGGTTTAAATATTTGTTACTAATCATATTTTATTACAGCTATTATCCGTGTTGGGTAAGTGCTACTATTGTCTTGCTTTGTGTGTACATTTTAATGTTTCATTATTTTTATCACTGTTTTGTGGGTAATTGAGATTCGTACTTAGGGTTGTCATAGCATATTTTCTTAGTAGCTTCATCTCGACATGAGAGACCCGTCATACACGAAATCAATATCACTTTATGTCTGAACCTTTATAACTTGGGACCTCTAAGAGGACCGCTTACAAGACGTAAATGGTTTCGGACCACCATTCATAACACCACACAATCAATTACTCAAAATCCAATTACACAAGATCCATCGAGGTCTTTTTCGTACAGAGACGCCACACCACATGCAGTACGTGTCGCCCATGGAGAGTAGTTTGTAAGAGAACATACGTATTGATGAGTGAGTCTTACGTTCTTTGTCGAGTCTGGAGGAAGCAGGTGGCCTGGTGCCAAACATTAGCGTAAGATTCCTCTACCCCCTTAACTGTCTACGGGTCGCGGCGACCTCCTTGGACGAAATAATGAACTAAGACAGACTCAGGGATGCGAGCGATCTAAGCGTATTTTGTAGGGAAAGAACATACGTATTGATGTGTGAGTTTTATTCATTCTCTAGTCTGAAGGAAGCAGGTGGCCTGGTGCCAAACATTAGCGTAAGATTCCTCTACCCCCTTAACTGTCTACGGGTCGCGGCGACCTTCTTGGACGAAAGAATGAACTAAAACAGACTCATGGATGCGAGTAGTGAACCGGAGCAACTCTTGTTGGCAGGCACAGTGTATAACAAATTATTTTAATAAGATAAGTGTCAACTAACCCTAAGGCCGACCTAGAGATTTGCACTGTTTGACTATCATGCTTATGCGAAATGTGTTGGCAACCCTATGAACGGATAGTTGATTTAATTATTTCACTTCTTGAATAGTAAGTACACTTCTTTCACCTGGTATTTCTCTTGTGTGTGTATTTATTATGTGCCTATTCTATAATATTCCTTGACTGACATTTGACTGTTGATGAGTTTATTCATATATTTTCTTGTATTGTGTTTATTGTTGTATACTTGTGTATTCAAACCGCTTAGGCAATTAAGGCGTAATATTAAGGGTGGCGGGACGCAAAGCGAACCTACCCCAAACATAGATTGAATTGTGGCCTAGCACTATATTGGCCTAAAGTTAATAATCATCGGGTTCGAACCCTGATTCATGCTAACGTAACTCTGGGTTGATTGAGACATATTCTCTGATATTATCACGGGTAAGCTATTCTAAACGATGTGACTTGCTGGTGGTTTTATTGGAGCACGCAGTTACACTATACCCGCAGCTATCAAATTTTCCCCACACTGCACACCGAATTGGCTGTGTAGAACATCGCTTGGCCGGTGTTGGTTAAAATCTATGCAGTTGGTGTTGTAAAATTACCTAAGTAAATATTATTTCTCTACATATTGGCGCTCCCTCTCATACACGCTTTCGAAGCATTATCGGTGGAAGTTAGTTTGGACATGGAGTTATTTAACCAGCGGGTCCACAGCCTGCCCGTTTGTAACTCCATGGTATCGTTGCTAACCGATGCTAATAATGTGAACAGGAGATAGTCTAGGGAATGCGGTATTCTGGGACTATCTCTATACTCTACACGCAGCTCGCAAATTTTCCCTACACTATACACCGATAGGGATACACACACAGCAGTGAGGAAAGTGCCAATATGAGCCTTATTAGACCAACTATACTGGGACTCACGACCCCTGGTATTAATGGTCTATGGTGGCATCGCGGAGTTTAATGGGTTACAATACCAGACGTAGTATGGGTTGAGACTGACATTCGGTGATAGCCGGCGAGGTAATACACAGCTTATTCAACCTTCAACCTTCATTCACCAAACTCATTTAGGCCAGGGTTATTTTGGTAATGAGGAAGTGGATTCAACCCACTAGTACGGCAAGCTGCTGGGCTTTAGTTTAAATCTATTCCCTTCAATAATCCTCCTAACAATCATTCTCCCATCTTTCTGAACTTCCTACCAACTCCTTCTGAAAGCATACAAATGCTTATTAAATGTAACTTATGGTTTATTTATGCACAATCACTTCGGTCTGTCTTATTCTTACCGTTACTAAAATTCATTCTATTCTTATTTTATTCCTACAGGAAATATAAAAGGTATTGAACCTACCTTTTATTTTGTGGAAGGGTATTGAACCTACCCTTTCAGTTGTGGAAAGGTATTGAACCTACCTTTCCAGTTGCAAGGTATTGAACCTACCTTTTCAGTTGTACAAGGTATTGAACCTACCTTTGTACGCACAATGTGCAAATACTTCTATCAGTAACTGGGCACTCCAGAAACCACTAGAATGAATCTAGTAATATTAAGAAATTCAATGAGAGGGACTGAAAGATTATTAGTTTTGCGAAATAGCAACTTTTAACATCAGATTCCTCTCCATCATCCTTTCCTGAGGAGACTCGCATTCTGGTTGGAGTCTATCCCCTCTTGGCGTGGTGTGGAGCCAGGGGGGTGAAAACATTTTTTTTTAGAGGTTAATCTCTTACAGGAAATGTTCTCACGTCTAACAGTAATTTCTTACAGAGATTCCGATGCCAGAGTAATATTATTTACTTCCATCCAGAGTTCCAAACCAATAAACTGTATTGTCTTCCAGTACCTACCTAAATCTATTTCTTTATGTAGTTCCCTTTCTTTTGTGTAAATGTTATCTTGAAGTCGATATTAACCTATTTTTCTGTTGCAGGAAAACTCCATTACGGTATTAATATTAGTTGTAAGAACCTCTCTCGATTCTAATTATTTATTTTCATTTTCGATATAAAATGTATAAGTTCTTTTGATTTAAAGATTTCATAGGGTTAACTCATAGTCACGGTAGTTCTGTAGGTATATTGTTGCGTTTTAGTATTGTATTCAGGCCTTGGGTATGGTCAATAAGAATGTCCGAAGGTAGGTAGCTAATTAACTTCAATTTCAAATTCGTTTATCTGTAAATAATCTAAATTAATTCTCATTTTAATTAATAACCTTTTATACTTCTATATAGGGACATTATTTCGAACTTAAGTAACTTCTTAATAGTTGTCAGTATGCTCATTTAGATTTAAGATAACTTAGCGTAAGTTTTATCATTCGTGCTAGTAATAAGTCTAATAGTTTTTGTATGTTAGGTTATCGCAATAAATATTTTCTTTTCGTTATAAACCTGTTATGCTTTAATTTATATTCATCTACCTGATCTCCGCTGAACCCTTGAAGATTCTGTGTGTTACTACATTAGGAAATAACAACGTAGGGTTAGACGATCACATTTTGGCCTTATTAATTTCTAGTAATTTAATATTCTATTATCCATAATTTTGCTTTAATTATGATTAAATATTAGTTCCAATTTACTTTATTTCAATTAGCTTAATATTTTACATAGTAGTATAAAGTCAATTGAGTAGGTACACATAGCTTTAATTGTAAGGAAGTTAGTAAGAGCTTTGATAAGTATCTTTTAAGCTTAATAATTTTGTAGGTTTATCTAGCTTTCACGTAGGGGTTCCAGAGCTGGTGCTTTTCGTAAGTATTTAGGTAGGTCTCTTTTAGCTTTTTGTAGGTTTTCACCCCTTCAGGGTTGCGTAGGCTTTTCGTAGGTTCTTTTTGGGGGGTGTAGAGGTGCGTAGCTTTTTAGGGCGGGTTGGGATCGTCACAGCATACTTACCTATTTTCTAAGCTGTATTCAATTTGCTGCCATAAATAACATGTAACGTAACGACGAAACAGTTTCCTTATCCTTTTCGGTAAATATATCTTGAACCTCAGCGACGACATTAATATTCCCGAGTCGTAAAATTTCACTTAAATAAATGAATTGCCAGACCTTTGATATTTCAGTAATCTGCTGAGAAATCTTTAGCAGGTCGGTGGAGAGAAAAATTTGCGAAATTCGAAATGACAATGCCAGATTCTGCCCCACCATCAACCGCAAGTTATACAAGATAACGAATAAATATAAAAATATTTTCGATTTTTTATTACAATTATTGGTTTAAAATAAAGTTTTGTACAAGTTGCAATTCGAAAAAAAGTTTTTTTTTTAATTGTTGATGACATTTTATAAAAATACATTTGAAATCTACTTTCCCATCTTAGGCGAAACCACGCATGGTTTATATGCCGACGGGTAATTAAGAATTCAGAAAATAGTAAGAAATCGAAGCGAATTATTCATTGTTTTTGTTATTCTTCTATAGGAGTTGCGAGAGTAGTAGAAAATGATACTGATTATGATTATGCAATATGAAACCTGTAATAAATCCCCAAGAAAATGATGGGTACAGTTTAAATGGTGACGTTGTTTTGTAGGTGGGGCAAAGCTCCATTGAAATGTGGCAATGTCTTTTCCTTTCCCTCGTATATTGGCCGGCCTGTCGGTCGCTGGGAGGCTGGCAGGGAGCTGCTCCCAATGAGGCTGCTTGTTTATTCCGGCTTAGAATCGTGACTCGCCCTAAAAGAAACAAATGACTGTCCCCGCGATAGAAAAAGAAACTAATACGACGTAGTTTCGTATCGAATACTTGGGGATTTCGCACAGAATAGTCAGGCGAGGGGAATTGGAATAGGATCCTCGTCCTTGGATATAATACCTAGACATCTGGGTAATTGGAGTAGCGATTGTTTTTTATATAATATAAAATAAAGATAGGATATCACACTCATAGCCGTAACTATGTTTTCTTGTGAGAAATACTCAGAAATGAACCCAAATTACCGCCGTTTTCTCGTTGGCCCACTAGTGGGACCACGAGGGAGACTTATTTTTCGTAGACCCACTGCTTCATCGGTCTGAATTGGATAACTGTTGATAAAGGACAAAGCATAAGGTGTGACTACGGATCGGTCAAGGTATACTTCCCGAGTAGTTGAAGAGCTGAAAACTTACTACTACACATACGAGTAGACTAGGAAAAAGTAGTTATACTCAGAATTTGTATTACGCATTATCCATGCTCGGTGAACAAATTAGAACATGATAAAATTTCTTGCCGTGCGCAGGACTTGAACCTGCGACCTTGACACTCTTACCAATAGGCGACGCAACGCCCAACGAAAATCTTCATCGTGTTATACATGCTTAAATGGTATATAAGGATAAGTTTTCATCATGTTCTAAGTAGTTATACCTTAGGTATTAAACGCTTTTCCAAATTCCGAATGAAAATCGAACCCAGGGCCTTGCACAGAAGGCAGGCACACTGCAGATAGCGTACCGGATTGTACGAGGTGCCGCCGCCTAAGTAAGGGCCCGGGCCCACGGACGCAGTGCGCGCACCGCACGGCCCCGAGCGGCTCGAGGCTCACACGGGGAGGAGGAAGGTGAGGGATGAATGGATTATACATTGTGGCCTAGTACAGCCCACAATGGGGACTGCTCGGGCGCCAGTCGGGTCGCGGTTGTATCACAGTTTCCCGTGGCTCGGCAAGAATGGCACGAGGTGGAACACCCCAGGACGTTTAGTCGGTATGCTGCCCCCTCAGGGCGGTGAGCCCGACATAACCAACACGCTCCCCCGGGCGTGGTGACACATGATTTGCATGTTTTACCTGGGTTAAAAAAAAAGGCACACTGCAGATTAGGCTAGGATTTCCTTATACAGTACGACAAACACGTTTATAGCAGCTGATGATAATTTGTCGCCATCACTTATTATAATAACTCCAGAAGAGCAACTCTGGTGCTGTTTCATATTTTTTTTTAATAACCTATAAATCGTCCCACTGCTGGGCAAAGGTATCCCCCCTCCTCTTCCATCTATCCCTGTCCTGAGCCTCTTCCAGCCACCCATCCCTGTATCTAACGACATCGTCTCCACCGGTCTGCCCCGACGCCGGCGACCTTCCTCTTCAAGATTAATAATTTATTTCATTTCATTTCATTCCATTACTGCTTTATAGGGTCGTAATTACACTGAAGAAAACAATGCTGCAAAATTTACAAAAATAGTAATTACCCAAGCGGACACTGCGTACAGTCCTGTCATTTGTTCTACTTCAAATTATGCAGTCGCAGTATTATCATGTCCAGAATTAGCACAGACTTTCCTTTAAACCTGGACCCGTTGCAGATTAATAGCTATATTTTTATTTTTCGATGAGTGATGTAGTGTAGGTATGTGTGTGAGTGCAAATAGTGCCTAGTTAAGTGTTTGACATAGTTAATTTAGTCTATAATCTAACAGCGAAAACCTGTAATTGGCTATCAGTTTTATATTGTGTACTTACCCTTTGACAATTGCCGTTGGTTTTCCAATAAATTAAAAATAAAAAATAAAATTTTCTCCGTCCGGTGCTGCAGCCGAACCAATCACACAAATATTACAGCGGCCCAATTTTCAACAAGGCATAAAAGTGGCAAGTTTTCAATGAGAGTCGCTGCCTGGTGAGGGGGCGAGGGGGGCGAGGGGGGGGCGTGCCGCTGCCGACACGTCACGTCGCGCCACGTCACGTGATCAATATGCGCGACACGCTGACGTGACGGACACGCAGATTAATGGCCGCGCGGCATCGGCTTACTGCCGACAGCTGAGTGAGGGACGGACGGGGTGGGAGAGGGGGGGGGGGCAGCACACTTTACAAGATAGAAGCAACGTTATCGTAATGTCAAGCCCACATGTATAATATCTGGTTTGATTATTTGAAAAAAAAATTGAACACACGAAGAAAAAGTATACTGTATGGTTGAGATATTCTCTGTAACTACTGGACCGAATTTAATATTTGTTTTTTACAATTATAATATAGTATTAACTTTTATCTATCTCACAGTGAAATAATTCACTGTACTATTTCACTGAATATAATAATAAAAGAAAGAACAGATTTATTTAGCATCACACGGTACACATGAAGTGTAACTTTGGCCCGTTCTTATTATCTGCGTCGTAAGAGTTGAAATCGTACTGCAATTGTTACCATTGATCTGCTGTCGTCCGTACAACAATAAAATGATATATGTAATTTGTGACGAACGGAAAAACCAGTACAAATTATAAATAGTCATTAAGCGACAGTAAGAATAGCAATTATTTAATTAATATAATAAATAAATCCATCCATGGATGCATGTTTTCCTTCGCCCACGACAACCTTAATCGGTTGAATCTTCCACATAGACATGGCCGAACTTACTCGTGTGTTTAATCAAGGAAACGGCACGTGTAAGATATACGTATTGAATTGGATATTAAACCGTTATCCTCGGGTGTCCCTACAGAGCCAGTGCGCTCATCCGTTATTCAACGGTTACTGGCAGACACAGGTTTTACTGGAAAAATATTATATTTATTTATTTTGTTAATGGACTCGAGACGACGTCATTTATCATGTTACAGAAAATTCAATATATCATAGTCTTCTATCTTCCTCCAGAGGAGTCGCAGTAGCGTCTTCACCCTGGGTAGCCGCCGTCTTCATGTCTTCATCCAGAGGAGACGCCGTAACGTCGTCACTCTGGACGAAGCAGCTCAACAGTCACGCTCACTCCCGAGCTTGTAGCGGGACTCTTGATGAAAGCTTGAAACTGCAGATCTTGCTACAATTATCCAATAAATTCGCCATATTGTCATTCGCGAACATTTTCTGATTAATTTTACGTGATATTAAACACAAAATATATGTAGACATTAAACCGTCGTTTCCCGCCATTTCGAAAGCCCAGGAAAAATATTATACATAATAAATATTGAATACTTAATATTTTAGTGTGATTTCAGTACCTACCTATAATGCGGCGTGCGGGCGCTCGCGGCTTAGAACACAGAGAAAGGTTTACAGGAGAGTTTTTAAGTTTGAGATTTTCGCAAAAAATACTCGGCTGTTTTTTGAAAATTCTTTACAATTACATAACGTGTATTCTATACTATCTACGAGTAAAATATTTTTTTACAATCGGACTAGTAGTTCTTGAGAAAATCTCAATCTTACTGAGACACTAGTATACTTGTCTTCGAGTAAACTAATACACATTCATCCATTTTAGCCACATTTTCTCCTCATTGTTAGCATCTTTTCCTAAAAAGATGTTAACATGCAACATGATACTACATAATGTAGGTATTTACTTACAATAAAGAGATCCTCTTCGTCTTCTCGTGTGGTTTAGTGAGCAAACCTATTTGTCAGTGTTATTCAGGCCGCCCGTAGGCCTCTGACGTGGCCTAACGGCTGCTCCTGAATGACAGCAACCGGGACCAACTGCTTAACGTGCGCCCCGAGGCACGGAGGGGCTCAGATGAAAGTGTCACTAGCGGTCACCCATCCAGGTCCAGACCTCGCCCAACGTTGCTTAACATGTACGATCGTTTACAAAGTGTACTCCCAACTGGACTACGAGTACGAGCCCCTACAATAAAGATATAAGATTGTACTATATGCTCACTAGTCTCACTACATAATGCCCCCGCCGAATCGGTCGCGATTCGTGCGTCGGTGTTTTTGAGTAAACAACAAAGTTGGTCGCGTTTCGTGCGTTTTATGAAAACAATAAAAAACTACCTCCACTATTGGTCGCGGTTCGTGCGTTAAATAGTTTGGTGATCTTACTACCTACGTTGGCAAGTATTACCATAGAGTTATAAAACCTCTCTCTCTCTCTCTCGTAGCGGTAGACACAGACGCTGGACCTCCCCGGCGAGGCGAGGCGAGGCTGGCACAACCTTCATCTTTAGCACATTAATCACTCGTCATGCATGCTAGCGGTTTCACTACATTTATCACAGACAAAGCGACGAGAATATATTAAAATGGCAAAAGGTCTCAAAAATATTAAAAAGTTACACAATTAATTAAATGAGTTTTATTTTGATCGAATGTTACTAAAATACTTTATGTATTGAACATAATATCATCAGAATAATCAGTCTAGGTTCCCCTTGCAGTTCCTCGTGGTGGATCATGACATCAGTTCCTTCTATGAACTGGTGCCATGACCCACTACGCTGGTCCAGTGCGGATTGGTGGATTACACATGCATTATAATTTTTTAATTGAGGCATTCAGGTGAGATGATGTTTCTTTCATCATTTTGAAAGAATTCGGTAAATTTACTTAAATTTTCAAAATTAAATGCTTTATTTGTCTTATAAAGTATTCTAAGACAGTAGTATTAAATTAATAAATTAACATGCCACAATATTTACCGTTCCAAGAGAAACTAGCCAACTCATTGGTAAGTCCATGGCCCAGTGATGTAACCCGTGTCTCCGTAACGGCAGTCGATTGTCATAACCACAGCGCCACCGCTCTCTCATCAGCGACAGGCTGCTCCATAATTAAATAAACAATAATACAATTAGCGTTTTTAATAAAACATTACAAAAAGCGTCCACTCGAAACATCAAAGCCATCCTCGAGCTTAATAACTTTATGTTGGCGCGGCGCCGGCATTTCCGCTTAAAAATTATGTTCTTGGCGCATGAGCCGGCTCGTTACGCGGCCGTAATGACAGCAAGCGGGGCGGACGGGGCGGACGGGGCGGCGGCGCCGTGATGTGTGAGAGATGCTTAACTTCGTTTGCGCGCTTTCTCGTGTGTATTAATTATGGATTGAAAGAATATTGATTTATTATTATTATGAATCTCCCAAGGTTTCACGGGTTTCAAAAAACACGGTCCTTTGAAAGGCTTGCACGGGGACATAGGTCCAACGCGTAGAGACCCTTTAGAGAGCTTTAATTTAAAAGCATATGTGATGCACCTAGCAGGACCCGTCTCTCTTATTTTTATTATTTATTTGAAACACAGACTCCTAAAGTGTGCGTTACCGGTACGACAATATGGCGATGTAATCACAATTTTCCTTGAATCATTAATAGAATCTAAAAAGTCATTAAAAATAAATTAAAGTCTCATACAAAACCTACCATACGAAAACGGGATTTATTTAAATTTTATAAATAATAGTGCTATCACCTATTTAAGCCATTTCTTATTCAAACATGTAAACACATGTTTGAATAACAAATGGCTTAAATCCCGAAACTTTTTTCTTGAGACCGAAATCTATTTATCAGTAAAGTACTATTTAGTTGATAGAGCTTAGATGCTACGTCATGTTACCTTCAAGTTACGATCACGTGCGGTTTGTGCGGTGAAGCGGACGCGGTGCGGTCAGACGGCCTCAGACTGAAACGTCTCTAATGTTCCAACTTCACTTGATTTTTTGTATTTGAGTATTTGTTATATTTGACAAATAATTGTCATGTGTGGATAGTACGTGCGACTAAATATTCGTCTTATTTGCCTATTCGACAAACACAGCAAATACCAAATACGCGTTTCGTCTTGTCGGTTTCGACGACGACGATGTTTGTGTGTTTATATTTGTCTCTCATGTGTGGCCGGTCGTATTTGTCTGTATTGGCATATTTGTATGTATATCGCAGCCCAAATCAAGTGTCTTATTTGGTAAACAAATATGATCGTCCAATTACCTGTTGTGATGTAACACCGAAGGAACTGATTGATCGGATCTGTTTATCATTGTGAAAATAAAGTGATCCGATCTAATAATGTGAAAATAACTAAGTAATAATCACAGAATAGATTAAAATGTTAGTAGGGTAGGGGTTTTGTTTACAAAATAAGACATTTGATTTGGAGTTTGGTCGTATTTGTCAAATATTTTTGACAAATGCGACCAACATCCAATAGCAAATACGACCTATGTGAAATGTGAGTATGATATATTAAACCTCAGTAAATGATTCTATTTGTAGGTGGTACGGAACGAGAATGTTGTGATTCTAGGAACTAATTATATTCATTATGTATCTAAATATTTTAATGGTGAAGGTAAAGTCGACAGTACACTTTACACAAGCAAGTAAGCTGTATTACAGTTGCATAAGGGCACACTTGTATTGTCGACTGTACAAATATTCCTTATTCTTTCCAGAGATAGCTCGTCAGCCTTTGTTTCATCTTATACGAAAGGTTTTGTTGTAGGTAGTAAGATTTTCTGGGAACAGGATTGACTTGGAAATGATTAAGGTTTCCAGACAAGGGACTAATTAAATCTTTTGTCTGGAGCCTTCAGAGTTCGAGACTAATTCGTTTAGTTCGGCTCACGTAGTTTGAGTGTTTCGTGAATTGAAGCCTAGATATTAGGTTGGCTATTATATTGAAGAGTCGGTGACTTAGTAGGACAATGGACTTCTAAGGTATAATAGTGAGCCATAGGTAGCGATTCCGTAGTGTTTTTTTTTTTAAATATTAAGTTAACTTTGACAGTTCTCAAAGTAGTGTAATCCTTTTTACCCGACTGCTCAAGAAAGAGGGTTATGTTTTTCGAGTGTATGTATGTCTAATTATTTGCAGCCTAAATGGCTTGATGGATTAGGTGTCGTTAGGTTCGTCTTGATTGTAGGAGTGACATGGGATATAAAATTTAATCAAAGGGACTTAAATTTTTGGCCGTCGGGTTTTTTGTTAAGTATTAAAATAATTTCAGCTAGACATCTCAGATTTAATATTGTTTTAAAAATGCGCGCTACAATTACTACCATAACTTCGTTATTGTTATACTTACATGAAAACTCACTTTATTTGATTGAAGTCGGTATTTATAAAAACAGTTTCAGCTTTTTAAACTTTCGATGTCCGATTATAAAACTTCGATTTCACAACAATAGGAAAAGGAACACTTGTTAAGAAGGCGTATTACAGGATAGATGACTATTTAAACGATGAACATGCACGGTGTGTGTCGCCGGTTCCGCATGAGGGATAGACTTACTAACAATAGTAATAGTTACGTACTGTATAGTTATTAAGTAATCATTGGTTTAAAAGATGTGTTGCTGAGAGTTTTTTGCCACTTTTTCTCCTCAGCGTTGGCACCTTTTCCTTGAAAAGTGGTGTAAATGTAAATTCATAAAAATATATTGACGTGCAAAAATGTACTCAACGTGCTTACTTGCAATAAAGAAATTTGACTTTGACAATACTCATGGACTTTTATCTCTTGCCAACTGCCAGAGATCCTATTTAGTATCTAGAACGATTTTAATAGGATTCCGCATACGTCAATCTAATCCCTCATGTATGACAGATGGCAGAGTCTAGTCTTTGAGGACTAGCTTAGTCAGAACTAGGTCCCGCGTTAGCCAGAACCTGTGCGACACCGGCTCTAAATCCCGCTGTACACGACACCTGTTCGTTTGTATGCCGTGCGTTCGCTGGTTCACTGCTGGGCTTCGCTCGGAAGACAAATAGTGCCCCCGCCGAGACACAGCGCAGCATGGGGCCAGTAACACAACAGGGATTTGACATTTTGTTATTATTGTATCTCCCAAGGACAAAAAATAGATACAACAAAATAGCGGGCAGAACGAGTTTCGATCCCATAGATTACGGTCTAATACAGAGAAAAGTGTACAAATCATCATCATCAGTCTATTTATATGTCCCGCCGGCTCGGGCACAGACCTTCCCTTACATAGGAGCTCGGGCCATGGACCACCAAGCGGGCCCAGTGCGGATTGGCGGATAAAAATATACAGGAGAGTACCTAGTTATTAAAGTTGAGAGTTGCTCAAAAACTACTTAACCGATTTTGAAAATTCTTCGACTATTAGACAGTCTAAAATTAGAACTATGTAAGATCTGTAAAAGAATTTTTAAATCTATCTATCTAAGTAGTTTTAAAGAAAATCTCAACTTTGTATATATTTCGCCATTTTCGAGTGTATAATCCCTCCCAAAGCAACGACCGTGTGCTATCTCCGGTGGATACATTAGCCGCCAAATTCCCATTAATATAATTACCAATTACATTAACTGGTAATACATTATTCACAATTATTAATTCATTGATTGTGCTCGTTGTAGGTGCATAGCATGTTAATGATAATTCTATGATAATGATTGGGAATGAATAAATTAACTGATGGGACGTAAAGCTCATTGCTGATAACATATTTGCGTTTCAGTGGTGCTATGACGACGTACTCGTTTTTGCAAGTTTTTAAATCGCTTTTTGGACATAATAGTTACTAAATACATAAGCTACATGAATAAGGTACAAACTTCTTGATATTTTAGCACCAAGTTGTAAAAATAAAACAAATTATTATATATAAACGGATATCACTCACTTATATTGTTAAAGTCGGCAATTAGACCGACAGTTTCGACCGATTTCGACGGTCTTTTTCAAGGTGAGCGCGCCACGCCCGCGTCGCCGTTGACGTTTCTTCGCGCACTGTCGGTCCAATTGCCGACTTTAACAATATAAGTGAGTGATATCCGTTTATATATAATAATTTGTAGTAATGGCTCACTATAGTTTTAATTCTAAAAATAAAACACTTTCTGAAGTTGATTAAATATTTTGGGTTTCATTTTATTCGGAAAACAAACAGCTTAAAATAACAAAACATTTGTTTGAATATCTAAAAGTTCAGATGGCATAGTTTTAGAATCAATGTCATATTGCGTTGCAATATTTCACACGCATTCCTCTGAACCAGTCCATAAAACATAACAAAACAATACCTGAAATTGTTTACTGCTATCGCTTAATAATATTGCGACCCATTTTCCCACTCTCTCTCTCTCTCTCTCTCTCTCTCTTCGCTTGTGGTTTAGTGACAAAATCTATTTTCCCATTGCATCGATAAGTACCATCTTTCAAGTTATCTCCATTATCGAACTAGAATGGAGTAGTGCTACTGAGTTACGCCCCCTGTGTGTCAGTCAGTAGGGTTGCGCAAATATCCCTAAGCTCGGTGCCGGCTTTGCGGTCTCCTAAGCCCCAGCCCTAAGCCCCAGCCCTGCTAGTGGAGACACTACCCGAGAACAAACTGATGCTGTTTACTTAAAAGACATATCAAATCCACTAAATCACCTTAATGGGGGAAGGCCGTATTTTGGTTCGGACAATCCCAAGTTTTTCAGCTACTCGTTTGCCTCAATCAGTCTAGCGGCTAGCCAGAGCAAACATTTATCTGTATATTCACATAAAGATGGAAAAGTTAGTGCCGCAAATGACATTGCCACATTTTCAATGGACCTTTGTAACATTTAAGCTGCACCTATCATTTTGTTGGGGACTTATTACAGGTTTCATATTGCATAATCATAATCAGTATCATTTTATACTACTCTCGCAACTCCTATAGAAGAATAACAAAAATAATGAATAATTCGCTTGGATTTCTTACTATTTTCTGAATTCTTAATTAAGCTGTTTTTTTCGAATCGCAACTTGTACATAACTTTAATTTGAACCAATAATTTTAATAAAAGACGGAGATACTTTTTCATTTATTCGTTATCTTGTACCTACATCTAGCGGTTGACGGTGGGGCAGAATCTGGCATTGTCATTTCACTCCGGGAATTCATCAGAGACAAAAACATCATCGATATAGGCTAGCAAATGTTTAGGTTAAAATTGTAATGAGCAGAATGCTTGACAATGCATCCGGAACGTAGTTGAAGCCGGAGACTTACGGAGTGCCTTGGAATGTACTCAAAAAATATAGAATCGTTGGTCTAATGAATACAAAGAATCACTGGAAAGCAAAGTCAAATGATAGATGATAAAAGCCGATTGCGAAAAAGGGAGACTGGAACTTAGTGTAACACAAGTATTAGATTAGATTCGTTTATTTCAGATTACAATGTAATTTTACAGATATCAATACTTAATAGTAATTTAATCGTCAGTTTAAATTAAAATAATAATAACTATGCATATAACAACAGTGCTTATACTTCTTTACCAGCACTGCCACTCTCCACCGCCCTCTCCACTCGACCGCTATATTTCCAACGAGCACCTGAAATCGACTTACCTGCCATTTGGGCAAATGGATCGTTACCTCCAGCCGCTCATTATTACAGGCTAAGTATGAAGTTTCATGCGAATGGGGCGCGGGGTGCGGCTTTAATTAAACCCGCGGGCAGATGTAGGGTCACTCGACAGGGCTCGGAGGCATCTGACAGTATTATAATGAAGATAGACTCCTTGATCGGTCCCATATAAATAATATTGAAACAGCTAGAAAATAGAAATAAAACATTCATTGCCAATGTCAGGGAATTATTGGAACATTTTAGCAGATAATGGTGATTTTCACGCCTTTCAATACAAGCCCTCAGGATAAAATCCATCAGGGCCATCAATGTGTAATAAAAGAGATAGGTGAAATGTGTCCATGTTTCAATAATTGACAATTTTTGGGTTTGATCACCTTCAAATGTAACAAAAAACGTAAGTATCTGATTGATTTGGGCAGAAAAAAATGCTATATATTTTTTACCCAAGCGTCCTGGTCACGGCACCAAGTTGTAACAACCTAAATTGGACAAATATTATCGAAGGTTGTAGGTGCCATTTAATGTAGGTATGTAGTGTGACTGTTATAGGCAGTAATTTATTATTCGACAATATCGTTTTCAAATATTATCTCGTTCTTTAAATTATCTCGTTATATCCTTCTTATATCTTGAATGTAGAGGATTACCTCTACATTCAAGATATAAGAAGGTTGTCGAGAAGCTGGTAATCCAAAGCTGGTAAGTAAACACGGGCATAGTGAGAAGACTGAAAAGAACCAAACCTTTTGAGTTAGTGTAGTGTAGTGAAAACAATTCGTAGTGATAGTGCGCGAATGTAAGACACGTGAACAAGTGATCGCCCTTAATAGACTCTAAGTAATGTCGTTGGACTAACTCTTAGCTATAAGTGTCAATTTATAGACATTTAGGTCAAAATCAAATTACTTATTAGTCTTATTGTATTTGGGCTAGATCGTAATGTGAAAATAATGTCATAATATGGCATTTTATTTAAAAAAAAAAATATCCATCTTGGGATTAAAGATAAGGAGACTGTAAGAAATTGAAACTAACAAAACGAGCACCTTTCAAACTCCCTCTAAAGCCGTTAAGACGCTAACTCCATCGCTCGGGGACGCTGCATTCCTGCACGCAAACACCGGCTACCAGTTTGCATGTCTCAACATTACTGGAAACACTTAGATTAAGAATTTACAGATGCATTGTCAAAGCGTTGAAAAGGTACAATGAAAATTGCATTAAAGCCTACGACAGTGCAATGTCGTTTTTTGTCAAGTGATTAGTCATTATGATATTGGTGAGTGGTGAAGTGTGATTGACCAGTAAATCCAGATGGCGCACCGCCAGCGGGGCTCGTACTGACCGAGCGCGAACGCAGGGCGATTGAACGCAGTGTACGTCGAGTTCACCTTCATAAAGACCATCTAAATCGGTCGAAACTGTCGGTCTAATAGACAGTTTTACATATACAGCACTTTGTAAAGTGGCTGTACATGTAAATCTTACGCGAATTTGGTCTAACATAAAAAAGTTAATAAACAATAACAAAAATACAATGTAGCATATGAGTGACATTGACAGTTTCGTTTAGGTTTAGGATTGGATTTATTGGCCACAACAGAATCACATCTACTATTCGACTTACTCAATAAGTAATGAATACCATTCACTACTTACTCGACACTTGTCTTGGTAACGGGGAAATGTGGACTGGTTTTTGATATAGGTGGTATTATTACTTCTACTAAATTCAAGATCCTCGAAAGATAAACATCGAGGGAAATCTTAAGAAGCCCGATAAAAAAAAACTATTCGACTTAAAGTAATATAGACGTGCAAGCAATTTGTATTCTAAGCTGTAACGGCTCTATAAGACTTCGTTGCTGCATTTTTATTGCGAGTCGCATCCGGCGAGGTGCCGGCCGGAGCGAGGCAATGCGACGGGGAACGGGCCAGCCCAGTCAGTGCTCGCAAATGAGATTTGAAACGTGGGGTTATAGTGTAGTTATTGATACAGATTATAGAGCTATTACGCTTTTAGCTTACCCGTGCAGTTTAAGGCCCTTAGTGATAAGAAATCTACTAAAACTGCAGAACCGCCGCCGCCGATTTGTATGGTGAAATCTAGCAAAAATGTTTAAGCAGTAGGTTGATTCACTGTATAAGTTTTAAGTCACATTTATAGTTAAAAGCCTAATATAAAAGTACCTACACAATACAGTAAACAGAACTGAGATTTTCTTAAAAATCAATCGTCCAGTTTGTTAATTAGATAAAACGGGAATTACCGTGTTAAACATTTATTATTGATGTCTCGATATTTCGCCAGCATTGCAGCCATCATGGTCACGAGTAGACTGAAGTCGGTGAGTGGTGAACGTCAGAAGGGTGACACAAAACGAGCTACCCTCTTCGTGTTCAAATTAATATGTACTTATACAAACCGTGAAAGTTTAAAAAGTGATAATCGTCCAATTTGTTAAATATTTTACTGTTGCATTGTCTGCTAGTGAAATAATTTTTGCTATGGATTAAGTAAGGTTAACCTTGCTCTGATAGTGAGGCCTACCATGTATCACAATAGTGCTATTGTGGTAGACGGTAAGCCTCTGTACAGACTAGTACTGAGATGAGGATCTGTGTTGTCGACTATACTACAGATAGGTACAGTCGAAGACAGAGATAAGTATACTAGGGGCCTCAATAACGTTGAGATTTTCTCAAAAACTACTGGACCGAATTTAATCATTCTTTTATAGTTTCATAGTTTTAACTTTTATCTGTCAAACAGTGAAATAATTTTTGCAATAGGTCAAGTAGTTTTTGAGAAAATTTCAACCTAAAAAACTCTCCTGTACACCTTTATCTGTGTTCCACCGTACTTAGTTCTTGAGAAAATCTTAATAATCAGGTATCTTTATACGTTTCTCGACATTAGACCATATGATTATACTATGCACATAATATCTAGATGCCCGGTTCGTCTGACCTCGTCAACCCGTGTCCCGTAATTATCCTGTCAATCTACAACTAGGTACATGACATTCCAAGACCTAAAAGCCTTTGAGTGACATGTTTCATTCCACATATTTTGGGTCTGGCTCGGAATTCTGGACGGATATTAATTTATATTATGTTGGTCATACTACACACAGAGTAAGGACGAAGTCAAAGTAGTTTTTTTCCCATTTCATTTGAAAAGTGGCAGTGGTCCAGTTCTTTTCTCGTGTGGTTTAGTGACCGCACCTATTGTCAGTTATTTAGGCCGCTCGGAGGCCTCTGACATAGCCTGACGACTGCTGCCGAGCGACAGCGATCGGAACACACTACTTAACGTGATTTCCGAGGCACAGAGGGGCTATGATGAAAATGTCACTAACGGTCACCCATCCTGGAACCTCTCCCAACGTTGCTTAACTTACCTGAACTACGAACCCCTGCCACGTTAGTGGTCCAGTAAAGAGTATTATTTTAGTTCAAGGCTGTGGACCCATTAAGCAAATAGTTCGCGACTGACTGTTTGTCTCCCGTATTAGATAGAGGGTTAGTACAATGCATACTGTACGCAGTTTGCGGCGTTTCGCTTGCTGACTCATTTAGTCAGCGGCCGATTTGCAGCAATAATTCATTCATTCGGCGCGCTCGCATTTCACTGCGCCAGCTTCAAAATATGAGGCTTTCTCGTAAAAGTATATAACAAATAACTTGAAGTAACTAATTAAATACCTAATGATCCAACTCTCCGTCCGCTTAATTTTGAAATTAATAAAAAGAAAAGTTTAGTATCAGTTGCGTAAGAATCCGGGCGTTCCCCGTCCGGGTAATGTCGGCGGTAATTAGCACCGGCCCAAACCCGGGACGGACCCCACCCCCGCCCCCGCCCACACCCCGAGAGAGGGAGGGACTGGGAAATAACAAATAGACAAATGTTCCAATATGCCTCAAGAACCGAAAATGTTTTACAACCTTTACAACACTTATTGGTAATACAATACAATTAGGCTTGAGAAAATCCTTTGTAAGACTCCGTTTCTCTGTTCAATAAAATGTACAGAGGGCCGGGCAAGCGGCTGTTATTTTAGTGACATCAACGTTATATCAAGTAGGTACGGTGGAACACAGAGAAAGGTTGTAATTTCTTTTTGTGTTATGAAATAGGTACCTATTGCGAATAGAGATCCAAATAAATTGAGACCGAGAATGAAAGAGCTCTTGAAACTAAGCAAGAGAGTATCAAATATTTATTTCAACCAAAATTGGTTTACAGCTAATAAGCAGTAGGTACGGTGGAACACAGAGAAAGGTGTACAGTAGAGTTTTTAAGGTTGAGATTTTCTCAAAAACTACTTGACCTATTATAAAAAAAATTCACTGTTTGATAGATAAAAGTGAAAACTATGTAACTGTGAAAGAATTATAAAATTCGGTCCAGTAGTTTTTGAGTAAATCCCAACCTTATTAAGGCCCCCTGTATACTTATCTCTGTCGTCGACCACAGCCCTAATCAAGTCTCTTATATTGTAAACAAATATGATCGTCTAATTACATATTGCAATGTAACACTGAAGGAACTAATTGATCAAACCTGTTCGTCATTGTGAAAATAAAGTAATCAGCTTTAATAATGTGAAAATAACTATGCAATAATCACAGAAGGGCCTAAAATAGGGTAGTTTTTGTTTACAAAATAAGACACTTGATTTGGGCTCCGGTATACTATTATAGTAATAGGTGCGTGGATAGGTAGAAATATTAGTAAGTACACAGTCATGCATGATGGTTCTTGACAGTTCTTGTCAAGTTTGACAGTTCTTGTCATTATTTTGTAATTTTTGACGGTTCTTGACAGTTCTTGTCAAGTTTGATCAACGGCGGTCAAAAGTTATGTCGGCCATAATGTCTGTCGGGCGAAAGTCGTGTCGATCAAGTGTAGTGTCGATCAAAAGTAATGTCGGTCATACGTTGTTCGGGCAACTGTTTGTCGATCAAAAGTTTTAGAATCCATTTATCAAATCGCTAGCCCGCCCTGTGGGAGAAAAACACAGTTTATGTTATGTTGTACAATAAGATTATGAGCTGTCCTCGGATCGCCTCGCATTCCTAAACGACGTCAAGTCCGGTCTAATCACGGCTGAAAGCATTCCCGAGTTAGCCGCGACATTAGTGCGCCGCACTGCGCTGCACGGCGCCTCGGGCTCGGACACACACAGGGTAGGCCCTGAGAGGGAGGGGCAAGAGGCACAAAACACTGGTATCGGTTTCATTACATTTATTCGTTTGGTTTAGGGACCGAACCGGTTGTCAGAGTTGTTCAGGACTACGCCTCTGATATCGCCTAAAGACTGGGTGTTGGTACCAAAATAGTGATTAGACAGAGTTAACGAAACTTGACGCTAATGTTAATGACTTTAAAATCTACATGTATGTATGTCATTTAGGCATTCAGAATCTTTAGACGTTTTGCTTTTTAGGTTATCCGAACTCAAAGCGTCGAGTGATCTTAACCTACGCTATTTGAAATCCTTTTTTTTTAAGTTTTGGTTTATATATGTACTTGGTCTTGATGATGTGGGGCATCAATGTTAATGGTCGATAGTGTACTCTGCTAAGTAGGCTGAAGATTCCTTTTTGGTCAGCAAATGTTTGCTAACGAAAAACTGTTACAGAGAGTCAAATCCACTTGGCTTAGGCACTCTAGTTCTATTTAAAGGATAATGTCATGAAGTAGACTCGTTTGCCGATAACTGAAAAATATTCCAAATTTAGACTTAAGTAACTAGATATACAGGGTGTAACGTAAAGGGTATATGAAGCCGAAGGGAGGGTGTTCAGTATCGGTAACTGAACAACTTTTGTTCTAAGACTTTTCGATTAAAAAATAAAAATATACTAATGTCTCATACAAATCGATCAGCTGGCCGGTGCCAATTGTATGAAAAGTCAAAAAATAAATTCGCGAAAATCGAAAAGTCGTAGACCAAAAGTTGTTCAGTTGCCGATACTGAACACCCTCCCTTCGGCTTCATATACCCTTTACGTTACACCCTGTAGATATACGGCTGTATTGTACAAAAAAAAACTTAAACAGCAATAAAGGCTTATTTCATTTATTTATTTATAGTTGTCGTTGGTCTCTACCTTTATATTATATGACATTGTTGGTGTGGGTCATCGAGACCGAACGCAAGGGCCGAGGCCACAGTCTGGGTGCGTATCGCATCCCTTGGCAGCCCTAGCGCCTAGCCCCTAGCGCCGCTCTGTGTGCACAGTATAATTAAGTGCAGTAAAGCCATGCACATGCATTGCCTGCATGCATATAATACATAGTTAACTACTTAACGTTACGCTCGCAGAGAGTTTAGAGTAAACCTCATTTTCTTAGCGAAAGTAATTCACGCTGCGGTAACTCGCGCTTGGAATCTGCAATATAAAAACACAACTTTTTAGTACAAAAAACGTATATAAATAAATGTGTCGTTGAGTTTTATCAGTCTTTTCTTTGGGTAAATTTTATTAGTATCTCATGTCGCTCTACTGCGTAAGTGTCTACTTGGCTTTATCTAAGGGTACTATCTAACTCTAACTAATAGATAGCTCGGTGGCTCAGTGGTTGGGTCAATGGACTTGCAATACGGAGGTCCCAGGTTCGATTCCCAGCCAGGGCAGCCATGTACATGCCATGTGAGTTATCATCGGTTTTCTCGACGGAAAAATTTACCGAGTGCTCTCAAAACGGTGAAGGAAAACATCGTGATGAAACCTGCCGTAGAAGAAGAAAAATTTAAGGCATGTGAAATCCGCCAATCCGCAATGGGCCCGCGTGGTGGATCTTGGCCCGAACTTCCTCGACGTAAGGGGAAAGTCTGTGCCCGAGCAAGTGGGGCAATGTAAATAAACTGATGATGATGAGACTATCTAACTAGGACCCCATGGTTGCATCACCAGCGGGTGATTCAGTAATCGCCACCAAATTGGTAACGCAACCAATCGAACAGTAGGTGATGTACACTGTGGTGTCCTTATGAGATATAGCCTTTGAAAATATATTAAGCTCATATACAAATATAGTTTATTGGAGTAGTGACCATGAACGAGTGTAACAACGTAGACCAGATGAAGGGATGGTCTGCACAAGGACTGGAAGCAAAGAGCTGAGAGCCGACTTAAGTGCTGAATCTTAGAAGACGCGGCCCATAATGGACTGACACGTTGTAACATTGCATGTATTCCGAAGCTTCTTGTATTTTTAGAGAAACAGCTTCGGTATCTTAACGAGAATCGTCTTCTCGCGTCATTGCGTCGATTACTGTGATATTTCTTATTGTAGTGCTAAGTTCCATAATGCATTGTAATAAATTATATCTCGCGTCACTTCACTGTTATGAAATACCCTGAATTCACAGGTAAGGTAGCTGTACTTGAAAAGGTGTTTTGTGTTCATTGTGATAGAGCCATCTATCCGCGGGGCGTCGCAACATGTCACACGCAATGACGCTCTAACCCAGACATTTGATCATCTTTACAAAGTTTACTCACCATTGAAGCTTTTCTACAGATTCTACATCTACGACGACATAATAAGCCGTCAATGAACATGGAATTTGCAAAGTTTTGTGCAAATGTCTGGCTTCGGGGTAAAGGTAAGCGTGCGCAGGCGGTGGCGGTGTGGGGGGAGGGGTCGTGTCTCATAAATTACACCTCACGCATACAGTGCGCGTGCTGCGGGTGGGGGGCGTCGCGCTAACTTTAGCGGCAAGTTTAGTTCGCGATCCCGCTGAATTGAGTTATGCCCGAAATTACTGCCTTGATGAGACACAGTTGCGATTGGCGACAGTAACTGAAGTTTAAGAATTATGATAAGTAGCAGATTTTTGGTTAAAAAAAAGAAACTCTACTTTGTGTTAGATACATATTAAAGTCAAATTTCTTTATTGCAAGTAAGCACGTTGTGTACATTTTTGCACGTCAACATATTTTTGAATTTACATTTACACCACTTTGCAAGGATAAGGTGCCAATGCTGAGGCGAAAAAGTGGCAAAAAACAATAATAAGTAACACAATTACTCAATAACTAGTTATTACACAACTATTACTATTATTAGTAATCTACACTTTATGCCGAACCGTGCATGTTCATCGTTTAGGTTATCAGTAGTTATAAAACAGTATACATGAATGTTACATTAAGTTAAGTTACATGAAATTTTTTTTTCTGTTTTAGACCCTACTCTAGTACTCTATGGCCGATAGACAGTTCTGTGTATGAGTTGAGTTTGAGTTCGGTCTTACAACTGTCAGATTTCACACAATTATGACAGTCGTATGAGCGATCTCACGCTGAGTTCGTGTTCAAAACTATGACTATCAGCCTATAACTTTTGGAAATTTGTATGAAAACAACAAATGTACGTTTATGATAGGATAAACTCTTCCATAATTATTTTTTTCCATTTATATATTATACTTGTGAATTAAGTAAAACTTTCTAAGTTATTTCTACAGAAAATAGAGCAATTAGTAGTAGCCTATGACTAAGCCGTAAATGCATTCTACTGGTTATAACTTATAAGCTGTATTTTTTCCCTCTCCCACTGTAACTCCTGTTTGATAAGGATCAACAGTGGCGTACTATTGGCCCGTCATACAGTGACGGGTTTAAGCGACACAATGGGGCTGAAATGCCGTACGGTACATAGTCACGCCTCGGCTATTTAAAGAAAAGAAAGAAGAATAGAGTATGAAAAAGTTGTTGCTCACTGCTGTGAGCTATGAGCCGTAGCTGAAGGCTACCTTTTGTAACAGTGGCAACCTGTGTTACTGGTTATCCCTGCGACTGTGTCGCAGCAGACATGTGTCAAGCCCGCCTAAACGCCTCAACTCAAACTAGCTCCGTGTGACGTATACTCGCTATAAATTAACTCCTCTACTAGAGTACATTATTCACTATGCTTTGCGTTGTCGCTCAGTAGGTACATGCAGCGGGCTTATTCTGAGGCAGCCGTTAGCCGAACTAGACTAGTCGCTATGGCTGGGGTGCCGTTTAACGGACAATGACAAAAAAGACTTAGGACAAGCAATTTTGTTTCTTCAAAAAAACATAAAACGACTGCTAAAAACAATCCCCTTTTGATTAATTTTTTCTACCCTATGACACTCCCGTACCTAATCAAGACGAATTTTATTTAATTTTATTTCATCTAACGATACCTCATACACCCAAAGTCCGTCAAGCCGTTTAGGCTACAGGATGGCAGGAATCAGAAATCAGTTTTTTTTATAAGCTGCTTATAGAAAGAACGAACGCGCCGCGTAATTTTTAGTTGTAAAAATATTGTACTTATTGCAAACAAATGGCAAAAATATCGTTTTCTTAATTTTAATCGATAAAAGTACTAGATAAGATACTTAGTAGGGACGTCAACATTATGGGGGGGGGGGGGGGGGGTACGCCCATGGTTTTAGCTGAAGTTCCTATTACTCCACAAGCACAGCTAATCTTTCCGTTGCCGGTATGCCCCGGTATGCCCGGTATGCCTCAGCGCATGTCCCAGAATCAGGCAGCTGCGTGTTAGCAGCCTGTGTCTTCCCGTAATCCGCGCAGCTAAGTGAGTCAGCTCGATGAGCCAATGCGATACAACCATGGACCAAGGAAAGATATATGGAATATACCATATTGACTTCGCAGACACCGGCTCTTGCATTACTTTTTAATGCCCTCCACACACAGCCGCGATCTGCGATCAGTTGAAACACACTTTCGTTACCTACTGGACGTAGATCGCAGGCCTCAGATCCTACCGGACGTTAATATGCCCAGAAAATGAGGCGGGGCATGCGTTTCAACTGATCGCAGATCGCGGCTAGGTCGCGGCTGTGTGTGGAGGGCATTATGTCTCTGCCACTCTTTCCATTGTTTGTATTTTCTATTCTATTTATATTTATTGATTTCTCCTCTTATTAAAATAGTATTTTGCCAATGTCAAGCTTTGAACAACAGCAGATCAATGGTAACACTTGCAGTACGAATTCAAGTCTTATGACGCAGATAATAAGAACGGTCCAAAGTCTAAAGACACTTGATCTGCTGTTAGCTGTACCTATTTATGTAAACAGAAAATGAAACAATAGTAAATATCCAGCAACCGTTCATTCCAAAATGATATTAAAGTCAAAGTCAAGTCTCTTTATTGCAAGTAAGCATTTGTGTAAATTTTTGCATTTGAATTTACGTTTACACCACTTTGCAAGGAAATCTATTTATATTTTCAATAGATGGCGAACATATAAAACAGATGGCTCTATTAACGTGAAGTGACAACCAGGGCGGAAGCCTATCCCCATAGAAAATATACTTTAAACTCTCTCCATAGAGTCTTTTTTCCTTCATGTCTAGAAGTAATCGGATAGCAGCGCACTGTCGGGGAGCGGCACTACTCGTAAAGGATACGGGAGCTTGGGGGATCACACGAATACTAGCATGGTGCTAATACATGAGTGTGGAATATTGAAGCACAAATATGTAAACAATTTCGGGTGAGCTTTGAGTTCACTCTTAAGGCGCTATATGGTTGTCAAAAGCAAGAGTGAGACACAAGATGCCCCGCAGCGGCGGAGTGAAGAGGACGGCGCAGTGACTCGATATTCGTAGTTTTAATGAATTTTGGCAGGGAAATTAAAATACGCCAACAAAAATCTAATATTTTGTTTGAATAACTATTTCGGTTTAGACATAATTTTCATTTTAAAAGACATGGAAGGGGTATGTTTGCGATTTTTTTCTATCGAGCTAAGTTTGTTCAATCGTGTACTGTGGTATTCATCAGTCTCTACATAGACACCCCAAGATTACTATATATTTATTTCAGACGTTTAATTTTAGTAGTTAATGCAGTAGCCTTCGTAGAAAAACTAAAAATACGCGCATACGAAGCTTTAAGACTGAAACATTAAAAAGCAGCGACAATGCAACGGCAGCGGCAGTGGTTGTAATGTATGAAACTCTGTTAAAGATGACAGACTGAACGCAGCAACAAGGGAGCGACAACCGCGCGGCGTTCACTCTGACATCTTTCATAGAGTTTCACACATATTACAACCAGTGCCACTGCTGCCATCCTACTGCTTCTAATATGTTTCAGTCTTTTGTACAATTTTGACAGTTGTAAGAGCGAGGTCACGCTAAGTTTGAGCTCAATACGAGTCTATGAATCTCTCCTATTTTGTGTCTAATTTGAGTTATCAGATAAATCAATTGAATTAAAATTGCGTCCCATACAAAAATTAGCAATCTCTTTTTCGAAACGCATGTTTTAAAGCTTTCTTTAGCATGTTTCCGTTAGAATTACCCACAAAATCTTAACTATGTATGCTACTACATGTATAACAAACTTTTAGACAGAATCAATGACTAAATAAGTTAACAATGCATATAAAATATTAACGTCGCATTGAGTCGCGCCTGTCTCGCAATCAGTTGAAAACCTGAAGGAGAACTCCCGGCTACTCGGAAACTATTGCGACCTTGAAAATAAGTTTATTTCGAGTTCTACCTCAGCGCGAAGTGAAGAGCGACTTTAGTCTATATCCCGCCGTGATCCAAATATATTGCAACTTTTTAGAAGGATTCTCTTGAAAACGACGGTTGCAAAATTATTTTTGTTATAATGTCTACAGGGGCTATTTTGTGTTTAATATCACGTTAAGTTAATCAGAAAATGTTCGCGAATGACAGTATGGTGAATTTATTCGATAATTTGAAAGTTTCAAGCTTTTATCAAGAGTCCCGCTATAAGCTCGGGAGTGAACGTGACTGTCGAGCTGCTTCGTCCAGAGTGACGACGCTACGGCGACTCCTCTAGATGAAGACATGAAGACGCGGCTACCCAGGGTGAAGGCGCTACTGCGACTACCCTGGAGGAAGATAGAAGACTATTGAATTTTCTGTAACATGACATTGGCATTCATGTATTGAGATTTGCAAACCAATTTTATATTGCCGTGGACCTGGTGGGAAACGGAGAATAATAGATTCATGGACCTCTGGGAATGGCCCCTCTCTTCTACACTTTTCTCAGTGTATAGCTTGGCCAACAGTCATTTGGAGTCCGATACGGCTTTAATACAGCTTAGCTTGATATTCAATACGCATTTGGCACGGCTCTTGCGTGCGGCTGTACGCGAGTGCTGGCGCCGAGTGTACGCAAACACTGCCACTGTAAGCGGATTTGGTTCTAGATTGAATACTTAGCCGGCTGACTGCGGGACAAGGAGCGTTCAGATTGGAAGAGAGTTGGAGATTGAAGGTAGTGTTCCTACAAGTTTTTGCTTAAAGAGTGGTGTAAAATCAAAAACTTACTACTTGAAATAAAGATACTGGTTCTTATATAATGAGATAAGAGACTCCCACTGGCTGAATCTGGGATAATTTATACTAGGGGTTAAGAAATTAATTACAGTCATTCAGATTTGAAAATCTGGTTGTATTGTGGTACAGCCTTCCCTAATTGGAAATACTCTCCAGAACCCTTTCACTGAAGACATTATTTAGTGATAATTACCATGGTGATTATAAGATCGCATAGAAGAGTTACTTATACAATTCATGATCTTGTCCCACAGGGGTGAGGACTTACATCATTTGATGCAATCCTGGTACACCGCTCCTCGCTTCCTTCACATCTATATCAATATCTTCACTCTCTCGATTTATAGTGGACTTGGCTCTTGCTGAAATCAACCCTTTGGTCGCGGATATTGTGGTATTCTTTGCAATGTATCTATCCGCAAGTCTGCTGCGCCACTGCAGCTGCAGTGGTTGATTAGAGAAATTGCAATGAATACGCAAACAAGCAGAAATTATTTCAAAAAACCAAAAAACAGGACTGCAGAAAAACTATCCCCTTTTAATTATTTTTTATACCCTACGACACTCCCGTAATGAAGACGAATCTAACGATACCTCATACACGAACAGCCATCAAGCCGTTTAGGCTACAGGACGGCGGGAAGGAATGGACATAAATACATACACCCGAAAAACATTACCCTCCTTCTCGGGCAGTCGGGAAAAATGTCTTATTCCAAAAGTTATGGCATCTAATACGAGTAAATTTTAAATTCCCGTCTCTCTGCCCAGGCTCCTAGCATCTCGTTCGCATGCCGGTACGCCACGCCACGCCACGCCACCGTGCAGGCGAAGCCGGGCAAAGGAATAGAGTTGTGCTCGCCTCGTTCCCACGCCAAACACGTACACACTCGAAGCGTTCACAATGGAGATCCCATAAACAGATTATTCTACAAATGGTTCAGATATAATCTTTTTATTTTCAACCCATTCTATGAGTTTCGTAGGTTTGGGTTTTTCATTCGTTTTGTCAGAATAGAGACTTCAAAGCTCGACCTTTCAAGGTTTTATAATAATGGGTGGGAAAGCAGTCTAACAGAAAATGATACAGGGGATTCCCTGTATCATTCATTCCCCTTATTATGGATGAAGATTTCTCAAGAACTACTTGGCCTATTGTCACAATTATCTTACTAGTAGATAGTTTGGAGTAAGCACTATGTAATTCTAAAGAATTAAAAAAAACCGCCAAGTACTTTTTTGAAAAATAGGCTTTGATTTTGAATAAATAATGATTTTTGTAGACAATAAGGTGAGATTATCTGTGTGATTATGTGTGTACTCGAATGCGTTTAATGGGGGATCAGATGAAGACAATACGATTTTACATTCTATGTCTAAATAAATCACGCTGATAAAGTCAAAAGTCAAAACTTCATTGCAAGTAATCACATTGTGTACGTTTACATCACTAGTCGATAGTTCGTACATCTTCCCGTTCACTTTATTTCACGTAAGAACACTCGTAGGCACAGATCGAGCGAAGTAGAAACACAAAAGCCTCTCCAGCACTAAATTATCTATGCTCGCTGGCTCTTGTAGAATGGAGTATCTCGCTTTGCTTTCCAATGATTCTTTATTGTATTTTTACTATTCAGACTTTGTGTTCTTTTAAATAAATTATAAGTAATATCACAAACATGAGTTGGCTCTTGGCTGATTCGAAGAGCCATCACAGGCTTGGGATCGCGGCGTTTCCTCATGATCTCACTAATTTGTCCTATTCATGAAGCAAGGAACGCCCTGTGGAGTAAGCTATATTTACATCGCAGACCACTCAAATTTTAACGTTTCTGTCATTTTCAATAGAAGTCGGACGTATAGAGGCAGGTGTCTCTTTCTGAGAGTGATAGTGACAACATGGAGAATTATGTCCCCATACAAAATATGTCGTAGTGTGGGACGCCCCCCCGACCAGATGGAGGGATGACCTTCGCCAGATGGCTGTCAGGGACTGGATGCAGAGGGCCGAGAGTAGGGCTGAGTGGCGTGCTTTGGGAGAGGCCTGCATCAAGCTGATTGATACAGGCTGATGATGATGATGACACAAATACGTACAGCGACTGCGCCCTCTGACGACTTAAATCTTAGGACAAAGGAGCATAAAGGAGACAAGGGGGACAAGATGTGTCGCCGTGTCAGGCAAAGGCATCCTGTGAGCCTGAGATAGCGCCCGGATATATCACGTGGCCCTATATGTAAGACCAACGGATCGCCCGGACGACACAAAGACAGAAAAATGCGAGAGAAAGCCGTCTGCCTCGCGTAAGCCTCGTAAATGAATTTGAGTGCGCCTCGTGGAGTGAAACGGGACATACTTTACCTAGTGAGCCAGATAAGTAATTCCGGCGGGTGCGGTCGCTACAACACAGACATGGAGGAATAAACGTCGTGCTTCATGGAGAGAGCATATACAAATACATACAGTTTTGAACACGAACTCGTGAGCTCCCATTTAGACAACTGTCAAAGTCGTATGTAATAACGAACTTAAACCACACTCCTACTCAACACTGTCTATTACTATCCATGAGAACTCGACAGTCATGTTACAAAGTAATTTATCACATTGCCTCGTAGTTCTGCCTTCCTTCAGAAGAGTCGCCGTAGCGTCTTCACCCTGGATGATGGAACTCAGCATCTTCCTTTCTTTCTCCAGAGGAGTCGCAGAGGCATCTTCACCTCTTCACGAAACAACTCAGCAGTCACGTTCACTCCAGAGCTCTGTATTGGGACTGGTGAATTCAGCTTGAAATGAAGATATTGCATATAATTATTCAAAAACTCTTACATACTGACATGCGCAAACATTTTCTGAGACATCTGTTAATATATTATGTTCAATTTCTATTCAAAATTCAAACATTCTGAAAACATTTATGTTTTTTCATCGAGCATGGCATAATGCAATAAAACAAGTGAGTAGAAGAGACACTAAAATTGGTCACTCAATAGCGGAGTCTGCGATGTAAATGTCTATCTCCATCTTCGTTTCCTTGCTCCATGCTCCAGGGTTGTAATATGATTAGAGGCGGCGCGGCCGCCTTTGTTCTTTCCGCCCGGCGTCCGCTCTGCGCCTTTTGTAGTGCCATAGAGCTAACACAATACAACTAATAGAATACCTAAATTGATGTAAAAGCTGGTAATTTAGGGATATTTACTTACAACTTATAATACTGGTAAATGGTAATTACCAGAATAACGACCCTTTTTTTTCTAAATTCGGTTAATATATAATGGGCCAAAGACATAACTACAAAAATCTGATATTTTTTTTTGGTGTATTTTATTTTCCTGCCAAAATTCATCCAAAATTCATAAAAATACGAATATTGAGGCATTGCGCTCTTCACTCCGGCGCTGCGGGACATCTTGTGTCTCACTCTCGCTTTTGACCATATAGCGACTTAAATCACGTCTCTGAATACACGCCTTATTGTCCATTGTTTGAATTTTCTGTTCTAGAATACCCGACTGTGACTTAGTAGCTATTTGCCTAGTCTGTGCTAGGTACAGGACTTAGTGGAGTTAGCTTTGCTTTGCCTTGCTACACAATCAGGACAAAAGCCGCGTGTGGGAGTGTTTGCCGAACAGGCGAGGCGCTGAGTACACGGGGCGGGGGCGGGGGCAGGGGCGGGTGGTGCAAGTAATAAGATAAGTTAGATATAGAGTTTTTGTAACACTTTTTATCATCAGCGTTGGCACCTTTTTGCAAAGTGGTGCAAAAGTATTTTTTTACCGGACTGCACAAGAAGGAGGTTATGTATTACTTAGATAAAAAAATATAAAAAAGAGGGTAGATCGTTTTGTGTCACCCTTCTGACGATCACCACTCACCGACTTCAGTCTACTCGTGACCATGATGGCTGTAATGCTGGCGAAATATCGAGACATCAATAATAAACGTTTAACACGGTAATTCCCGTTTTATCTAATTAATAATATGTATACAAACCGTGAAAGTTTAAAAAGGAGGTTATGTTTTTCGAGTAGTATGTATGTGAGTATGTATGTCTAATTCTTTGTCCCGCCCTACATCCTAAACGGATTGATGGATTACATGTGAGGTGCCGTTACACTCGTCTGGATTGTAGGAGTAGCAAATAATGATGCAGTCTGAAAATTTATTCAAAATAATGACGCAGTCGTTTTAACATAGTTTTAACTTTTATCTATCAAACAGTGAAAGACTTATTGCAGTAGGTCAAGTAGTTTTTGAGACAATCTCAACCTTAAAAACTCTCCTCTACACTTGGCTGTGTAGACCCTACATCAGTCATACCCCGTAGTCTTTTATCTCTATTAATCTTAGTCTCTATCAGTCTGAAGTGGAGATGAGCAGCCATGTCGCGCGATACCAGGACAAACTAGCAACCAATCGGCCAGGCCCCATTGGCAAGAGAAGTGTGGGATGACAAAGAAAAAGATGGGCTGATGATATCGTGGAAGCAGCTGGTGAAGACTGGATGATAACAGCACAAGATAAAGAAAGGTGGAAAGACATGAAGGAGGCTTTTACCCTAACAGGGACCGCACTAATAACAAATAACTAACATAGACATAAACACAGCTAAGGAAAAAACTAACATTTGAAATGTAGTACAGTCGAAGACAGAGATAAGTACACAGGGGGCCTCAATAAGGTTGAGATTTTCTCAAAAACTACTGGACCGAATTTAATTATTCTTTTACAGTTACATAGTATTACTTTTTATCTATCAAACAGTGAAAGAATGTTTGCAATAGGTCAAGTAGGTTTTGAGAAAATCTCAACCTTAAAAACTCTCCTGTACACCTTTCTCTGTGTTCCAACGTACCGTATGAGGTAACAAAGCTAAACAAATAAATAAAAAATCAGTCACCTTGCGTAGGTCATCCCTCCATCGGGTCACGGGACGGCAATTACAACACACCCGCCAATCGCGAGCCATTTCATTCGTGTCACGTGTAGACGCCGTGTCAATTAGTGCTCTACGCGTGTTACATTGCATACGATAAATCAATCACCAAACAGACATATTACTTGCTAATATTTTATGTATTTATTTAGTTAATGGACTCAACAATTCGTCATTTGCCAATGTCATGTCACATATTTTTTTCTTAGGATATCATAGTCTTCCTTCCTCCAGAGGAGTCGCCGTAGCGTCGTCACTCTGGACGAAGCAGCTCGACAGTCACGTTCACTCCCGAGCTCGGAGCGGAACTCTTGATAAAAGCTTGAAACTTCAGATCTTGCTCAAAATATTCAATTAATTCACCATACTGTCATTCTCAAACGTAACGTGATATTAAACACAAAACAACCACTGTAGATATTAAACTGAAAATTATCAAAAAATATCTAAATTAATTAGTAAAATATGTATATCAAGAGGTAAGTATAAAAAATGTCAAACAAAATATGAATTCCTATACAGATATGGAGTCAAATAGGTATATACCTACATAATACTTTAGTTATATTAATAGACAAGTACCTAATTCGTATTATTCTAACCAAACCCAATGTATTATAAGTACCAGCTGTGGTTCCCGCAGTCGGCGAGCGGACTCACGATAGCAGTTATAGCAACTCATGTCCTCATGGTAAGGGACTAAGGTAGTAAATCCTTTGTAATGGCACACGGCACCGCCGCCGGCAAATATAACGAGTCAATATTTAGTAGCACTGATGATAATTACTGTTTGCGAACGCATTGGCGTTAGTTTGGCACGCACACACACACACAATGCGCTCACTATATTACTTATACAAATGTAAAGCTATATACTGTTTTGTCGTTACTGTGGTCTAAATTAGTTTTTTTTTAATTTTTTTATTATTTATCACGAATTAATTAACACTTTTTTCTTCTATCTTTTCTTAACAATCAAATACAACAGAAAAACACACTCGGCAACAACCTGAAGGTTAAAATGTAAATAGGCTCTAAATAATAGAACCAGTCTAATTAAATTGATTTCGAATATCAGAATCGCAGTGGTTGGATCACTGGACTCACGATACTGACGTCCCAGATTCGATTCCCAGCCAGGTAAGGGCAATCACGGTACCAATCACTTATCCTCAGTTTTTTCGACGGAAAAATTTGCGTAAATTTACAGAGTGCTCTCAAAACGGCGAAGGAAAATATCTTGATGAAACCTGCATGCCGCAAAAAAAACCGCACTGGACTCGCGTGGTGGATCATGGCCCCAGCTCCCTCGATGTAAGGGGCGGTCTGTGCCCGAGCAGTGGGAATATATAAATAGACTTATGATGAGGTCCTCAATAATAGAACCAGCCAAAATTGATTTCCAATATCAGAAAACTTGATAAGCCCACCATCAAACTCTTCTGTTAACAAAATTGTTATTTGCACGTAAAATTGAATCTCTCGCCCGCCAGTGAGGTGAGGGTCCCGTGATGCAGCAAATAAAGCTGGCTTCGTAATACACTCTTTTCACGCGCGCCACTCGCCGCCGCTTCAAAGAGGCGACGGCAATTTAGTTCCTGCACCCCCACCCCCTCACCCCAAAGGGACCCGACACGGAAAGTATGTTTTAGCACAAAATATTCACACACTGAGCGCTTTTTTAGTAAGTCCATCAACGTGGGTTTAAAGAGAATTTTAAATAAATAGAAATTTTCGTAAAGTTAGAGCGGTTTCAGTCTCTCGCAAAAAGGAAGCACGAGGTGACGAAATAATCCCGTATTATATATAACAAACTTATTCGTAATTCGGTAAAGCACGACTCCATAATAAAGGAATATGTATTTGGATAAAGCACACAGAACACCCTCAAGTTATTCAAGCCTTCTTAACCTAGACCCATTATAGGAGAGTTGAATAAGTGTATCTTATTTATGAAATAAAAGCAGCCAGCGTCCCCGAAACGATATCTTGTGAAGACATCGTTTGTGCGAATTGTTCCTACTATTCGTTTAATTATGATATAAATTAATTTTAAGCTGAGTTGAGTAATACTGCTTAACTTATCTGTAATATACGTACAGCCCAAAGCACACCAAGTGACTTTGGACCGTTCTTATTGTCTATGTCGTAAGAGTTGAAATCGTACCTACTGCAAGTATTACCATTGATCTGCTGCTGTCTACTCACAGAATAATTAGTCAATCACATTTTCAATGCGTTAATTATGCGCAACTAACGCTTATAAAAGCTCCGCCGCTATTTGTGTGAGTCAGGGCTGACAGTCGCTTGTACTTGCCTATTTAATTGACTAATGTACAGTACTTGAGTACTCAATGAATTACATGCTGAAAAACGGCGTCACGCGCTTACGTAATGTCGTTTGATTAAATACCTGAGTCACGCGCTGGCGGCATTAAGCGCTGCTCAACAGACGCGGACTCGATGTGACAAATTGTACTGGGAATAGCTTTATTGCGCTTAATGTCATTGAGTCGTTAGCGCGGGCTTATTGAGCCACTCGCTTTGTGACAATCGTGTAAAATATTTGAGAGAGTTATCCACTTTGTACCTATCTGTGAAAATGTAGAGTTCATTTGACTTTAATTCAAAGCCACTGTTGCTCAAATGGTTGGATGAGCAGAGAATGCGGTACAAATATTCGAGCTTCGAATTCGAGCTGACCTCTCCACTTCTAGTAAAAGCGTAATGGTTAGCTTAGTGGGAGTTGTTGGATATTTATTTATTTATAATAAGAACAGTTCTAGCGCTCCCGAAGTATGCCACGATAATTTGAAATAAAATAAATATTAAAAAAAAATCGCTCATTTAAGCGAGACGTCACGCTCACCTTACGTGATGTAGTATACAGGTGACAACGACAGTTACGTTTAGAATTAGACTTAGTGGCCACGAAAGAATGACATCTTTAATCTATACCGCTTTAGAAGTTTTCTGCGTATTCGTGAAGACAAACAAAAGTAAAACTTAACTCTGCAACTATTGGATTACGTGGTGCCGCTTCGCTCTGATAAAAAACGCCGCAAGGCGGATTGCGGCGGCCGCAGCTCGCACCGACCGCAACACTGAAACCACACTTAGAATGTTCATCCCACGGCTCTGAAGGTAACAGCTACAATCGTCTGTCTGTATGGAGCGGGTGTTTGCTATTCCGATGCGGTGCCGACTGTTATTTTATCTCCATTTCTCTAAAACGTAATGAATCAACTTAAATTATAAATTCAAATGAAATGAAATATAGCACCTAAACGTGGCTAATTAGGGTTCACTCGAATTGTATAAATAACGTCCTAAATGAATGTTGATTTAGACAATTAATACTTTGTTCCTATGAAATAGGGTACAAAACCTATATTCATTCTTGCTAAGCAGTGTTTTCTGACAGAGCTACTGTTCCTAAAAACAGGCCAAGTGCGAGTCGGACCCGCGCACTGAGGCTCCGTGCAACGCAACTTAACCCCTAACTTAATATAAGTTTGTAAAAAGAAAAGAAAAAAATATTTTTCGGGAGATGTAATTTTTTTTATCTTTTACTTGTGCTCTAAGACCTAGCTTCTTGCCAAATTTCATGATTCTAGGTCAACGGGAAGTACCCTATAGGTTTTTTTTTGCATTTTCATACAAATATGCGATAAAATGAGACATAAACGGTCATATCTTTTGATTGCACTGACGGAGAAGTTTGATTTCTTCACGGCTGCATGAGGTTGCAGACCTGAGTATTTGGTATTAATTTCAACTTGGTCCGTCCACGCGTTTCTGAGATATAGGCCTTGACAGACAGACAACAAAGTGATCCTATAAGGGTTCCTTTTTTTCCTTTTGAGGCACGGAACCCTCAAAATTGGGAAATATTGCACTAGTACCACAAAACAGCATGCCACGAAACAGCGAAGTCTTTGGTTCGAATCTCGGTCTTGACAGAAATCTACATTTAATATAACCTAAGTATTTATAATTAGGTTTCTGTATCGCATAGCGTAAGTTCCTATATTATGCAAAAATTGTAATCAAAATTAATCTTCACTACAAAGTATTTTAGTTCATTAGGTGCACTGGCATATAGGTGAAAGTAAGTCTTTGATTCATTAACTGCAACATAAAGCTATATTCTCATCTTTCGTATAAGGTCATATCGCACAATATCAGCGCCCCCCTGGCGGGCTAATAGGAGCGCAGTCGAGGCGGCAGAATTGTAAAAATTACTCAGTTCCAAATATCAAATACTGCCGAGCGGTACAGTCGCAGACACAATGTGTTTACCAACTTAATGATTAAAAGTTTGCACTCCTTCATCTGTGGCGTCGATTTCATTTTTATTATAATTGCCTGTGAAATTACATTAATGTTATTATCACTGACAAATTGTGGCAGTCGTGGCATTAGTTGCCTGTTATGCATGTTATGAAAAGTTACGGAAATTAAAAAAGCAATTAAAATAGACGAAATTAAGGAAGTAGGAAATCTGTTGCTTCTTCATTTATTTACTTTTAGGTACGGTGGAACACAGAGAAAGGTGTACAGGAGAGTTTTTAAGGTTGAGATTTTCTCAAAAACAACTTAACCTATTGCAAAAATTCACTGTTTGATAGATAAAAGTTAAAACTGTAAAATAATTATTAAATTCGGTCCAGTAGTTTTTGAGAAAATCTTAACCCTATTGAGGCCCCCTGTATACTTAACTCTGTCTTCGACTGTACACGTTTCAAATGGTATTTTGTAGACAGGTTCGATCCCCGGCCATGCCAATGAGTCTTCCTCGGGGTTTTATAATGAAAAACTTACGTACGGTGGAACACAAAGAAAGGTGTATAGGAGAGTTTTTAAGGTTGGGATTATCTCAAAAACTACTTGACCTATTGCAAAAATTATTTCACTGTTAGATAGATAAAAGTTAAAACTATGTAACTGTAAAAGAATCATTAAATTCGGTCCAGTAGTTTTTTTAAAAATCTCAACCTAATTGAGGCCCCCTGTATACTTATCTCTGTCTTCGACTGTACATTTACCGAATGCTCTCAAGATGGTGAAGGAAAACGTTGCCATAAAAATACCGTAGAAAAATTCGAGACCCGCGTGGTGGATCATGGCCGGAGCTCCCTCGTTGCAAGTAAGTAGTGGGAACATAAGACTAGACTAATGGTAATGATTGCAAACGATATGATAAAGGAATAATACTGGTGTCCCTGTGTCCGCCGCCGCTGTCCCCTGCCGTTGCGCCGCCCCCGTCGGGCGGATGCGGGCGCCATGAAAAGACGGCCATTTTCCAGTTCAGCGAAAGCCCATATGATCCAATTTCAGGGGAAAATGCTCCTATTTTGCAGCGCGAGCCGCTAACACGGACGCCCTCACGGAGAATAGTGGACAGGAGAGTTAATAAGGTTGAGATTGTCTCAAAAACTTCTTAACTGAATTTTGAAAATTCTTTACACTAACGTAGTGTACTTGAAACTACGAGTATCTACTATTAAATGAACTTTTACAATCGGTCCAGTAGCTCTTGCTAAAATCTCAACCTTATTGAAGCCCCTAACCTATCTTTGTTCTCGACTGTACTCTCTAACACAGAGAATTAAACAAAGGTTGAGATTTTATAAAAAAAATACATGACTGATTTTAGAAAATTCTTTAGTACGGTCGAAGACAACAAAGTACTGGGGAGTTTTTAAGGTTGAGATTTTCTCAAAAAGAAATTGATCAATTCTAAAAAAATATTTCACTGATTGATGGATAAAAGTTAAAACTATGTAACTGTAAAAGAATTATTAAAATCGGTCCGGTAGTTCTTGAGCAAATATCAACCATATTGGGACCCCCTGTATACTTATATATGTCTTCGACTGTACCTACTCTAAACTATCTATTAGTGAAATAAATTTTCAAACAGTCAATTGGTTCCTGAGATTTTCTCTGACTACGATTCTGTTTCACAGTTGACCAAATTTATATCAAGGTCGCAGGTTCAAGTCCTGCCCACGGCAAGAATTTTTTCATCATGTTCTAATTTATTCACCGAGCATGGATAATGCGTAAATTCAAATTCTGAATTTATATCTAATTTGTAATCTTAACAAAAATCGGTTCCTTTCGATTTTTATCACCTACTTCATTGATTCATGTTCAAATCCATTAATTCGCTTGCCGACTACCCTTTGGTGTGTCCATGGGGGTGCACCAATAAGGGTAGTCGCACAACGAGCGCGGCGCGGCGTGCAGGCGTCAGGGCGGCGTGAAGCGGCTCTCGTTTGGCTCGCAGCGCTCGCGGCCACCAAAATTCACTCGCTCCGGAATTAAACGGACGCCGTCGCGAAAAAACGCGTAAATTTTTTACCCCCAAACCCCGCCACTTGTTAACTCCGCGCTAATACGGAAAAAGCGAGCCAAAAAGAGATACAGCCTGTTTCGGGCGGAGTGCGGCGCCGTACGAAACGATTCCCAATTTGTGGTCGGCCGTATCGGGAATTGATTCCGGGGGAATTTGCTCAAAGTTAGGGTTTAATTAAAATTTTCACACAGCGGGCTGTAAATACGTACAAATATAGCTCCCGACCGCAACCGGCGGCGGCGGCGCGGGCTTGGCGTACTCACGAGGGCGGGAGTATACTGGGGATATAGAGAATAGTCCCTTTTTAGGGTATTTTAGTTAATAGTGCGTTTAAAACATAGTAGTACTTATCTTTCACACTTTTCAATGGCATTGAATGATAATGAAACGGAAATTCAAGGTTGGTAGCATGCCAGCGACTCCTCCGGTGTTGCAGGTGTCTCTAGGCGATGATGCCCGCTTACCATAGCTGCCTCGTCTGCCACCATTCCTTGTGTAAAAAACATCATGCGAGTAAAGTTCCTTATTGGTAGATATTCTCGTGATAACTGTAATGTTACCCGAAACTTCTAAGCTCATAGCGATAAACGCGACTTAAAGTTAGACAACGATTAGCAGTTTTAATTAAATGTGTAAAGAAAGTTACTTTTCAAAGCATGAACTGAACGGAAAGCTGACATTAATACGAGATTAACAATAAAGTCATTTAAAGGCTTTATTTACGTCACTCGTTAAGCGGCCATTTCCCCTCACTCATGCGGTAATTGGGCGAAATGTTTTAATTCCAACGAATTTATTAAATGCGGCGCCGGGAGTCGATCGGTCGGCGGCGGACAGCTATGTTGGTGTCACTGTGGTTTAATAACTGGAATTTTGACTTCTCTGTGTACAATAAAGCTTTATTTTTTAATCATTTTATGTAACTCTTTAGAAGTCCAACTTAGCACCGACGACTCTATCATTCCAATTCGTTCGTATGTGTAATAAAAGGTCTAGTTTCTAGACCCGAGCACTGTAGGTTATAGATTTGTTCCAAACTTACTAGAACAAGTCTTATAAAGGACTCCTCAAATATATGCCTACTCAGATATCTCAAGTTTCCTGAAGTCGTCATCATCAGCTTGTCCACTGGCATTCGGCTGCTGGATGAATTCACGGCTCTATTATAATTCAGTTCTTGTCAGCTATTTCCGTAGTCAAATCCTAACTCCTAATACAAAGGAATCTTCCAATCATTGCAGTACAGTTATCAATAAATCATCGATTTAGAATCATTATAATTTATAATGATTCTAAATCGGTAATTTGTCGATAATCGATAACGCTAATGAGTTAGGGACTCTTAACTGTCTTCGAATGAAAACATTGCATCTGCACTAGAAGAATTAAGTGAAGTCAACTAAACCCACTAGTGATTCAAGTTCTAAAAGATAATACACGAGAGCTTTTCTGCCACTTTCTGAATCAAAGAGCATAATCTTCCTGCAATTTTGTTTCGCGTAAACCCTGAACAAGGCAACTCGCAGTGGCGGCGGCGGCGGTCGCTTCGGCCGGATTATTGCACACAAGCGACGCCAAATTTATTCGCGGGCACGTAGTGCATATTCCTCACAATATTTTCCTTTCGCTGGAGTGATAAATCTCGCGTAAGCCCCGCATACATGTGTACCGACAGGCAGGCGGGAGGCGGGAGGCTGGTTGGTCAGACACGAGGTAATGAAATGAGCGAGTCAAGGAGGCTTCCCAAAAGCAAAAACTATGATATAATCAAGCATATTTTATGTGCCCTCATATGTCTTAAGACTTATCTTGCATTGTAACTCGGATCGTGACTAATTCCACCCCACAGGCCCAGGGTCAGTTAGATTTACAAATGTCTTAGATCTTAATTACAAAACTAAGTCACGAAGAGGTTCCTCTTCGCCGTTATCAGACAGATCGGACAACATCTTCGCTAGTAGGTCACCAGCTGTAGTAGTATCATGTAGTGAAGCTAATTACTACAAAGAAGGTAATCCAATTAAAGGAGTTAAGAAAAAAAGAAAATAGACGATTCGAGCGTTTGTTCTTGTAGTACAGTCGACAGCAGATCAATGGTAACGCTTTTTATTTTTGACAGTTCTTATTATTTGCGTCGTAAGACTTAAAATCGTACTGCAAGTGTTACCGTGTTACCATTGATCTGCTGTGGACTGTACATACTACCAAGCCGATATCACACAATGGCGGTCCGGTCACCGCTGCAGCTGCTGTGAAGTAAAATTTTATTGGATTATGTTAAACGATAACTTGTACTCCTAACTCACTTAGGTCATTTTGTGTATACAATGAAAGATACAATATAGTAAATAATATTAAAGTACTACTCTAAATGAATGCAAAATTACAAAGAAAGCAGCCAAAAGTTCAGCAGCGCATGTAAACAGCCATGTAAGTGAGGTAGTTAGCGCGCCGCAGAGCCGGCCGGCCAATGGGCACTCGTTGCCGTTGTTTTGTGCCACTTGCGGCCGCCGGCTAATAACTGCGAGTGTTTGTACAGCGCGCGTCGGGCGGCGCGGGGCGGACCCGTGCGGAGCGCACCATGCATTATATCGTGTAGGGTGCGGTACAATGGTGCCGTTATAACATATAATTTTATTGAGTGTTTATGTTACCACCAACTAGGCTACAATCGCTGAACAAGAGACTATATATATGATTAATTTAATTAATATCCCAGGGCGCCATTGTCACATGGAAGCATATCAAATTAAACGAATAGGTTTATCTGTTACTTAATTCTTTATTCCTATCAATTGGTCCCTTTCACAATCATGGTTTCGAAGCTAGTTAAAACTAGGCTTAATCTATCTTATTATTACTATGACACAGACAAGTCAATTGGACGGAACCTTAGTTCGTCCCTGAGGAGAAAGTTAGCACGTGTTACAGTAAAAATCTTATAGATAAACACTTTAAAATAGCTATAAAGGATTCTACTTCCCATGGGAACGCATTACGGGAGCATCAGCCAGTCGTACTGCCAGTGACACCGCCACGTGTCACTTCCCTGGTCCTGGAGCGTCTCGCAATGGATCTCAGCTTTCCCGTGGGAAACTCAGCATCCTATCCCTCGCTATGCCGACTGTACCACATGGAACCGTGGTCTACTTGTCCGTGACACGGGACAAAATGGGAGCCGATAGGTGATACACCATATCCAGACTCTTCACTTCCCAAGCCTTATGAAAGGACCCCTAAAACAAGGTTATCACCATGAAAAACTAATCAAAACTACGAGATCCTATTAACATCCTAGCTAAGCAAACAAAGAAGTAAATACTCACAATTTATATGGGCTGATAGAAGAACTAAATTTTAAACTCTTGGCATCGGCCTGAAATTATACAATTTAGGCACTGACTAGCTCGTCATGTGTCCTCTGGAGCAAAGTGAGTGCTCTTTGGGGCTTGGCCCTTATATAGTCGCGAACAGCGCCCCTGGCTTTCAGTAGGCGAACTAATTTTAGAAGCTTCTAGAACAACGTGACCATGAACAATAGGCCCTAGGTTGTCTAGATTTAGTTCGGCCACTGGAAACCAGGTGTCGCTTCGGAAGAACTAAAAATATGGAAATATTTAAAATATAAAGATTTAATTATGGTGGAACGTGTAAATTAAATGTATCATGAAAAATAAATAATACGTTCACCAAGTTAATTAAGAGAAAATTGTATTTCCATAGACATTACAAATGATTTTACAGATATTTCCGCCAAAGTTTCGCTAGGTGGCTCTTATTGCACCAAGTGCCTGTCAGTTGGCTACAACTAACTACGAGCTACGGATAGATGTCGCTGTTATGACTTTTGAACTAAATATTGTATGCACTAATGGTCAGATGGTGCTAGTTGTCTCTATTTAATTCATAGCAAAACCATCGACATCATAGGCATAAAAAATTCTTGTTACAGAATACCCTTTCTTGGTTAAAAATTTCAAAACTTAAAATAAAAGTTTTGAAATTTTTCAAGAGGTCACCTACCAATTGCTAGCTAAACCTAGACACTCAAAATGAAACAACTGCCGTTGGAATACCTATTTCAATTCGAAAGGCATTAAACCTATTCATAAAGAATTACAACCTAATTGCAATAAATAATTACAACTAATTCCTAAAGCATATAGATATCCAACCTAAAACGACATCAGAGTGCCTATCTCAACAACTGATAAACTGAAATCAAACTAGCAACAAGACAAATCACTATGACAAACAATCTCACTATATAAAACTACTCAACACAACTTAATTACAAAATAAACCTATACCTACAGCGTTACTTAACGCTAAGTAGATATATTTCTCTCGAGAAGACATTTGGTTCGCATATTTCCCACTAGAGTCTATACCAGACATGGGGCAGGGCCGTCACACAACTAACAGCTGATCGACATATCTATGCACAAAACATTTGCCACGAATAAATATATGCGAACTGTAAGTATTATAAGTTATGTGAAGTGTACTTAGGTGAGTACCTACCTACATGAAATATAAAACGTTCATTGAGAACTTATCTTAGTTACTAATGAAAGTATCAAGTTAATTAAATACCTAATATATACACTGAAAGTATTCACGCTTTGTCTATTCACTTCCTTTCGTGATAGACAGAAGACGCGCCTTAAATACACTACCTACTACGGTAATTCACAGTTCACAGCTAACCCTAACTCATAACGTATGTACTTATACCTATGTACCGTTCTGACACTTATTTGTGCAGAACGTGAAACAGATGGTAGGTATATGTACCTACTTTAATGTTAGCTAAGGATAACTATTCTACGCTATATACAAAATCTTTATACATAAGTTAAGCAACTGTCGTGTTACCATTATTGTACTCACCGACATGAAGCAAGTTATGATTGTATCATACATACGTACGTACCTATTACAATTGTCAGGAACTGACTGGGTACATGTACTTGTTTACACATCAAAGTACCTGTGTACAATAATTCCGACATGAGTCGGGAATTGCCGCGGCCATATTTATAATTCACAGCTGGGCATAAGTATACTAAACCGCAATTAGACTAAATAATCCTACCGAAGTAAGGAGTAGTCGCCTATCATACTCATAGTGAGCAAATAACGGCGCTTTAAATAACCTAAGTTATAATGGTTGATTGCAGACTAACACGTATAATCCTACCGAGGTAAGGAGTAATCGCTATCATACTCATGTGGAGTACATGACAGCTTTTAAAATAACCTAAGTTATATGGTTGTTTACAATCAATGTTTGGACAAATTTCAAAATGTCTTACTTGAATTACAGAAATCCCTCAGTAAAACTGCATCGCTTTTACCAAAAACTAGTGTACCTGCGAGTTTGTGCGTGCGTGTGTGTGTGTGCGTGTGTGTGCGTGTGTGTGTCACTGGTGTGAGGATAGGGCAAAAAGATAGTTCCTAGGTGCACTGGTTCTCTCATACAATCTTCATTCGTACATTAAAGTTAAATATTTTTCCGCGCACAATTTTGACACACTTCTTGCACGCTCTCTCTCACGACTCACTCACTCTTCACTCTCTCACTCATCCTCTCTTATACTATACTTCCGTTACGTCTCATCATTCTTAAATGGTTACCCTTACTGCCTTCCAGCAAGCGTAACACTGTGCACACAATTATGACAACAACCTCGCAATTACAACTATAATTCACTTACTTGGAATTCAGGTGCGAGTTTTGAGGAAATTTTCCTAGACATAATAAATCAGAAAGAAAATTAAGGTGCGTTTATTACCTACTCTCAGATTTACTTAATGCCATTAATTTGTCATATCAGGGAATCATTGAGGTCCATTCTCTAAACAAGATATATTTACTTAAGTTACCTCATACACCAGAATTACAGGCAGCTGTAAGAACTTCACTACAGTCATGCCTGTTACATACTCTAAATAGTTTGCAACATGGACATTAAAACCGAAGTGAACTGAGCGAAATATCAAACAAGTTACCTATACCCTAGCGTGAGGGAATGGGCCTAACAATGTGATAAATAAGATGTACTTATCTATATGTGTATAATAAATATTGTATATTTACATGTTATGGTGTTCCTAGACAAAAACCTAACAGTTTCCTAACAGAGATTTAGACTGGAGGAAAATGGTCAAATATGTCTAGCACAACAATAAATGGTTACGGAACCTACACAAAGTGGAACCTTACTATTGATAAAAATCTGGAACTAAACTATTGACATAATTGAGTTAAGTACATGAAATATTCTAATCTATCTAGATTAATATGATCTAATAATTAAATAAAGTTAACCTACTGATCTAAGCAAAGTAAATCCCTATTCAGGAATAAAGTCGTTACGATAACACATGAAGTGTTGTCGCGAACTTGTAACTAAAATTAAATTAATTTTAAAATAGTTACTATTAAAATTACTTGTTAAATAGCTTATAAGTTGGTGCGGTTGATTCACCGTACCTACTTTGAACACTAAACCAGCATAACGAAAGTGTTAACTAAACCCTAACAACAATGCTAACGACAATGGTCTACTATGCGATAACATCACCAGAACAGGGTTGACACAGTTTGCGTGACGCTCAGGATTCTTTCGTTGCGGACGAATCGTATGAACGAATGCGATTCGTTCGAAACGAATGTGACGCGGCACGGGGCTAGTCTCACTGGTGCACTTCGTAAGCAGCTGACGGAGTTGCCCTCGTATTGCCTTCACCATTGTCCGTACATCTGTGGAAATATACAAAACATTAGAGACATAATAACACAGATGTAGATAATTCACATTTTTATGTATCGACATGATTGTCACAATTTATTTGTACATTTAACAAGTTGTAGTTGACTAGAAATGAGTGACGTAGGTAATAAATAACCTCTCTAGAAAATAGCTAACTAGAAGCATAAGTAATGTGATTTGAGGTTATATTAAGTAGTGCCTGTGCTAAAATTATTATCTACTGGTTCGATTTAATACCTTACAACGTGAGGGAAATATAAATACACAAGTATTGTACCAACACCCAGTTACAAAATTTATCAAAATACTAACATTGAGATAATTGAACGAAAAAGTGGGTACATAATATACCCTACACAATGCTAAAAAATTAACAGGCACGAACAAAATTGTAGAAGAAATATTACGAATCTATATTGCACAGGCATGGACTAAGGAAGCGTTACCTACGTACACTACAGGTCAAAATGAAATTAGTACATTAGTATAATTACAGAAGTTTCTACAAACAAGCTGAATTAATTAAATAGGGTTTCTACCTATTTATTTAAATAAAGAAATTTAATTATGTATTCCTTTTTTTGAAATTAAGTAAGTTTAAAAGCAACAGAAATAATTTAAAAACATTTGATATGCTACTGTGACAAATTTTAAATTTTCTGTTCAGGCACTACGTTGGGCGCACACTTTATAACATATAATTTTATTGAGTGTTTATGTTACCACCAACTAGGCTACAATCGCTGAACAAGAGACTATATATATGATTAATTTAATTAATATCCCAGGGCGCCATTGTCACATGGAAGCATATCAAATTAAACGAATAGGTTTATCTGTTACTTAATTCTTTATTCCTATCAATTGGTCCCTTTCACAATCATGGTTTCGAAGCTAGTTAAAACTAGGCTTAATCTATCTTATTATTACTATGACACAGACAAGTCAATTGGACGGAACCTTAGTTCGTCCCTGAGGAGAAAGTTAGCACGTGTTACAGTAAAAATCTTATAGATAAACACTTTAAAATAGCTATAAAGGATTCTACTTCCCATGGGAACGCATTACGGGAGCATCAGCCAGTCGTACTGCCAGTGACACCGCCACGTGTCACTTCCCTGGTCCTGGAGCGTCTCGCAATGGATCTCAGCTTTCCCGTGGGAAACTCAGCATCCTATCCCTCGCTATGCCGACTGTACCACATGGAACCGTGGTCTACTTGTCCGTGACACGGGACAAAATGGGAGCCGATAGGTGATACACCATATCCAGACTCTTCACTTCCCAAGCCTTATGAAAGGACCCCTAAAACAAGGTTATCACCATGAAAAACTAATCAAAACTACGAGATCCTATTAACATCCTAGCTAAGCAAACAAAGAAGTAAATACTCACAATTTATATGGGCTGATAGAAGAACTAAATTTTAAACTCTTGGCATCGGCCTGAAATTATACAATTTAGGCACTGACTAGCTCGTCATGTGTCCTCTGGAGCAAAGTGAGTGCTCTTTGGGGCTTGGCCCTTATATAGTCGCGAACAGCGCCCCTGGCTTTCAGTAGGCGAACTAATTTTAGAAGCTTCTAGAACAACGTGACCATGAACAATAGGCCCTAGGTTGTCTAGATTTAGTTCGGCCACTGGAAACCAGGTGTCGCTTCGGAAGAACTAAAAATATGGAAATATTTAAAATATAAAGATTTAATTATGGTGGAACGTGTAAATTAAATGTATCATGAAAAATAAATAATACGTTCACCAAGTTAATTAAGAGAAAATTGTATTTCCATAGACATTACAAATGATTTTACAGATATTTCCGCCAAAGTTTCGCTAGGTGGCTCTTATTGCACCAAGTGCCTGTCAGTTGGCTACAACTAACTACGAGCTACGGATAGATGTCGCTGTTATGACTTTTGAACTAAATATTGTATGCACTAATGGTCAGATGGTGCTAGTTGTCTCTATTTAATTCATAGCAAAACCATCGACATCATAGGCATAAAAAATTCTTGTTACAGAATACCCTTTCTTGGTTAAAAATTTCAAAACTTAAAATAAAAGTTTTGAAATTTTTCAAGAGGTCACCTACCAATTGCTAGCTAAACCTAGACACTCAAAATGAAACAACTGCCGTTGGAATACCTATTTCAATTCGAAAGGCATTAAACCTATTCATAAAGAATTACAACCTAATTGCAATAAATAATTACAACTAATTCCTAAAGCATATAGATATCCAACCTAAAACGACATCAGAGTGCCTATCTCAACAACTGATAAACTGAAATCAAACTAGCAACAAGACAAATCACTATGACAAACAATCTCACTATATAAAACTACTCAACACAACTTAATTACAAAATAAACCTATACCTACAGCGTTACTTAACGCTAAGTAGATATATTTCTCTCGAGAAGACATTTGGTTCGCATATTTCCCACTAGAGTCTATACCAGACATGGGGCAGGGCCGTCACACAACTAACAGCTGATCGACATATCTATGCACAAAACATTTGCCACGAATAAATATATGCGAACTGTAAGTATTATAAGTTATGTGAAGTGTACTTAGGTGAGTACCTACCTACATGAAATATAAAACGTTCATTGAGAACTTATCTTAGTTACTAATGAAAGTATCAAGTTAATTAAATACCTAATATATACACTGAAAGTATTCACGCTTTGTCTATTCACTTCCTTTCGTGATAGACAGAAGACGCGCCTTAAATACACTACCTACTACGGTAATTCACAGTTCACAGCTAACCCTAACTCATAACGTATGTACTTATACCTATGTACCGTTCTGACACTTATTTGTGCAGAACGTGAAACAGATGGTAGGTATATGTACCTACTTTAATGTTAGCTAAGGATAACTATTCTACGCTATATACAAAATCTTTATACATAAGTTAAGCAACTGTCGTGTTACCATTATTGTACTCACCGACATGAAGCAAGTTATGATTGTATCATACATACGTACGTACCTATTACAATTGTCAGGAACTGACTGGGTACATGTACTTGTTTACACATCAAAGTACCTGTGTACAATAATTCCGACATGAGTCGGGAATTGCCGCGGCCATATTTATAATTCACAGCTGGGCATAAGTATACTAAACCGCAATTAGACTAAATAATCCTACCGAAGTAAGGAGTAGTCGCCTATCATACTCATAGTGAGCAAATAACGGCGCTTTAAATAACCTAAGTTATAATGGTTGATTGCAGACTAACACGTATAATCCTACCGAGGTAAGGAGTAATCGCTATCATACTCATGTGGAGTACATGACAGCTTTTAAAATAACCTAAGTTATATGGTTGTTTACAATCAATGTTTGGACAAATTTCAAAATGTCTTACTTGAATTACAGAAATCCCTCAGTAAAACTGCATCGCTTTTACCAAAAACTAGTGTACCTGCGAGTTTGTGCGTGCGTGTGTGTGTGTGCGTGTGTGTGCGTGTGTGTGTCACTGGTGTGAGGATAGGGCAAAAAGATAGTTCCTAGGTGCACTGGTTCTCTCATACAATCTTCATTCGTACATTAAAGTTAAATATTTTTCCGCGCACAATTTTGACACACTTCTTGCACGCTCTCTCTCACGACTCACTCACTCTTCACTCTCTCACTCATCCTCTCTTATACTATACTTCCGTTACGTCTCATCATTCTTAAATGGTTACCCTTACTGCCTTCCAGCAAGCGTAACACTGTGCACACAATTATGACAACAACCTCGCAATTACAACTATAATTCACTTACTTGGAATTCAGGTGCGAGTTTTGAGGAAATTTTCCTAGACATAATAAATCAGAAAGAAAATTAAGGTGCGTTTATTACCTACTCTCAGATTTACTTAATGCCATTAATTTGTCATATCAGGGAATCATTGAGGTCCATTCTCTAAACAAGATATATTTACTTAAGTTACCTCATACACCAGAATTACAGGCAGCTGTAAGAACTTCACTACAGTCATGCCTGTTACATACTCTAAATAGTTTGCAACATGGACATTAAAACCGAAGTGAACTGAGCGAAATATCAAACAAGTTACCTATACCCTAGCGTGAGGGAATGGGCCTAACAATGTGATAAATAAGATGTACTTATCTATATGTGTATAATAAATATTGTATATTTACATGTTATGGTGTTCCTAGACAAAAACCTAACAGTTTCCTAACAGAGATTTAGACTGGAGGAAAATGGTCAAATATGTCTAGCACAACAATAAATGGTTACGGAACCTACACAAAGTGGAACCTTACTATTGATAAAAATCTGGAACTAAACTATTGACATAATTGAGTTAAGTACATGAAATATTCTAATCTATCTAGATTAATATGATCTAATAATTAAATAAAGTTAACCTACTGATCTAAGCAAAGTAAATCCCTATTCAGGAATAAAGTCGTTACGATAACACATGAAGTGTTGTCGCGAACTTGTAACTAAAATTAAATTAATTTTAAAATAGTTACTATTAAAATTACTTGTTAAATAGCTTATAAGTTGGTGCGGTTGATTCACCGTACCTACTTTGAACACTAAACCAGCATAACGAAAGTGTTAACTAAACCCTAACAACAATGCTAACGACAATGGTCTACTATGCGATAACATCACCAGAACAGGGTTGACACAGTTTGCGTGACGCTCAGGATTCTTTCGTTGCGGACGAATCGTATGAACGAATGCGATTCGTTCGAAACGAATGTGACGCGGCACGGGGCTAGTCTCACTGGTGCACTTCGTAAGCAGCTGACGGAGTTGCCCTCGTATTGCCTTCACCATTGTCCGTACATCTGTGGAAATATACAAAACATTAGAGACATAATAACACAGATGTAGATAATTCACATTTTTATGTATCGACATGATTGTCACAATTTATTTGTACATTTAACAAGTTGTAGTTGACTAGAAATGAGTGACGTAGGTAATAAATAACCTCTCTAGAAAATAGCTAACTAGAAGCATAAGTAATGTGATTTGAGGTTATATTAAGTAGTGCCTGTGCTAAAATTATTATCTACTGGTTCGATTTAATACCTTACAACGTGAGGGAAATATAAATACACAAGTATTGTACCAACACCCAGTTACAAAATTTATCAAAATACTAACATTGAGATAATTGAACGAAAAAGTGGGTACATAATATACCCTACACAATGCTAAAAAATTAACAGGCACGAACAAAATTGTAGAAGAAATATTACGAATCTATATTGCACAGGCATGGACTAAGGAAGCGTTACCTACGTACACTACAGGTCAAAATGAAATTAGTACATTAGTATAATTACAGAAGTTTCTACAAACAAGCTGAATTAATTAAATAGGGTTTCTACCTATTTATTTAAATAAAGAAATTTAATTATGTATTCCTTTTTTTGAAATTAAGTAAGTTTAAAAGCAACAGAAATAATTTAAAAACATTTGATATGCTACTGTGACAAATTTTAAATTTTCTGTTCAGGCACTACGTTGGGCGCACACTTTATAACATATAATTTTATTGAGTGTTTATGTTACCACCAACTAGGCTACAATCGCTGAACAAGAGACTATATATATGATTAATTTAATTAATATCCCAGGGCGCCATTGTCACATGGAAGCATATCAAATTAAACGAATAGGTTTATCTGTTACTTAATTCTTTATTCCTATCAATTGGTCCCTTTCACAATCATGGTTTCGAAGCTAGTTAAAACTAGGCTTAATCTATCTTATTATTACTATGACACAGACAAGTCAATTGGACGGAACCTTAGTTCGTCCCTGAGGAGAAAGTTAGCACGTGTTACAGTAAAAATCTTATAGATAAACACTTTAAAATAGCTATAAAGGATTCTACTTCCCATGGGAACGCATTACGGGAGCATCAGCCAGTCGTACTGCCAGTGACACCGCCACGTGTCACTTCCCTGGTCCTGGAGCGTCTCGCAATGGATCTCAGCTTTCCCGTGGGAAACTCAGCATCCTATCCCTCGCTATGCCGACTGTACCACATGGAACCGTGGTCTACTTGTCCGTGACACGGGACAAAATGGGAGCCGATAGGTGATACACCATATCCAGACTCTTCACTTCCCAAGCCTTATGAAAGGACCCCTAAAACAAGGTTATCACCATGAAAAACTAATCAAAACTACGAGATCCTATTAACATCCTAGCTAAGCAAACAAAGAAGTAAATACTCACAATTTATATGGGCTGATAGAAGAACTAAATTTTAAACTCTTGGCATCGGCCTGAAATTATACAATTTAGGCACTGACTAGCTCGTCATGTGTCCTCTGGAGCAAAGTGAGTGCTCTTTGGGGCTTGGCCCTTATATAGTCGCGAACAGCGCCCCTGGCTTTCAGTAGGCGAACTAATTTTAGAAGCTTCTAGAACAACGTGACCATGAACAATAGGCCCTAGGTTGTCTAGATTTAGTTCGGCCACTGGAAACCAGGTGTCGCTTCGGAAGAACTAAAAATATGGAAATATTTAAAATATAAAGATTTAATTATGGTGGAACGTGTAAATTAAATGTATCATGAAAAATAAATAATACGTTCACCAAGTTAATTAAGAGAAAATTGTATTTCCATAGACATTACAAATGATTTTACAGATATTTCCGCCAAAGTTTCGCTAGGTGGCTCTTATTGCACCAAGTGCCTGTCAGTTGGCTACAACTAACTACGAGCTACGGATAGATGTCGCTGTTATGACTTTTGAACTAAATATTGTATGCACTAATGGTCAGATGGTGCTAGTTGTCTCTATTTAATTCATAGCAAAACCATCGACATCATAGGCATAAAAAATTCTTGTTACAGAATACCCTTTCTTGGTTAAAAATTTCAAAACTTAAAATAAAAGTTTTGAAATTTTTCAAGAGGTCACCTACCAATTGCTAGCTAAACCTAGACACTCAAAATGAAACAACTGCCGTTGGAATACCTATTTCAATTCGAAAGGCATTAAACCTATTCATAAAGAATTACAACCTAATTGCAATAAATAATTACAACTAATTCCTAAAGCATATAGATATCCAACCTAAAACGACATCAGAGTGCCTATCTCAACAACTGATAAACTGAAATCAAACTAGCAACAAGACAAATCACTATGACAAACAATCTCACTATATAAAACTACTCAACACAACTTAATTACAAAATAAACCTATACCTACAGCGTTACTTAACGCTAAGTAGATATATTTCTCTCGAGAAGACATTTGGTTCGCATATTTCCCACTAGAGTCTATACCAGACATGGGGCAGGGCCGTCACACAACTAACAGCTGATCGACATATCTATGCACAAAACATTTGCCACGAATAAATATATGCGAACTGTAAGTATTATAAGTTATGTGAAGTGTACTTAGGTGAGTACCTACCTACATGAAATATAAAACGTTCATTGAGAACTTATCTTAGTTACTAATGAAAGTATCAAGTTAATTAAATACCTAATATATACACTGAAAGTATTCACGCTTTGTCTATTCACTTCCTTTCGTGATAGACAGAAGACGCGCCTTAAATACACTACCTACTACGGTAATTCACAGTTCACAGCTAACCCTAACTCATAACGTATGTACTTATACCTATGTACCGTTCTGACACTTATTTGTGCAGAACGTGAAACAGATGGTAGGTATATGTACCTACTTTAATGTTAGCTAAGGATAACTATTCTACGCTATATACAAAATCTTTATACATAAGTTAAGCAACTGTCGTGTTACCATTATTGTACTCACCGACATGAAGCAAGTTATGATTGTATCATACATACGTACGTACCTATTACAATTGTCAGGAACTGACTGGGTACATGTACTTGTTTACACATCAAAGTACCTGTGTACAATAATTCCGACATGAGTCGGGAATTGCCGCGGCCATATTTATAATTCACAGCTGGGCATAAGTATACTAAACCGCAATTAGACTAAATAATCCTACCGAAGTAAGGAGTAGTCGCCTATCATACTCATAGTGAGCAAATAACGGCGCTTTAAATAACCTAAGTTATAATGGTTGATTGCAGACTAACACGTATAATCCTACCGAGGTAAGGAGTAATCGCTATCATACTCATGTGGAGTACATGACAGCTTTTAAAATAACCTAAGTTATATGGTTGTTTACAATCAATGTTTGGACAAATTTCAAAATGTCTTACTTGAATTACAGAAATCCCTCAGTAAAACTGCATCGCTTTTACCAAAAACTAGTGTACCTGCGAGTTTGTGCGTGCGTGTGTGTGTGTGCGTGTGTGTGCGTGTGTGTGTCACTGGTGTGAGGATAGGGCAAAAAGATAGTTCCTAGGTGCACTGGTTCTCTCATACAATCTTCATTCGTACATTAAAGTTAAATATTTTTCCGCGCACAATTTTGACACACTTCTTGCACGCTCTCTCTCACGACTCACTCACTCTTCACTCTCTCACTCATCCTCTCTTATACTATACTTCCGTTACGTCTCATCATTCTTAAATGGTTACCCTTACTGCCTTCCAGCAAGCGTAACACTGTGCACACAATTATGACAACAACCTCGCAATTACAACTATAATTCACTTACTTGGAATTCAGGTGCGAGTTTTGAGGAAATTTTCCTAGACATAATAAATCAGAAAGAAAATTAAGGTGCGTTTATTACCTACTCTCAGATTTACTTAATGCCATTAATTTGTCATATCAGGGAATCATTGAGGTCCATTCTCTAAACAAGATATATTTACTTAAGTTACCTCATACACCAGAATTACAGGCAGCTGTAAGAACTTCACTACAGTCATGCCTGTTACATACTCTAAATAGTTTGCAACATGGACATTAAAACCGAAGTGAACTGAGCGAAATATCAAACAAGTTACCTATACCCTAGCGTGAGGGAATGGGCCTAACAATGTGATAAATAAGATGTACTTATCTATATGTGTATAATAAATATTGTATATTTACATGTTATGGTGTTCCTAGACAAAAACCTAACAGTTTCCTAACAGAGATTTAGACTGGAGGAAAATGGTCAAATATGTCTAGCACAACAATAAATGGTTACGGAACCTACACAAAGTGGAACCTTACTATTGATAAAAATCTGGAACTAAACTATTGACATAATTGAGTTAAGTACATGAAATATTCTAATCTATCTAGATTAATATGATCTAATAATTAAATAAAGTTAACCTACTGATCTAAGCAAAGTAAATCCCTATTCAGGAATAAAGTCGTTACGATAACACATGAAGTGTTGTCGCGAACTTGTAACTAAAATTAAATTAATTTTAAAATAGTTACTATTAAAATTACTTGTTAAATAGCTTATAAGTTGGTGCGGTTGATTCACCGTACCTACTTTGAACACTAAACCAGCATAACGAAAGTGTTAACTAAACCCTAACAACAATGCTAACGACAATGGTCTACTATGCGATAACATCACCAGAACAGGGTTGACACAGTTTGCGTGACGCTCAGGATTCTTTCGTTGCGGACGAATCGTATGAACGAATGCGATTCGTTCGAAACGAATGTGACGCGGCACGGGGCTAGTCTCACTGGTGCACTTCGTAAGCAGCTGACGGAGTTGCCCTCGTATTGCCTTCACCATTGTCCGTACATCTGTGGAAATATACAAAACATTAGAGACATAATAACACAGATGTAGATAATTCACATTTTTATGTATCGACATGATTGTCACAATTTATTTGTACATTTAACAAGTTGTAGTTGACTAGAAATGAGTGACGTAGGTAATAAATAACCTCTCTAGAAAATAGCTAACTAGAAGCATAAGTAATGTGATTTGAGGTTATATTAAGTAGTGCCTGTGCTAAAATTATTATCTACTGGTTCGATTTAATACCTTACAACGTGAGGGAAATATAAATACACAAGTATTGTACCAACACCCAGTTACAAAATTTATCAAAATACTAACATTGAGATAATTGAACGAAAAAGTGGGTACATAATATACCCTACACAATGCTAAAAAATTAACAGGCACGAACAAAATTGTAGAAGAAATATTACGAATCTATATTGCACAGGCATGGACTAAGGAAGCGTTACCTACGTACACTACAGGTCAAAATGAAATTAGTACATTAGTATAATTACAGAAGTTTCTACAAACAAGCTGAATTAATTAAATAGGGTTTCTACCTATTTATTTAAATAAAGAAATTTAATTATGTATTCCTTTTTTTGAAATTAAGTAAGTTTAAAAGCAACAGAAATAATTTAAAAACATTTGATATGCTACTGTGACAAATTTTAAATTTTCTGTTCAGGCACTACGTTGGGCGCACACTTTATAACATATAATTTTATTGAGTGTTTATGTTACCACCAACTAGGCTACAATCGCTGAACAAGAGACTATATATATGATTAATTTAATTAATATCCCAGGGCGCCATTGTCACATGGAAGCATATCAAATTAAACGAATAGGTTTATCTGTTACTTAATTCTTTATTCCTATCAATTGGTCCCTTTCACAATCATGGTTTCGAAGCTAGTTAAAACTAGGCTTAATCTATCTTATTATTACTATGACACAGACAAGTCAATTGGACGGAACCTTAGTTCGTCCCTGAGGAGAAAGTTAGCACGTGTTACAGTAAAAATCTTATAGATAAACACTTTAAAATAGCTATAAAGGATTCTACTTCCCATGGGAACGCATTACGGGAGCATCAGCCAGTCGTACTGCCAGTGACACCGCCACGTGTCACTTCCCTGGTCCTGGAGCGTCTCGCAATGGATCTCAGCTTTCCCGTGGGAAACTCAGCATCCTATCCCTCGCTATGCCGACTGTACCACATGGAACCGTGGTCTACTTGTCCGTGACACGGGACAAAATGGGAGCCGATAGGTGATACACCATATCCAGACTCTTCACTTCCCAAGCCTTATGAAAGGACCCCTAAAACAAGGTTATCACCATGAAAAACTAATCAAAACTACGAGATCCTATTAACATCCTAGCTAAGCAAACAAAGAAGTAAATACTCACAATTTATATGGGCTGATAGAAGAACTAAATTTTAAACTCTTGGCATCGGCCTGAAATTATACAATTTAGGCACTGACTAGCTCGTCATGTGTCCTCTGGAGCAAAGTGAGTGCTCTTTGGGGCTTGGCCCTTATATAGTCGCGAACAGCGCCCCTGGCTTTCAGTAGGCGAACTAATTTTAGAAGCTTCTAGAACAACGTGACCATGAACAATAGGCCCTAGGTTGTCTAGATTTAGTTCGGCCACTGGAAACCAGGTGTCGCTTCGGAAGAACTAAAAATATGGAAATATTTAAAATATAAAGATTTAATTATGGTGGAACGTGTAAATTAAATGTATCATGAAAAATAAATAATACGTTCACCAAGTTAATTAAGAGAAAATTGTATTTCCATAGACATTACAAATGATTTTACAGATATTTCCGCCAAAGTTTCGCTAGGTGGCTCTTATTGCACCAAGTGCCTGTCAGTTGGCTACAACTAACTACGAGCTACGGATAGATGTCGCTGTTATGACTTTTGAACTAAATATTGTATGCACTAATGGTCAGATGGTGCTAGTTGTCTCTATTTAATTCATAGCAAAACCATCGACATCATAGGCATAAAAAATTCTTGTTACACCGTGTGACCGGGATTGTACGTTTTGGTCTGGTAATTGTAACTACTGCGAGTGTTTACCGCAAGCGACAGTCGCCTGTACGTCGAAAATGTAACTCAAGGACTATCTATGCGACGGTAATATGGCTAAGAGTGTACGAACTTGGCTCTTTAAAATTTAAAGATCTAAGTTTGTAACTATTTAATAGTGACAGTGCCAAGCCTGATCAATTTATCATACAATCAGGTTGCGATTAAGGTCAGATAAGAGTTTAAAAGTACTAAAGGAAGCAATTTTAAGATCACATGATTTAAACATGATGTTATTTTAGTTACTTCGGATCCCAAGCGTGTTTTGAACAAGATTATGCCTATTTTGTAGGTTTAAAACAGTTTGAAAGAAATCGACAAATTGCAGATGAGAGAAAAATGTCACAAAACAACAGTTGAATCAATGACGAGACTGAAATATAATGCCCTGGTCAAGCCCCGCATAACAATGCAGGCTAAAGTGGTTAGCCGGTGTCCAGTAAGCAAGTACTTGTGTCTGCGCTTGGGGAGAGGAGAGGAGTGTTTGCTGGCTGCATACTTTGCACGTGAAACCATTTCAGTAAAATGAGACAATAGAGCCCATGCCTGAGAATATTTTAAAACTCTGAGGCATGTGTAATCCTTTAATTCGTATTGAGCTAGTGTGCTGGATCGTGTACCTCTTTGTAAAGGAAGGTCTGAACCAAAGCGGTTGGGACATTTATATTGACAGTTGATGATGAAACCTTACTATTTCATCACAGCCAAAGATTTTTAAATTACAGGTATGTGTGTAATGTTAAAATCACAATATTATTAACCTCAACTAAATTAAGGGCATCGACCGTGGTCTCTTCTTCATTAATAAAATCTAAATCCAAATACATATGTCCCAAAAAAGTCGTCATCGCCAGCGGTGGCCAAGTATCGAATTCGACAAGCTGTTTTATATAGTTTATCGAATTGGATACTTGGCTATTTATTTTTGTACGCATTCCGTTAGTGGCTGGATAACCCTTCATCATTCACAGGGCTTTCAAATCACGGGCCTGAATAAATAAGCTGACCCACAGGGCTACCCGCGGCTCTCGGGGCAGGTCGAGTCTAGTAAAAGGTTCCTGTACTAAGTTTAAGTGTTTTAAGCGTCTGGAGTACAGACAGCGCAAATATAATAATAGACTTTCTCTCTGTTTAGTGACGTAAAGAAGTAACGATGGGTCCACAGTACAGGCAATACCATCGCTACTGCTAAGTTCCAACTGCTGCATAACGTAGGAACTGTGATGGTATGGGCTAGATATAATTATCTATTTTTCTTCATGGCGTAAAATTCCCATCATCATCAACGTAGTCGCTCTACAGGTTCCAATATGATCTATTCTAATCGCAATTCACTCCTCGACGAAAGTAATCGTCCCAAAGTTGGCTCCATTTATATCCGAACTCCGATTCGTTCCCAGTGACAAGTATTAGCTTCCTTATTTAGCTCTCGCTCGTAACGCAAACTAGTGTGATCCATCTCCTAAGCCTCGGCAAATAAAAAGCGTACCTTCGTCAAGCCCGCCCCCGCCCCCGCCCCGCCCCGCCCACCCCCCAGAGACCAGACACCGGCGAAGCGCACAAGTCGCGCATTAATTCAACTTTTAATGGATACCGGCCGCCGCCGCCGCCGCTGCCGGCCCCGGGGACTCCCCGGGGGGCAACCTTTGTCATCGACTTCGATGTGGGTCGTTATCATTTGAATTTTATACTCCTGCTTCTGTTTTTATGAAATAGCTCTCCGGATGCGATTGCGAATTTAACTTTGTTGTTGGCTCGAGCTGGGGTTTGGGGTTTGAGCGGCTGTTGCGTGCGTGACCCGGTCGGTCATTGGGAGCATCGATTGACTCGACGGGAACGCTCGACTTTGTTATTAATCAGAATTGATGTTGGGTCAACTTCCAGATTACACGTATTACCGCTTATACTTTAGTACCCCTTTCGTTGTAACCGGAATACACAAGTGCCTCTATCGCTATGAAAGTATAATTTGTACTTGTAATTACCTGTCATTAATATCCAGTAACGAAGAGCAAGTAAGTATTATGTATTTGGGTATATTATGCCTTAGTTATGTAAACCTTTCCACTATTTATCTCTCCCGTGTCCTGGCGGTGTCTCCGCTCGCCGGGCGGGCGGCGCCGCGCGGGGAAGGCCCGGGGACCTTCGCCTTTGTCCCTTTACTTTTTGTTGTGTTATTTCCCTTCCTACTACACTTAGGACTATCATAACAATATTTTGTACTCAAGCACCTATACATGCACTTACCTGGGAGACGAGGTTCTAGTTTATTTTGTATGGAACATGATAAAAGCCATTGCAACAAAGGCAGTGAGACGTTGCTTTATCATACAGAGTAAGTAGGTCTTCTTCTCATGTGGTTAGACTAGCGACTGCTTCTGAAAGACCAATCTGGCTTTCCGGGACGCAGAGGGCCTCGGATGAATATGTCCATTCAGGTACTGACCGAGACCAATGTTGCTTAACTGATATTTTTCAAAGTGCTCTCTCAACTGTCTTACAAACCTCTCATATCGAGTAGGTACAATCAATCAATCAATCAAATATAAATACTTTATTTGCACACAAATGAAAATACATCAGTTACAACAAAACCAAAGTTAGCTTGTGTACAGACAGGCGGCATTATCGCTTTAAGCAATTTCTTCCAGGCGACCTTCGGGTGATGGAGATATTGATGTTAATTTAATGACTTTAAGTTTCCTAATCTTCTGCTGAAAGGGTATTATCTCGTCAGTTACGATTAAGGATAACACAGGTAACTAGGATTTGTAATTTAAGTGAATGTCAGAGTTGACCTGACATTCTAGTTACACAACTCAAAGGCCGGTTCAATCCCCGAACTAGTATCAGCGGCTATTTCATAGTTCATTGTGCACAGACTCACAGCGGACGCGTCCCTCGGGCCCGTCGCCCGTCGGCCCGTCAGCAATACTCGCAGACGGCTGGGAGTGACGTCAGAAGTCGCTGAAACGGCGATTATGTTTGGGACATCATTACCAGAGACGATTTATAGTGCAGCTGCCACATACATCGTGTCACGGGACAGCGCCAGACCACACGGCCACTGGTGGGCGGGACATGCCGCGGTGACGTCACGGGGCAGCCCTGTAATCACCGGCTATTTAGCAAATTAATTCCCCGCCGATTGCTCGCGGCAACAATGTACTCACGTGTCAACCACATCGTTAATCGAAACAGAATTAAACATTCAACGCGAGTGAAATCAAGCAGCGGGTTAGGTGGGATATGTACAGGGGATTCTTGATTATTTTATAAATAAACGTGATTTAAATATTTACGCCACCGTTTAACCTGACCTAAGCTTCCCGGGCTATTATTATTATTATAAACCATTTATTCCAATAAAATTACAAATGTCAAATTTATCAAACAGGCAAGCATATTATATTATTTAATTACATGTCAAAAATTGTACTTATATATTTCAGTTATTATATATAAACGGATATCACTCACTTATATTGTTAAAGTCGGCAATTAGACCGACAAAGAATCGCGCATGTCAACAGAGAACTGTATGTACTACATCTGCAATTATCTCACACACTAACCTCGGATTTATGGTTTTCTCTCGATGCCATGACATATAATAGATCACAGGAAATCCTGCATGACACAGAACGCACACAAAGTGGTAAGTTGAAGCGCCTGATGAAAAACGTTAAGCAATTCTGCCAATCTAAACCAACAGCTTGTTCTGATGTTTCCGACAAGGCGGTTGTAAATCTATCCTCACAGTCAGTCTCAGATGCAATGAAATCGGCTCTGTCCCGAGGACTAAACTTTGCACCAACACCACGTAAAACACCAGTGGAGTCAATTATCACCGGTATTGAGGACTCTATATCGCGAAACAAGTTGACCGAACGTGATGCAGAGTGTTTGAGACAGGATGTGGCGACACTTGTACGTAGATTGAAGCCAACTAAATCAAACATCACTAAAGAGGAGATACGAGCATTTTGGTCTTACCGGCGGACAAGGGCAATGCGACTGTCATCGTGGATACTACAGCCTACGAAGATAAGGTATTACAACTGGTTAGTGATACGAATACATACAAAAAGGTGAATTACAATCCCACATCCAGAGTGACTAACAAATTGGCTAAGTTGTTGCGTTCCTTACCTGACGATTTATATAAGAGGTTACGTCCACAAAACCCGACTCCACCAAAAATCTATGGTTTGCCTAAAATTCATAAGCCCAACTGGCCGTTGAGACCTATTGTTAGCCAGATTGATTCACCCACATATAAGGCCTCACGTTACATGTCTGATGTACTGCAGCCCTTGACAGGAACGACGGAGAGTTATGTCAGGGACTCAACGCATTTCATCCAGTTGATTGAGGACGTACGCATTTCAAACGATGAGGTAATGGTCAGTTTCGATGTGACTTCACTATTTACGAATGTACCGGTGCAGGAGACTCTGACTATAATCACAGATTTGCTGAAGTCGTCTGATGTCCCTAATGACTACATGGGTCTAATTAAGTTATGTCTCGAAAGTGGTTATTTTGTCTGGCGGGGAGAGTATTACTTGCAGATTGACGGAGTGGCGATGGGGTCACCCATAGCCCCAGTGGTAGCGAACATCTTCATGGAATGGTTCGAAGGAGTGGCCTTGAAAAAGACCTCGGCTGGGCCTAGACACTGGTGGCGATACGTGGATGATGTGTTTTCTATCATGAGGAAAGATGATGTGATGCAATTTTTGACCGACATTAACCAGATACATCCAAATATTACCTTTACGATCGAGGAGGAGAAGGATGGTGCCCTCCCCTTTTTGGACGTATTGGTGAAACGGGGAGTCGGAGGTCGACTGGGTCACACGGTTTATCGGAAAGCTACTCATACGGACCGATATCTAAGGGCGGACTCGCATCATCACCCTGCACATCTTTACTCAGTGCCACGGGCTCTCATCAATAGAGCGTTACGCCTATGTGACGCACAGTATGTGAACGATGAGCTATCACATGTGAGACAGGCACTTGAGAGCAACGGTTACCGGTGGAGGCAGAGCTGGAGAGTGGCACACAGGACTGAGAGCACACGTTGGCCGTCCGTAGAGAGATCCCCAGTATACTTACCTTTTGTGAAGGGGGTGACGGATATAATTGGAAACTTATTACGCCGGAGATATAGCATTAAGACAGTTTTCCGTCCCCTTACACAACTAAGACAGTTTTTACGCTCGCCCAAGGACAGAGACCCATTGAACGTCCCGGGTGTATACATGGTGCCTTGTGACTGTGGCAAGAGTTACATAGGCGAAACGAGGCGAAACGTGGCTACAAGGTTGTCAGAGCACATACGGTCAGTGAGAACCCTGGATAGCGTTGGATCAGCAGTCGCAGAACACGCTATGGATACAGATACGGGTCATTACATACGCTTTGACAAAGCAACTGTTCTTGCGCGAGAAAAGTTCTTTGTGCCACGCAAGATCAGAGAAGCGATTGAGATTGCACGACGGCCCAATTTCAACAGAGATTGCGGTTGGTCCTTGCCTGCTACGTGGAAGCCCGTACTCAGGGCCGTATCCGATGTTAGGAGTGTGAGTGAATGCGGAGTAGACGCAGTGAGTACATACTGCGTGACGGGACCTAACGTGAGTGGCGGTAACTCCCCGACAAGTGAGATCGATCAACGAATCCAGCTACAGCCATCGAACGCACCGTCGTCGTCGGCGGGACAAGTTATCTCGGAGCGCGCACAGAGGGCGCTCATCCGCAGTGCCCGCAGTGCGCGAAGAAACGTCAACGGCGACGCGGGCGTGGCGCGCTCACCTTGAAAAAGACCGTCGAAATCGGTCGAAACTGTCGGTCTAATTGCCGACTTTAACAATATAAGTGAGTGATATCCGTTTATATATAATAATTTGTAGTAATGGCTCACTATAGTTTTAATTCTAATATATATTTCAGTAGTTAATTAATTCATGGTTAGTATTATTTTTAATATTAAGTATTATGTTATTTAGTTGTTATGTATTATAATGTCATCATCATCATCATCAGCCCGTATCAGTCCACTGCTGGACGTAGGCCTCTCCCAGAGCGCGCCAATCAACCCTACTCTCGGCCCTCTGCATCCAGTCCCTGCCAGCCATTTTGCGAAGGTCATCCCTCCATCTGGTCGGGGGGCGTCCCACACTACGTTTACCCGTTCGTGGCCTCCATTCGAGAACTCGTCTACAATATTATATTATAGTGTATTTCAATTCAAATCATCAAAATCAAAACCAAATTCCCGGTCTATAGACGTCGCAAAATACTGGTGCGGGATTTGACAAAGCCTAGAAGAGTGCTTTTATCACCTTAACACTTTAAAAAATCGTTTAGCCACCCTGTCCCTTTCTATCTTAACCTTTTTTAAGAAGTGTGAAAGGGATAGCAACACGATTTAAAGGAAGTGAGGTTTAACTAGGATATGAATAATATCATTAGTATTTAACTATGAGTAGTTGCGATCTTTGCTGGACAGTTTGTAGGTTCTGGATCTGGTATAGACGACCACTTCATTGACTTTAAAGTGCTTCATTATATCTCGTATCTGCATGTAAATAAGTCGTCGAGTGCGGCGGTTGTATTGCGTTGGATTGGCCAAACATACGCATTGTTTCGTTTCAATCACGCCCGGTGTTTTGACAGGCGCGCACTCACTCACTGCCCGCGCAGGGATAAACTTGGCAGTACATGCGTCAGGCCGACATGAGGCCAATTGGAATCACCTTATGAGGTAGACAAATTCATTTATTTAACGCAATTAACGAGGGGATAAAGAGCTGGGCGAGGTCAGTGCCTGGGGGTGACCGCTAGTGACACTTTCATCTGTGCCTCGGAAAGCACGTTAAGCAGTTAGTCCCGGTTGCTGTCTTCAGCAGTCGTTAGGACAGAGGCCTACGGGCAGCCTAAATAACTCTGACAAATAGGTTTGGTCGCTAAAGCACACGAAAAAAGAAGAAAGACGCAAATAACTCCGCAGTTTTATTGGGGAGATTGGTCGCTGCATCCGCTAGATCGGTCGTGTCAAAGCGATGCTCACCGCACACCGGCAGACCTGTTCCGAGTGATTTTGATCTCTCCCCCCCTCCCCCCCACACTTCCTCCGGGTCTCTGTCGGGGAGTACCTGTAGTTGCTCTATTTTCGCGAGTGTCCGACCTCCTGACGTGTGTGACGTACGGGCTAAGGCCGTCCGCCTAGGTGTCCGCGGGGCGAGGGCGGGGGCGAGGGCGGGGGCGAGGGGGACGGGGGCAGCGGCGAATAATTGACCAGTCAGACCCATGTTTGCGATCATTTTATTGTGTTAATAAAACCGTTGGGCGCGATGTTTTTATTTCTACATTGAGCGCCATTGTGCGCGCGTCACGTCCAATGCGTTATTGTTACGTAATCACATTGGTTTTAGCTTTGTTTGTGCTGGAGAGTATGACTGCAGATGGGGGATTTTGTTGTGGCAGGAGACTGCAGAACCCGTCTGGGTGAGCGAGACCCAGTTACCCACTTCTGCCGTCAAAATAAACATAGCTGTGTTCCGGTGTAAGACAGCCAGTGAGATTTGACATAAGAAACAGTCAGGATACCGCGGTGCTCAGAGCAGCAATTGTATCTGCAACTTTGCTGGAGTAGGTGTCTAATAGGCGGTGGTCACTTACTTAGTCATTTCATGCAGAAATATGTAAGTTGTGTTTCATTGTCAAAAAGAAAGGACAACTAAATCATTTTATTACAGTTTGTTATTGACAAGGCCTCTTTACAGCCGCTACTTAATTATTTAATTTATTACTATTGTTACTATTATTTAATTAATTACTAATTTAATGTAGTTTTAATTACGTTTTAGTGACTACAGTACAGCGGGTCTGTTTTTTGCCCTTGTGCCGATCAAGTTATGTAATATTTATTCTTAAAAATGTATGAAATTACAATCATGACGTACCAAAGTGTTCCCTGTGTACCTAAGGCACAGAGCACCCCCACTAGAGTCCGCATATGAGGGCCCCCGCTGCTGCCAAGCATACTAGTAAGCACTACTATAATAGCGCCACGCCTCAAAACATCGTTTCATTCGCCTATTGAACGTCCTCATGAGTTTGTGAGTGAAAATGAGGTAAAAAACTATCTAAATATGTCTTACTGTGCGGTAAAATTATGTGGAAAGTCTTGTAGAACATCGAATCTTCAAAAGGATGGTATTTCCTTTCATCGGTCAGTTGAATTTCCATATAAAAAGATTAAAATAATAAAATAAATTTTGCTGCATAATGTGTACCATTTCAGGTGAGCACGTTGATGTCTTTTTTACGAATCTCTTTCTTTCATGTGTTAATTCATATTTAGACATCCCGCTTTCTCCCCGGCACGTGTAAGTTAGTGCTTTCAGTCACCCGTTCGGGAATTGTCGATGTCGATGTTGTTAGCATATTCAAAGGAGATTGATCAAACCAGGCCCACCCTTTATACCTACTGTTATTAATTTAATATTCATATTTTTCTACCTCCTGTTAGATCGAAATATTATTCGGAATACATTTAATTTATATATCAATGTTCTTGGAGTTCAGTCAACTTCAGTAACGTCGCCTATGATTTCCCAACCAACGTTGGAGACAACATTTATGTCTAAGGTATGTTGCTTGAGCATAACTATAAACTTTGATAATTTTATGTCCTTCAAATTAAGATTAACATGTAACTATTACACTTTTACAGAACTTTATTGAAGATGAACAGTATTCAAAACATGCCGTAGTACCGCCAAGAACAAACCCAGCATCTTCTGAACATTTCACGCTGCCAGAACCACAAAAATTCCCCGAGATAATACAACCGGATACCAGTATTGATTTATTAAATTTGCCAACTCATTGGAATACTCCACGTAAAATGCGACTTAGGAAAAACAAAGCTTCGGTGCATTCATTTGTGCAATTGAATTTAATAAAAACAAGTGGTACTTACAGAAAAGTACGTTGATTCGAAGGAACATATTCAACTTTTTTATTTTGATTCATCAAATGTTAAGGTAAATTCAACTTTGCATTGACTAGCCTTGTGTTTAAGAGCAATAAACCCGGTAGAAAAATATGGGATTAATATTGTCTCAATAACAGGACAGCAAGGGTGGGCCTTAAAGGTATGGGCTCCTTTGAGATTTACCTGTTTTAAGCTTATTTATTTTTATGTCCCTACTGATTGGGCACAGACTTTCCCTCTGATCGAGGGAGCTCGCACCATGGTCCACCACGCGGGCCCAGTGCCGATTGGCGGATTACACATGCCTTAGATATTTTTTTTCTACGGCATGAAGGTTTCATCACGATGTTTTCCTTCACCGTTTTGAGAACATTCGGTAAATGTACGTAAGTTTTTCGGTTGAAAAAAACCGAGTATAACTCATTAGAACATGGCTGCCCTGGCTGGGAATCGAACCGGGACCTCCGTATTGCAAGTCCAGTGACTCAACCACTGCGCCACCGAGCTCTCTCTATCTATAAGCTATCAAGTATCAGTATTATTTAATTTAATAAAACTAATTTATTTCTTTACAATTTGCGCTGTTTTATTTATTAATGTTTAGTATCACATAGTAGTAGACATTTGATGTCACATCAAATTCCGCAATATGACTCATCCTAACAATTTTCAAAATTCAAGTACAAAATCGCTTATCGACAGAAAATGTCGATAATCGATACATCCTATATTATTATCCCATCCTTGCGCTGCATTCGTTCTGCGCTTACGACGTGCGACGACCTTGAATTGGCCAATCAGGATGTGTCTTGTCCCGCCCCGCACCTCGTTCCTGTGGCGATTTCGTTTTCAAACAAAAATTTGTTAATGCGGACTCTAGTGGGGGTGCTCTGTGACCTAAGGTTAAAATAAATGAGTATGAGTAGGACTATCATAAATTAGCAGAAGAAAAAAATAATACAATCGGATCGAAATTTCACTTTTTGACAAGATTACACAATACCAATGAATATTATAGAAATAACACACAAAGGCGTGACACTTTTCCCTGAATGAACCGACCACCTGTCTAAATGTATAGAGGCCCGAGACCTCGGCCTCCGGGGCGACGCGATGAATGTCGAATTCAAATCCAATGTTCGATTCAAATCACACAGTCAAAAGGTCGAGGAAATTGAAGTCGCCCCAAATCAGGCTTTGAATGTGGAACTAGACTGGAGCCGCATGGTACTGGCACAGTCCGGTTTGCACCTCAATGGAGTCTGGTAGACTGTAAGTACACACAACATGACATAAACAAAGTTACCTGTATTGTGCAAATTATACTGTTAGACGAACGTTTAGGTGAAGGAAGGGTACCTAACATTGAAAGAAATGTTTCAGAATTATGCTGATTTCTTCCAATTATTTATAGGTTTGTTGAAGTCGGCAATTAGACAGACAGAGTCGAGTTTCGACCGACTTTGATGGTCTTTATCAAGGTGAATGCACAGGCAGGCCCGCGTCGCCGTTGACATCTCTGCGCTATCGCTCAGCGGGCCCGCTGACTCAGTACCGGCACTTGAGTCTTGAATACTGTGCTCGTTCGCACTATGGCCGCGCGGCTCATTGTGCGCGAGGCAGCTGGCGCTACTCTAGGTAGCCGAGCTCAGCCAGAAAGGCCAACAGGTTCTTAATGACCCTGCAGGCCTGCGGGAGCGTCCTCGGTGACCCGAGGATTGTAGCCCCCAGCTCGGCCACACCACTGCACTCTAGAAGCACATGTGCGGCTGTTTCCTCCTCCTCCACATAGCCTATGCTTGTTACATATCATAGAAGGGGCTCGTAGGCCAGTTGGGAGTACACGTTGAAAACGATCGTACAAGTTAAGCAACGTTGTACGAGATCAGGACCTGTCTGGGTGACTGCTAGTGACACTTTTATCTGAGCCCCTCCGTGCTTCAGAAAGCACGTTAAGCAGTTGATCCCGGTTGTTGTCGGCAGCAGTCGTCAGACCACGTCGGGCCTGAATAACTCTGACAAATAGGTGCGGTCACTAAACCACACGAGAACAGAAGATCATATCATTACAATCCCATTTAGGGCTAATAAACGTTTTGTGGCATTCCTAATAGCTGTACTGTAAGAGCAGACCATAATTCCCACTCGCACCGCACTCACTCGGTTATGTTATGATTATGAGCCTAAATGTACGCGTCACTTTCTGGGCAACTTCCCGGGCCGGCGCACCGGGGCGGGGGCGGGGGCTACAGAGGCTCCAAGAGCCCAAATCTCGAAACAGGAGTTTGCCAAACTCATTAGAGGCGACTTAGCGACTGTCGGGTGACGTCACGGCGCTAAGTGGCTGTTTGTGGCGGGAACAAAACGCAGCATTGGTATCGGCATTGTCATAACTGCTGTATAATGTAATAAAACGTGTTTGCATCCTTGATAGGGAGGGTGCAGGCTGCGGTATGTGGAGTATGTGTGAGATGATTGCCTGTTTGTAGCACCTTTGCGGCCGCGGGGTGGGGGCAGTGAGGAGCGGGGGGTGGCCCTTAGCTGTCTGTGCCCTGCAGAGTGCAAGGTCACCTCGGCCGGCAAAGGACGCCGCAAGCACACGGTAGCAGACGTGTTCATATTTAACGTATGCGAGGTGACTTTGTAATACTGATATTTCGGATATTAATTATTCATTCTTCGAGTAAGAAATAACCAACTCTCACTTTCTATGAAAATGTAATTCTGATTGCTTAATATGTATTTGACTGACACCTAATATGAGACCGGCGAAATCTAATGCCGATTAGTCATAGAAAGATTTGAGTATGATTGGAGTTTGACTTCTGTCTTACAGCTGTCAGATTTCATACTATTTTGACAGTCGCAGATGATATTTCACGCTGAGTTCGAGCTCAAACCTATGACTATCAGCCTGAGTATGCATGAATTGCATGAGACGGCTTTCACTACAGTTCATGTGATCTTACTGGTATCTATTAAAAGCGGTACGAAATAACTGTCATTGTGTAAATACATCAATGGGTCGCCGAGTGCTGCCAGCATCTCGTCGGCGCAAAATCGTTTATTAAATGATACCAGCGTGCAGGTGCCGGCGGATGTCGACGTGTTCGTGTTAAATAAAAAGTGCACCGCATTATATCGCCGCGGCTGTAACCCGCCGGAATTGATAGCACTCTGTCGCTGAGCACGGAACACCGCGCCGTCGACCGTCAGGAATATTACACTTTTGGAAAATATTCCTTTTTAAAACTTCCATCAAGTTATTTTCTTAAATGAGGGTACTTTGCGAGATTGGTCGTTAATCAAAGCGGAGATGTAAGGTCGAGGCCGGCGACCGGTCCCGGCGACAGGTCCCGGCGACAGGGCGCGGCGACCGGCCGCTCGATACCCGATACTTAACGAACTTTGGAATTGATTCGCAATCCGGAAACGTATTGGGAGTTATTTCTTATTTGAGGATTGCTTGTCGACATTAAAGTTGTATTACAGGGGATTTCCGGAAATATCTTGGCCATTGATTCAATGACAGTTTGGTGAGAACATAGGCCCGTATTAATAAATCACTCACAGCTCAAAAGTCAATCTTGAGAACGTCCTCAAGATGGCGTTACTATTAATAAAAGTAACTTAGGTGCGCGTTTAGGAATCGCGTCTCAGTTCTCAAGAGAACTGTCAAACTCATACTTGAGAACGGATTTGCTGATTACAGGTGAACCGCGACTTGAGAAAGACATCACGTGATACGCCCTCAAGATTGATTCATTAATAAATGACATACTTGAGATGATGATCACGTCTTCAGAGTGTATCAGCTGAATTCGCTCTTGACGGCGGGTTTGAGCTCAGACTATTAATACGGGCCTCAGTGTGTGATACCTACAACTGTCACAATGCTATATATGTATTGTGCAGTTGTAGGCGCGAGTCCTCACTGCAAAAGTGTCTCTGACTCATGGCCTTCGAACGCTATGCGGTGGAGGCTGGCTTCATCAGCAGTCTATTTGTAAATGCCCTGGCATAGACCTTCACTTACATCAAGTTCGGGCCAGGGTTCACCACGAGGGCTTAGTGCATATTGGTGGATTACATATTCCTTAGATTTTTAGTTTAACATGCAGGTTTAATCACAATGTTTATATGTCGTATATGTAGTGTATGTAATTTATTGTATTATTATTTATAATTTATTGTATTATTATTTACAATTTATTGTATTATTATTTACAATTTATTGTATTATTATTTATATAAATATAATGTATACTCCTGCTCTTTGTAAATACCATTTGTTTTTCAATTATTTTTCATTTTATTCTTCTTGTATTTCTACCTCTTTCACTTTACTATGCTAAATTCCATCAACAGTTGGTTGCCTGGAAGAAATCGCTTTTAGCGATAAGGCCGCCAAAATTGTACATATTGTTTTGTATTCCTGTATTGTAATTGTTTGTGTCTTTTATGTACAATAAAGTGTATTTGAATTGAATTGAATGTTTACCTTCACCGTTTTGTGAGTGTTTGAGAGAATTCGGTGAAAAAGACGAGGAAAACTCATTTTTACATGGGTGACCTGACCGCACAGACCTGACCGGATCGAACCTGGAACTATACCACCGAACTCTCTTGGTGGGTGCCTACTTTCTAAACATAGTATATAAAGCCCCTAATATAGTATAGAAGTCTATGTAGTATGTCCTCCTTGATACATGGAGGTTGAAGCTCTATATGGCCTTCTGCAAGTTATGCAATTAAGAAATATGCATGTCATGGTCGTGTGTAGTGATAGTGACGCGAGCACAATGGTATCACACGAACCGACGAATGGAAATGAGCTTTAATATTGGTTTTATTTTCATTAATCTCCAATGTACAGTGAATTGAAACAAAATATTGTATTTATTCGTGACCTGAGCTGTTGTTATTGTCCAATGCGACGAGTACCAGAGGCGGATACTCGCAGGGGATTACTGACTCATTGGTGAAATAACTGGTTGGTTTATTTGTATTGTGGTATTCGATGCCGGTAAGTTATTGTGTGGTTGATATAGTGATGAATGTAGGTGGTTACTCACAGGCCGCCTGCACGCGACCTGCGGCCTTTTCTCCCAGCGTTAACGTCCAGTAGGTATCGATCTGAGGCCTAGGCCGCAGATCACTACCGAAAACTAGCATAAAAGGAGGCAACTAGCCGCAGGCCGCCGGTGTATGAACAAAGCCTTAGGTATACAGGATGGCAGTGTGATCACTGTTAACTTTGAATCTACCAATACTTATCACTTTTCATACATTTTGTACGGATCAGCTTACCGTTTTGACATTGTTTATAGCGATTTTAGATTACAATTGATACCTACTGATTATCAAGCTGTCTCAAGGTTAACGGTGACACCCTGCCACCCTTTATAGTCAGTGGTTTGACCTTCCACAAACCCCCCTTTAATCCCCTGTTAAGGGCTTTGAATTCGGTATTATGGAAACTTGTAATTCATATAGGGTCAATGAAGCGTAAAAGAGTATTTCGATAAGTTCCACCCCAAGTGTTGCAGGATTGGCCAAGTTTAAGTGCCTTCAATATGGAACTATGTATGTTGCCATCGCATCTTTTCAAAGCAGTTTAATTCCGGTTTAGATTTATTATTATTTTGTAACCACCCTTTCTTCTTCTCAACGTCCCTCTTCTCATCGAAGGTTGGACAACATCATGGCAATGTTCCCCCTCTGTCCGGATGCCCGGAACAAGGAGCCGGTGCTGCAGCAGAACCAATCACGTAAATTCTTCAGCCAAGAGTGTCTTCTCCTGCCAACGCTCCTCTTTCCACAAATTTTGCCCTGGATGATTAATTGCAGCAGGTTATATCGGGGGTTCCGCATAATATGACTGAAATAATGGAGCTTCCGTCGCTTGACCTCCTTTAAAAGCACCCTTTAAACATTATTTAAATGAAACTCCGATGCCTCTCAACTTGCGAGCCGGACTGTTGTTTACTTTCATACCAGCAGGGAGGCAAAGACAATGCAAGCTGAACATAAGCGTAGACACGGTGCGCGACACTGCGCTACAATGCCCGGCGTGCCCGGCGGCGCAACAGACACTTCCGATCGCTAACTTTTGCCGGAACGATTATTGGCGAAGTTGTGCGGCGGCGGCGGGGTGGCGGGGGCGGGGGCGGCGGTAATGAGGACCTTAAGCCTAATGAATGGGGCCCTACTTGGCACAGAGGGGCATTAGGACGCCCGGGGCCCTGCAAATTGGCCAACGGCAATATTGCTTTGCCAGTTCAAAACTAATGGATTCATATTTAGCTCGGGGAATTATTTGTTGCAAGATTTAGAATGCCCTGCGAATCGACCTGAATGCGAAAAACTATTGCCGTTTTCAAAACGTGTGGGATAGCGATACAATCTTTGGTATAACGCCGTCTCTGTTCAACATGGCATCTCAATACAGCATCTGCTGCGACCCTGGCACACAACTCTCGCTCCTCCACATTCATCAATCTATTTATGCACGCTCGTTGGTTTGTTGTAGATCGCAATACGGCATTTTTCATCGTTTTGAGAATGGCAATAGGGGACTGTTTGAACTGGTTAGTTCAGCCAGGGATTTTCAGTTTTTCTGTGAAGGCCACGGCACTAGCTACTAAAATCTAACGTCTGAAAAATATAAATAGCAATCTTGGAGTGTCCATTTAGGGACTGATGAATACCGATACACGATTGGACAAACTGCGCTCGAGAAGAAAAAAACGGCATAAACCCTTCCATGTCTTTTAAAATGAAAATTATATCTAAACCGAAATAGTTATTCATACAAAATATATATCAAAATGTAGAGTATTATAAATACGAGAGCTTGTTTAAAAAAGTCTGACTTTTATTAGCGGTTTTTTATATCCCTGCCAAAATTCTTAAAAATACAAACATGGAGTCGCTGTGCCGTGCTCTTCACTCCGCTGCGGGACATCTTCTGTCTCGCGCTTGAGTTTGACAGCTGGGAGCACCTTAAACAATTTCACACACGGCAACGCTGTTCTATTTTCTGTTATATTTATCTTAAAAAGGGTAGGGTTTATATAAGCTTATCTATTGTTTGACATCACACCACTGCATTGTCATCACTTGGTATCGACGCTACGCTAATATTCTTCTTATTGTGTATTCTACTAGTTTACGGGCCACTTCCCTGGAAGAAGAAACAAAGACTACGATAGAATATCGTTAACAGTGACGCAACCAGTCACTGCCTAAACACAGGGAACTGCTCATTGGTCGCGTTGAGGGCCCTGTGCTATAATTCCCAATCGGTCCACGTGTTGCCACCATTCCGTACTCCGGCCCGAGTGCGGCAATGTGCCGGGTATTGTGGTAATGTGCGTGGCTTCGGCAAGTTGGTGGTTGGCTCGTGGCGGCAAGTTGGTACGACTCTCCGGTGTCGCGCGGACAATACAATTGCAGCACAATGGCCTGTAACGGTCACGATCATTGTAACCAATCCGCTCAGTGCATACCACCTGCTGTTATGCATGAGAGGATACAAGTTAAGCGACTTTGAGCGTGGGCTGTAACTGAATTGGGTGCCTTGAAATGCTTGGTTAGAAGTTTGTCCCGGTAAAAATACGTACATATTAGTGTATTTTTTTTTTAATGGACTCGACTGTTCGTCATTTGCCAATGTCATGTTACAGAAAATTCAATATATTCAATAGTGTTCTATCTTCCTCCAGGGGAGTCGCAGTAGCGTCTTCACCCTGGGTAGCCGCGTCTTCATGTCTTCATCCAGAGGAGACGCCGTAGCGTCATCACTCTGGACGAAGCAGCTCGACAGTCACGTTCACTCCCGAGCTTGTAGCGAGCCTGTAGCGTTAATTTAACGTGATATTAAACACAAAATAGTCCCTGTAGACATTAAAAGGAAAATTATCAAATAATTTCGCAACCGTCTTTTCCCGCCAGTTTCAAGAGAACCCATATTAGTGTATATTTGACGTTGCATTCAAGAAGTCGCTTTTAGCATTAGGGCTGCCAAAGTCAGTGTTCCTCTTTTTGTAACTGGTGTCCTTTTGATGTACGTGTAACACTTTGGACTTTGGTCCGTTATTAGCTGCGTCGTAAGATTTAAAACCGTCCTGCAAGTGTTACCATTGATCTGCTGTTGTCTGTACAATAAAGTGTATTTTATTGATTAATTAGAATCACAAAGGTTGCAGAACGTGGCCTTTAGAAGCTTTACGAAGACAGAATGAAGCCGTTTGTACGAAAATTTAGACTATTTGTAACTGCAATTTGTAGTTATCGAATGGCAGTAAATTAAATTAATCTCCGCCGCCTGCTGCGTTAGATAAACACACGTACGACCGGCCGAATGATGAATAAATAATTATAATCGCGAAATATCCCAATAGAGTGGCCTGAGGGGGTGCGGGGGTGCGAGGGGTGCACACCGCGTGCCAGTTATTGCCATTATTTACTCTATGCCGTAACTTCTGAGTCCATTATCGAAAGTGTATTGACCTGGAACAATATTATCCCGAACATAATACAGGGTGGCCTTGAATTCATTCGACAATATTAAATGGATGGTTAGGCTTGTGACATACCTACATTAAATCTGCACAGCGTTTAAGTAAATTAATTAACAATTTGACGTAAAATAAAAATAAAATCTTACAATAAATTCAACTATCAAACAAATTATTAATTTGATATGCATCGTCATTTCTTGCAACGATTTCTTTCACTGGAATTTCAACCTAATGGTCATTTCTAAAGTCATTGTGTGACTTGTGACGTAATTAGATAATTTTTGTTTTGCAGTTTTGATTTAATCCGCCAACCCGCACTGGTCCCGCGTGGTGGATCAAGGCCCCATCTCCCTCGATTTAAGGGAAGGTCTGTGCTCGAGCAGTGGGGCAATATAAATAGACTGATGATGAAGTGATGAAGTTTTGATTTACTAAAAACCCTTACCAATTTAATATTTATCATGAGTACAACCCCCCAGTTTCAATTTCTGGAATGAATTCAAGTACACCCTGTAAGCATACATTAGAGTCCATTCCACCTGCAGACCGGCCTCGGGCAGTACAGGGCGCGAGGCCGCTAATGACCTTCGCGTAATTAACAGATGCGGAGCATTGAACACATCAATACGTGCTGCCGACGAACTATGAAATGAGTTCGCCAGCTCAAGTGTCAGTGGGCTGGTCACATCTGTCGAAGAACCGATAACCGATGGAGTAGACTAGTTCTCGAATGGAGGCCCCCGACCAGATGTAACCTACGCAAGGTTGCTGATAGAGAGTGGAAGAAGCCGCGCCTTGACGAAGCCTATGAGACTGATAAGAGCTGATGATGCTGTTGAGTAAAATTCTGAATTCTAGAAAGTGACTAGACTAGGAAGGCTTTATTCATACGCCAATGACATACAGTCTAAATTGGAATCATGAAGGAAAAAAATCGCGGCGTTCCGTGATTGCAATGATTGTCCTGTCGACTGTACGGGCAACAGCAGATCAATGGTAACACTTGCAGGACGACTTCAACTCTTAAGACGGAGATAATAAGAAGGCGCATATATAGTATCAAGTCCAAAGTGCTACACTTGATCTGCTTTCGGCTGTACCACATAATGTGATTTATTGAGCTGCCTTCTCGTGCTCAGCGGATAATATATTCTATTATGTTCTATATAATAAAGCCAACGACGTAAAAGATTTATGTCACAGGGTAACCCTATCAGAGGATTCACTTGTTCAAGATCTTACGAGTGAAAAATGCCTTTATCATGGCGTGTCTTTGTCGGACAGCTCGCCGAGGCCGTGGCTAACGGTACGTTACGGTCACCATGTAACGAGATAGTGGCAGCGATTATATTGTGTATTTTCCTAATCTTAAGCTGTAATAAAAGTCATAATTTTTATAGGTGTAGGAGAGGAATCAGCATTTTTAGACCTGTGGGGTAATCGCTTTCAATTTGGCACATGGACGCTATACATTGCTGCTATGTTTTTGCAAGTTTTAACAAACGATAACGAATCGCAGCAATGTAAGTATATCGTCAAAGTGTCAAAATGAAAACGATAACGAAAACGATTGAAGTCGCGGTCACCTGTTGTTACAATTACTGACAAGGTAACAACAGTATGTAACAGTGTTACGCTGGCACTTTCCAACGTAAGTTAGCGACTATTATGCGACACACCGAGTTGGCGGTTTTTAGTTGAATTTGTGTCCAAAAATTAAGAAAGCTGTTATTTAAGCTGTGACTTCACTGAGTTTACGCGCGTCTCTTAGGTGAGCTCGTGTATGAGGGGATGAAGAAGATCTCATCTCCGTGGAATACTTACAATTTGTGGGAGGCTCCGCTGTCTAACCCGTGGGTACCGCTAACCCGCCGTTATGGCTAGCGGTCCATAAGTTAGCCCCGGGTGTTTCGGCTGACTGGAGCACAAAGAAATCGGGTCATTAACGATTTGGTGCCTCTCGCCCCCCGCACCCCCGGGGAGGAGGACAGGGTAAATGGGACAAGAATTGCCCGCCTAATCCTTATTTAAATAATTTTCCACGAATTCCGGCTGCCACAAAAATATTTGTGTTTTCAAATGATTCTAAGTATTAATAAACGTACAAATCTTAGAAGTATATAGGAAGTCATTTGGGCAATATTGTACCTCTCTCGATCAGTCTTGTTTCTCTGTCCACGACATGTAGTAAGTCCTAGGAGAGACCGGTAGTCTGCCGGAAAAAAAATGTTTTAAAATCAGCTCGTCAATCTAAAAAAAAATATTTATCTACTAATGGAAACTCTTGTACCTGCGGTGTACCTAGTTGATAGTATATTTTTGTCGGGTCGATGAATGTAATATCGACTGAACGATTCTTCGAATATTTATTAATCGATGGACTGATATTTCGAATGTTAAATACTAAATTGTTCCAGGATCTATCCCTGGCTGATCACAGAATAACTGTAGGCGTTATAACCTGGAATAGGAGGGTAGAGTGTTAAAAGAATTTAAGGTAAAATAGGCAGTATTCTTTACAGAATAGGTCTAATAAACTTTAACGAACGAAAAAATCTTTGAAAGATCCCTTAACCTAATCTATTTTGTAAAAAAAGGCCTTAATTACGTAATATCTAAAATTAATCTTAAGAAAAACCCTGCGCTCCGCTGGGCTATTTAAGCAATTAGCCCTCCGATAATAAGGTAAGTTGAGGTGGGGGTGCGGGGCCGGGGGGCGGGGGTATGAAAACGTTATTGCATCACTACAAAAAGTCCTTCATCCCGCCGCCGCTCCCCCACACGCCTGTCTCCCCTACTGCCCGACGCGGCCACTCCTCGCCTCGGCGACAGATACTGCATGTGCCAGTTTGGTACAGTCGACAGGACAATGGTAGCACTTGCAGTAGGATTTCACATCTTATTACCCAGACAATAAGAATGGTCTAATGTGCAAAGTGTTAGACTTGAAGGTACAGTAGACAGCACCTAGCGTACCTTCAGGCATATTGCGCTCACATGAAAAATAATCCAGGGCTCTGCTCGTTCGTTTCGTTCCCTCAGTGGTAAGGTAGTCATAATAAACACATTACTCGGCTGTACTTGATATTCATGAGTATATATTAGGAGGATTTAGGCTACAGTATGTACTGTCTGGGCTAAATAAACCTTAATCGTAGACGTTATACCCACCTTAGACAATTCGTTACAATACCATTGACTACGGATTGTATGCGAGAAACAAACACGTATTTAGACAGATATCGAAACATGCAAACATCTGCCTGCACAGACTGTACACAGTATATTAGACATCATCGGGCACCAGGGTCATCAGGGCATGCCATATGGATGCACTGATCCCGTCTCAAACCGTGTCAAGCCGCAAAAAAACCTCTGACCACCATGTCAGAGGAAAAGGGCCAAGACATACAAAAAAAAACACCTGCATGGCACCTACTTGTACAGTCGAAGACAGAGATAGATATACAGCCCCCTGTATATCTATCTCTCTCTCCCTCAATAAGGATTAGATTTTCTTAAAAACTGCTGGACCTAATTTGATAATTCTTTTATAGTTACATAGTTTTAACTTTTATCTATCAAACAGTGAAATTTTTTTGCATTAGGTTAAGCCGTTATTGAGAAAATCTCAACCTTAAAAACTCTCCTGTACACCTTTCTCTGTGTTCCACCGTACTTGGACAACCGCACATCACTATGGTAACACTTGCAGTACGATTTCAACTCTTATGAGTCAGATAATAAGACCATTTGATGTGCTTTGTAACTTCCCCAGGCGGACTCTACATAGAGTCCTACCCCTACTATAGCTGGCGGAGGTAAAACTCTCTCGTGCAATACGAATAGTTTCCCTAAACGCTAATATTATAGAGTCCGAGCGTTGGCTCTACGCCACGAGGAGCGGACGCAGGCGGACTCTACACACGGAATGGAGGCGGGTTGCAGGTAGAGCACAATGTTCATACATCAAATCTCTTTATTGCAAGTAAGCACGTTGTAGCATTTATTTTGAATTTACTCCACTTTGCAAGGAAAAGGTGCCAACGCTGAGGAGAACAAGTGGCAAAAAACTTTCTTTTAAAACGTGAACTAATCATTAGCATGGCTAACATTGGTGATAGAGAAAACTTCGAGCGCTCTCTATGGCGATACGGATCGTTATCAGATGAAAACCTAGACCACACCTGTGGAATCTCATAAAATCACACAGAATCTCAAAAAAAAACAATTGAAATTACTACAAAATATAAGTTTGTATAATTGTATTGGCTGGTGACTAATTCACAGTGAGTTGAATTGCGAATTGGCCGAATTGAGAATGTGTTGGTAACAATCATGATTGTAATCCCAGTGTAGCGCACATACAGGGTGTCCTTGAATTCATTCGACAAATTGAAACTGGAGGTTGCAGGTCTCATGATAAATCTGAAATTGGTAAGTTTTTTTAGTAAATCAAAACTGCAATTTTTTTTAACTACTCACACAATTACCTTTGAAACGAGCAAAAAATGAAAAACACCTTAAAATCCAAAGCACAGTAACGATGTACATACAGTACATCAAATGAAATTTATTTTTGATAGTTGAATTTATTGTATTAACCCCCCCCCCCCCCATATTCTATCAATAAATGCCGTGAAGTGCATTATATATGATAACGCAAGCAGCTCTCGTTTGCAATGCTCTAAGGCTGCGGGGCGGGGTGCGGGGGCGACAGGGGGGGGGGGAGGGGGGACGAGGCGTAGTTATTTTACATTTTCCACCTCGAATAGCATTGGGAAGTTTCAAAGCGGGATTTCATATTTTTAGAATACCTAGTTGTCACCGAGGTGAGGATATAATGGATGAACACAGTGGGAAAGTTTGGGTTGTGATTGGATGACACTATAGTATAACATACAATCATCATCATCACAGCCCGTGACACTGTCAGACAGTAGCACAGACTTCTTGAGCAATGATTTTATACTTAATTCTTTGACTAGAGGTAAGTGACAATGGGCTGGTCACACCTGTCGTAGAACCGATAACAGGGGACATTAGGAACGGATACCCCTCATCAGATGGAGGCAGTAACTGTGCAAGATCTGGCTGGCAAGGACTGGTTGCAGGCCGTGAATCGGGTTGAGTATCGGGCCTTGGGAGAGACTGCGTCCAGCATTGGCCTGATGCGGGCTGATGATGAGATGAGTAACGATAGGTATTTCTTTGCATATAACTTAGTTTTGTTTAGCTTGCGTTTCAAATCTGTAATAAAGAATATAAGAGTTGAAGGAGCTATGCTGTACTTACTATGATTTGCCTAATAATATTAAAGAAACACCATTTAAAACTTTCAAGAAATAACTCAAACTTTCCCAGATATACACATGGCAATATATCTCGGACGAGTAAGTATAAATGTATGATTATGGAGTACTTACAGCTGTTGCGAACATCCGACACAGGAAAACCATAATATTATATTTTAAGTTCTAAGTTAAATGTACGGTGGAACACAGAGAAAGGTGTACAGGAGACTTTTTAAGGTTGAGATTTTCTCAAAAACTACTTGACCTATTAGTTTTTTTTACTGTTTGATAGATAAAAGTTAAAACTATGTACTCACTTACTTATCTCTAAAATAATAATAAATTCGGTCCAGTAGTTTTGGAGAAAATCTCAACCTTATTGAGGCCCCCGGTATACTTATCTCTGTCTTCGACTGTACATGTCTTAATGGGAATAAAATTATTCAACCAATCCGTGTTTTTTGTGATGGAATCAAACTCATTTTCATACAAACGGCTAATTGTAGTGCGGAACAGATTGACCGAACTTTAAGATCCCGTACCAAAGTTGCGTGATTCACTTCTCACTCGCCCGTAGCCGCACCTCATCGCCAGCCGGCTGCAGGCAGTGAGTGCCCCGGGGACCCCCCGCTGTGCCCCCGGGCCAGTGCGGGCCAGTGCGGGCCAGTGCGGGCCAGTGCGGGCCAGTGCGGGCCGGTGCGGGCCGTGTCCCGGTACTACTCACTACATTGCATTGCGCTTTGTGTGAGGCATGTGTCGCGCGGCTCACAGCAGAGGCGACACGTGGACAATGGCTCTCGGAGTCTCGGGGAACAGTTTGTAAAGGGCACGTTATGCTTGAGATTTTATCTAAAATAAGCGATAAGACCGCCAATTGTGATACTAACTGTATTAGCATATTTCTTTTGTGTAATTCCTTTTTTTTCAATAAAGAATATTTATCTATCTTATCTTATATAAAACTACTTGACCGACCGTAAATATCCTTTGGTTAAGAGATTTTTTTTTTACTTTTATCTTTGGCAAAACAACGCAGGATTTGTGTACCGATGGAATCTTACCTATATGTATTTTATCAACTTATGATAGGAAGGAATAAAGATAGCTTAGAACTTCAGAGTGTTGAATATTTGGAAAATAGTTTTCATAATCGGCCATTGAGCTCTTGTATTCGGTCAAACAATGTGTTCTGATTAAGAGCGTTCCATGAGCCAACTAGCGCCGCCAATCTTAAAAAAATCATATGTTCCAATATAATCAATTTTATTAAAAAAGCTACGTTCACATTGTTTATTGCTATAAATATTATTTTTTAAATGCTTATTTGTAACGTGATTCAATGTAGGTAAGTTGTAGTTCACAAATGTGCCAGAAACGGCCGTTTTTCGCAATTATGTGAACTACAACTTACCTACATTGCATCACGTTACAAATATTCGTGTTATTTCTCTAGCTGTATCAATTAATTGCTCTCTCTGGATGACGTACAATAGAACTCAAAGAAAAGTACAGCTAAAGGTAAAGCAGAGAAAAGTGTACAGGAGTGTTAAGTTAAGGTTGAGATTATCTCAAAAACTACTTCATGGATTTCATTAAAGGTTTACATAAAATTAAGTTAAACTAAGCAAAAAGCATAATATTCCTAACATTACTCAAAGAATAATTACTGTTTTCTTTTCGTATAGGCACCTCTCCCGCGTAGAAGTGGATTTATTATATTATCACAACCCCTACATCTATTTCTTGGAATCCAGTCCACATTTATGTGTGGTAAGTGTTAGAGTTTGCATTATAATTTACATAAGGTACTGGCTGTTATAAGATGTCAATGCTATGACATCAGTTCATTATTCGATCACTGTTGATTTTACGTTTGTCTTGTCTGCATAATATATTTTCTTTAAAACTGTTTAATTCTATTATTCCATTGAGCTGGTCAGCTCCAATAGGTTATGATGGCCCAGATCACGGGAATTGAACGTTTGACCAAAGAAAATTATGATACGTGGAAGATACAAGTGGAAGCATTGCTGGTGAAGCATGATGCTTGGGATCATGTATCGGGTGCGAGGCCGAAACCAACAGTCGCCGCCGACACAAATGCAATGTCCGTAGAGGAGTGGACTATTGCTGACAAAAAGGCGAGAGCAGACCTGATATTATCGATGTGTCCGAGTGAAGTAAAGCATGTAAGAGGTTGCAATACTTCGCGTGAGGTATGGAGAAAGCTCGAGTCGATATATGCGTCCAAGGGTCCTGCGAGAAAGGCAACTCTTTTGAAGCAACTCACGCTGCAACGTATGCAGGAGGGTGATGATATACGTGAACACATGGTGAGATTTTTCGATGCTGTAGACAAGTTAAGTGACATGGATGTCCAGGTAAATGATGACTTGCTGTCCATTATGTTGCTGTACAGTTTACCTGCGAGTTACGAAAACTTTAGATGTGCCATGGAAAGCCGGGATGAATTGCCGAAACCCGAATTTTTGAAAGTTAAAATTCTTGAGGAAGATGGTTCAAGGAGACAGAATAGCTCCGATGTTGAAGGGGCTATGTATGTGAAAGGCAAATACAAGAAGAACTCGAAACCGCAGGATGTGAAATATGGAAATGGTCAAGGATTTCCATACAAATGTTTCAAATGTCATATTATTGGACATAAAGCTTCCGAATGTAAGTCGAAGAAGACCGCTGGCGATTCGAGATGCGCAACCGACGAAGAAGAATCTGTGTACGAAAGTTTTGATATTTTTGCTTGTAATAGTATAGACTCGGTTAAACAGCAATGTTGGATACTTGATAGCGGTTGCACATCGCATTTATGTAATAATATACAAAAATTTGATAATACATTTTTACCTTTGCAGGGAAAACTAAATCTAGCGAGCGATCTGTCGACCAATGTCCAAGGAAGGGGGAATGTAAGATTGTCAGCATGTAATTACGATGGTAAGGCACATAATGCAGAATTTCGTAACACATTATATGTTCCTGATCTAAGAAGTAACCTAATCTCAGTGGCCAGACTAACAGACAGTGGCTACGATGTTATCTTTAAGAAAGATGTAGCTTTAGTGATTGATAAGGAAGGTGTAGTTAAATTGACTGCGGATCGTAAGGGGAATTTGTATATTGTGAGAGAAGAAAAAGCTGAGGCGTCAATGGTTTGTAGTGGAAATAATGTCGATGTATTGTCATGGCACGAACGTATGGGACATTTGAATGCTAAAGATCTTATGAAACTTTTAAATGCTCAAGGGTTTGAAGTGAAAATGGCAGATATGAGCGAGCTGTATAAATGTGACATTTGTGCTAGAGCTAAAATGAGTTCGTTACCGTTCACGAAGTCGGAAGGACCATGCGATGAGAAATTAAGGATCGTTCACACTGATATAGTGGGTCCGATGCGACATGAGTCAATGCGCGGGGCTAAATATTTTGTAACTTTTATTGATGACAGTACACGTTGGTGTGAAGTGTACCTACTTAAAAAGAAAAATAAAGTTTTGGATGCCTTTAAAGCTTATAAAAGTTACGTTGAGAATCTGACAGGTATGAAAATAAAGTATCTGCAATCAGATAATGGCGGGGAATATTGTAACCGAGAATTTGATGATTTCTTAAAGAAGGAGGGAATCCAGAGAAGGCTAACTATAGCTCATACTCCTCAGATGAACGGAGTGAGCGAACGCATGAACAGGACACTTGTAGAAATGGCTAGGTGCATGCTTTTATCGTCCGGACTATCCCCTGGATTTTGGGCAGAAGCTGTTGTGACAGCTTGTCACGTGAGAAATCGTTGTCCAACCAGTAGCCTAGAAGGTGGAGTGCCATATGAGAAATGGTATGGGGCACCTGTAGAACTGAATTATCTACGAAAGTTCGGAGTTAAAACTTATGTTTTGGATAAGACACCAGGAAAGGACAAGTTTGTTGCTCGAGCGAAAGAAGGAATTCTATTGGGTTATCCCAGAATGACAAAGGGTTATATGATATGGATCCCCGATGAGCATAAGATAGTAAATGCAAGAGATGTGAAATTCTGTGAAGAGTCTACAACTAAAGGAAGTTTGGAAATTGAAAACATTCTTGAAGTTGAAAAGGAAAATGAAGAAAATAAAGAAGAAAAGGAAATAAAGTTCGTTCATTTTGAAGTGAATACAAATAAGGGAAAACGGAATGATGTTTGTGAATCTGATCCAGCTACTGTTCATGAAAATGAGTCAAATCCTCTTTCTGTTTCAGTAGATTCTATTACTAATAGAATCGAAGATAAAGATTCGAAAGAAGGCACTTCTCATCAGTCATATGGGCCGAAGAATATGAAACGTGGACCTGGAAGGCCTAGATTGTTAAAGGGGGAAATTGGACGTCCGAGAAAAATATACAAAATGGTAGAAATTCCAGACGAAACAGATGAACAGGAAGTATATGAAGATGCTGAGTTTGCCGGAGTAGCCGAGATATCATTACAGAATGCCTTATTAAGCGATGACCGTGAAGACTGGGAAGACGCAATCTTGTCTGAAGTGAAAAGTTTAGTAAAGAACGATACTTGGGATATTGTAGAAAAACCAAATGGTCGTGACGATGTTGGATGTCGTTATGTATTGACTAACAAGCTAAATGTTGATAAATCGACTAAGAAGAAGGCTAGACTTGTGGCCAAGGGATATAGTCAAAAATTTGGAATTGATTATGATAAAACATTCGCTCCAGTTGCGAGACTTCAGACCATTAGATTATTGGTTGCATTAGCTGCGGAATTTAATCTTGAGATACAGCAGTTAGATATTAATACTGCGTATTTAAACGGATATCTGGATGAAGAAGTTTATATGAAGGTTCCACCTTTACTAGAGGAATGTTTGCGGAAACTTATCGATAGAGAAGATGTAGCTTCTGATGTCGGAAGACGTGCGCAAGATATGTTGAATAGTTTAGAAATGGGAGGAGATACATGTCGTTTGAAAAGATCTTTATACGGATTGAAACAAGCAGGACGCCAGTGGTATAAAAGACTGGATGAGAAGCTTAAGTTATTAGGACTACAACCAACTGTGAATGAGCCATGTTTGTATCACATGAAAAGAGAAGATGACGTCATACTCTTGGTGGTAATTTATGTTGATGATATTTTAATAGCTTCATCAGATACCAAATGGATAGAGCGATTCAAAAGGGATTTATCTGATGATTTCGAATTGAAGGATTTTGGAACGGCTCGATATTGTTTGGGCATTGAAATCGAAAGATTTGAGGATAAATATACTCTATCTCAACATAAGTATATAAAGGACGTTATTGAAAAGTATGGCATGGCAGAGTGTAACACTGTTTCAACACCTATGGAGGTTGGACAACTGGATATGAACGTCAAGAAAGAAGATGTTAAAAATAGAGAACAGTGGCCGTATCGAGAATTAATTGGCGCCTTGATGTATTTGAGTGTCGGAACTAGGCCTGACATTTCAAATACGGTTTCTAAACTTGCACAATTTACTAGTTGTCCTACACACGCACACTGGAATCATGCTAAGAGAGTTTTACGTTATCTGAAAAAGACAATTGAATATCGTCTGATTTTTCGTCATACGGGTAAATCGATAGAAGGTTATTGCGATGCTGATTGGGGAAACTGTCTGATTGACAGACGTTCATACTCCGGGTACGTGTATATGTTAGGAGGTGCTGCCATTTCATGGAAATCTCAAAAACAAAGATCCGTAGCCACTTCGTCTACAGAAGCCGAGTATGTGAGTTTAGCTGAAGCAATGAAAGAAGCTGTTTATTTAAATAGTCTGTTAATTGAGATTGGGTTACCTGAGTTGTCCTCGATTGTTTTATATGCTGACAATCAGGGAGCGATGTATCTTGCACAAGACCCTGTCTATCATGCGCGAAGTAAGCACATAGACATTAAGTTTCATTTCATTAGGGATGTGCTTAAGGAAAAGGATATTGTACTTAGACATAGGTCGACGGGCCAAATGGTAGCTGACGTATTGACGAAAGCGTTACCAATTAATAAACATAACTACTGTGTTTCAGGGCTTGGATTAACTGATTTAGGTAATGTAAATTAAGGGAGCGTGTTAGAGTTTGCATTATAATTTACATAAGGTACTGGCTGTTATAAGATGTCAATGCTATGACATCAGTTCATTATTCGATCACTGTTGATTTTACGTTTGTCTTGTCTGCATAATATATTTTCTTTAAAACTGTTTAATTCTATTATTCCATTGAGCTGGTCAGCTCCAATAGTAAGTACTCAGAATACAACAGAATTTTTGCTATTAAAATTTGTGGTCCAATAAAGTATATTTTTGCAAACTAAATTACATTCCTAAAAGCTGCCTGTTACAAATTGACTTCGCAAAAGAGAAAGAATATCTTTTTTTCGGTAACAGCGCGTGTAAAGACGAGTTTATTAACCGGGAGCACTTGTGGCGAGCGCGGGGGTGCGGGGGGGGGGGGGGGGGGGGGGGCAAATCCTTTGTTTTCCCTTTTCACTTAATTTCAATTTGATCGAGTCTCGCGCCGTCTGATCGAGGCAGTAGGGACGGGGTGCCCAGCAGACACACTGGCTTTTTTACCCATAACTTCGGGAGATAAGTGCCAAGTTCGCACTTGAGGTTGCTCTCCATACCTTAGATTCAGATCTGTACATCTCTCTGATTGGCCAGACATGCTCACTGATAAATGTTGACTAAAAATGTTTTCTTGAAAGTTATTTCTCGGTTTATGCCCTTTCAAACTTTACGTTTTCAAACGAAGTGTGAAAATGAGGAAGTAAGGTTTAAATAGGTATCAGGCTAACAGCGTAAATTAAGTTCAGCGACTATCTAATTAAACAACAGTTTAGGAAATTTCACTGCTAAGGGCCTAAATTAGGTGCGTTTTAAATAGGATTGAGCCAATAACATCATGTGAGCCCATGTTTATCCGGTTACAACACAAAGTCCATCCCAACTCCATCGATAAACGCTTTATTACCATAAACACAACACTACGTATCCCGTATCGCTGCATCTTCACACCAACGCCAACAAAAACACACCCTATTGCTGGAGCAGGAAGAGTGTTTTCACCCTGAATAGAATTAATAGGGGCTTGTGATTTTTTCGGATTATCTTTCGTTAAAAATCTGAAGTAAATAAGTGTTTGGGCTGCGACTGCTGGATGATAACGATATATCGATAAGTGATATCGATGTTTTCAATTCCATTTATTATTACTCATAATTATGTACACGAAAGCCTAGTTATAAACTATAAAAACTATTTAAGTATGTTAGACTATCGCCGAAATCCTGGAAATAAGTATAGCCATAGCATAGCATGATTCACTATCGTGATCGAGTTCGATGTGAATGTGGCATTTATGAAAAAAAACTTATTCAGTTAATGCTACCGTTTCAGTTCCAAAGCCGTTCGTAGAACAACTCTGATCACGCCTGTGGACTCCTATCTTCCTGTGTGAAGTAAAAGAGTATTAATTTAGCGAGTGCTGGTCTTCCTTTCATGACCACTTTTCATTACATTTTCCAGTTATATTTCAAATCTAAAAACATCGGAGCATCGAGTTTATTTGTATGCCTTTGTTCCATTTCATATCGACGCGGCACTGAGGGCGACAACTGTGAACAGCGTGTATATTAAATCCTAGGTAATTACTGACAGTAATAAGAAGTTAGGTCTTAAATCAAAAGACAGTAGTCGAAATTTTGCTTAACAGAAGTATTTTTTTTTTGTAAATCCAGAAATTGTCCCACAGCTGGGCAAAGGTCTCCCCCTGGTAAATATAGGTACTGCAAATAAGCTCTCGATGATTCGTCATAGTTGAAGTGTTATTCTAGACCTATCTAGTGCCCTGGGCATGCCAGGTTCCGGGTACGACTCCAGGCATTTCTCGGTCGGGAAAGCGGTAGTCTTTGGACCCAAAGTTTTTCCTTCTCTGTGTATGATATATGTACGTTAGCATTTTTTAAATCCAAAAAGAAAAGAAGAATGATGTTTCGATACATCGATAAAACGTCGATAAGTATAAACATCGACGTTTTGCCCACAATATTATCCCTATCCGTTGGAGCGTCGTAATATCGCGTGAAGCGGGTGTCAATATTGTGCTTGGCGAAGGTACTCGTATAGGTATAGGCAGGCAGGCAGGTGGTGACGGACGGGCCGCGGATAATTAAGGAAACGAATCTTTTAAATGGCTCCGTGCTGGACATTTTTTGCAAAGAAAACTTTTAAATATCTTCTATTTAAATTATCTAAAAAGGAATTTCTTTTGAAAAGGAAATGAGCTTCATATTGTGAGTACAAGTTGTACAAGTTGAACGGATGACGAGCTAAATAACTCTGACAATTAGATGTCAGTAAACCATGTGCATGGTAATGACCTTTATATATCTCTAGTTTATTGCAAGTACCTTCACAAAGACAGATCAAAGTGTGGGCTCTCAATAAGGTTGAAATTTTCTCAAAAACTACTGGACCGAAAAACTATTTGCTATAGGTTGACGTATAGATTGTTGCCACCAGTGTTTTTGTTACAAGTAGTTTTTGACATAATCACAGCCTTATAACACTACCTACTGTACACTTTATCTGTGTACAATATACAGTTTAAGCTACTCGTATTGTAACATATATTGTTTTTGTGTGTTTGTGTTACCACCAACTAGGCTGCAATCGCTGAACAAGAGACTATATATATAATTAATTTAATAAATATCCCAGGGCGCTATTGTCACATGGAAGCGTATCAAATTAAACGAATAGGTTTATCTGTTACTTAATTCTTTATTCCTATCAATTTGTCCCTTTCACAATTATCGTTTCGAAGCTAGTTATTGGTAGGTTCTTGTTACAGTATATTTTTGTTAGTATTTTTTATAGAGTTTATTACTTACTTTTACACTGTGAACTCGGTGGTTCAGTGGTTGGGTTACTGGACTTGCGATACGGAGGTCCCTGGTTCGATTTCCGGTCAGGTCAGTTATGTACAGTCGACAGCAGATCAATGGTAACACTTGCAGTACGATTTCAAGTTTTACGATGCAAATAATAAGAACTGTCAAAAGTAAAAAGTGTTACCGTTGATCTGCTGTCGACTGTACCAATGAGTATTCTTCTGCTTATGCTCTCAAAACGGCGAAGCAAAACATCGACATTAAACCTGCATGCCGTATTAAATAAACTAAGGCATGTGTTAATCTACTAATCCGCACTGGCCCCGCCTGGTGGATCATGGCCCGAGCTCCCTTAATATAAAGGAAGGTCTGTGCCCGAGCAGTGGGGACATAAAAAATAGACTGATGACGATACTTTTACACCATGCTGAGGAGAAGCACCTTCCCCTCATCAGGTCACGTCCGAGGCAATCAATCATTGTCCGCTCGCGGCTTCGAGCCTCTCGTATCAATTTGTGACAGTTTGCGCTCCCTTCAGGTAATCCTCCGGCGCATCGCGGCCGCGCCCCGGCACTCTTCATTCGGCGACCAGGAGCGGCCAGACGCAGTCGAACCAACTCTGTAACAGAGGCAACGTACAGTCGAAGAGAGAGATAAGTATCCAAGGGGCCTCAATAAGGTTGAGATTTTCTCAAAAACTACTGGACCGAATTTAATAATTATTTTACAGTTACATTGTTTTAACTTTTATCTATCAGACAATGAAATAATTATTGCAATAGGTCAAGTAGTTTTTGAGATAATTTCAACCTTAAAAGCTTTCCTGTACACCTTTCTCTGTGCTCCGCCGTACAGTTGATTGTCATTTATTTTAATACTAGCTGTACCCCGCAACTTCGTTTGCGTAGAAAAAGTTCTATGCTCAGATCACATACCACCATGGCTTATAGCCTATGAGCTGTCCGGATTCAGCTATCTCCTAGTGAAACTCCCATCAAAATCCCTTCAGTAGTTATGGCCTGATACTTGCACAAAGTCACAGACAAAAATTCTAAAAATTATTGTTTTGGCATCAGTATCGATCCTAAAACACATTACAATTATTCTTTTCAAAAAATATCCAATGTACAGACACAACTTTTTTAAAGTCTTATTATATGTGTAGATTATTAGCTAGTTTGATGTTCCCTACTATTGGTGCCCAGACCTCACCTGGCATAAAGGCCTGGTATCGGTAGTCCGATTATTGAGACCATTGATTCGACAGAAAACTAGAGAGATTTTATTTTACTATTTTTAAATTCCCTCAACATTTGGTTGCCTGGAAGAAATCGCTTTTAGCGATAAGGCCGCCAAAATTGTACATGCTGTTTTGTATTTCTGTATTGTAATTGTTTGTATCTTTTATGTACAATAAAGTGTATTTGAATTTGATTGTTGCCGATCTGCGAGGCTAGCACGAGTCGTCTTAGCGGTCGACGCAACGCCGCGGAGCTGTCAACAAACGCCTTGTAATAATGTCACTTTGACAGCTCCGCGGCGTTGCGGTGATCGCTAGCGCTGACTCGTGCTAGCGTGCTCTCGTGCTACAAGGGCTGGAGTTCTATCCTGAGCCGTCGTAACGAAGGCCCAGCCAGTACTTTGACTACACCAATTATACCGAACTGTTTTTACTATTATAGAAATACTATTAAAAATATATATATATACTTAGAGTTGATTGCCATAAATATGACTTTAAAAGCTATTCCATGGTTTAAGCCACTGTCCCTTTGTAATGTTTAAGAGAGAGTTCACACTGTCATAAAATTGTACCTGAATCTCAGCCGCTCTTGTTGGCCAGTTTGCCTTATTGTTATAAAAAGAATATCCATCATCGTAAGTTAATCCAATCCATGTTGTGCCGAGTCGTCGCGAGGCCGGCGCGGGCCGCAAGGGGCTGCGCACACAAATGGCGTGCTACCGGCGGCGGGCCGGAGTCGGAGCCGGGTCGTTGCGCCGCTAACGGGACAAGTTTTATTAAAAAATCCCCGCAATTGCCCCCCGGGGACAGCGGGGCACGGGGCCGGGGCCGGGGCACGGGGCCGGGGATAGATACCCTATAAGAATGATTATGTTATATATAGCAAGAGTGCAAACTCCGAGCTCGATACATCCGTGATAATGTAAAAGTTACTGTGTAACAATTCACTGTGACACGCGTTTTGTAGCAGGATTCGTAGTATTCCAGGAATGACAACTAATTACACAACACTTTGTGCTGCTGATGTTAGCCAGATGCCCAGTGTAACCTCGCTGCACTTAGTCAGTGGTTTTGTCACTGTCGCACTTGATAGCGACGGCTTAAGCGTTCCAATTGAAACGCATGCCTCGCTCATTTTCTGGACATTATAACGGCCAGTAGCGATCTGAGGCCTAGGCCGCAATCCGCTGCCTACTGGACGGTAACGACGGGAGAAAATGGGGCGGGGCATGCTTTTCAACCGACCACAAGCCGCGTGCAGGTCGCGGCTGTGTGTGTCGGGTTGTAAACCTTGGACTAACTTTAATTCACGTTTATGACTAACCACGGCAGCTCAAACACCCGGAACAAGTTCTCGCGAACACTTCCTGCAATTATTAATCAAACTTGCGCCACTCGCTACTAAAATATACGAGTTTTTTTCGTTCGTCCGCTTGCTCGCCCGCCGCCGCTCTTAGCGCTCTGTTCTTGCACTTATAATGAAAAGTGCAGTCCGAGGGCGAGGCAGGGGGTGTGCGCGGGGGTGGCGGGGAAGGGGGGGTCTTATTTCCATATCGCGTTAATTGATTATTGGTTATGGACGAGACCAGCTAAATGTTGCACGGAATTTACAAAAAAAAGACGTATACAAAAGAATCTTTTCTCTGTTACAATCAGATCTGATTATTGCAAGTAGATACGTAGCGTACATTGTTGCACTACACATTTTTTGAATTTATATTTACACTTTGCAAGAAAAAGGGCGCAAGAGACGATGACGCGTTATATTACTGAAATAGTGTCGTTCCAAAATGGGTGAATACCGTTTTGTGATTTTTACCGTTAGTAGAGTTGTTCGGTAAAACATTCAACGTATTCAGAGAGACAAAATCTTGAAATGGTATTTTCCTTTTAGGATGTCAATAGTTCTCAGATCTTGTTAATTGTGTGCCCGAGATGAGACGTAGACGTGGCTTGCCGTACTGGCGCTGCACCGGCCGTGCGGTCCCCCCACGCCGCACGTAGCGCGGTGACGCGGCCGTGACGCAGCCGACGCCACGCGGTCGCCGCTCGCCTCGCCTCGGCGCGCACCAGACACGATCCACTCACCTGCGGTTATCGGTGTTGTCCACTTGCGCATGTATTTACCTGAAATGAAGCTTTAATGCAGTCTAGCCTGTAAGAAATGTAGTAGATAAGATCTGCTGCTAAGAGGTTTTTCTTGCCACTTTTTCACCTCAGTGTTGGAACCTTTTCTTTGGAAAGAATGTAAACTCATAAAATGTTGACATGTAAAAATAACGAAATGATTATTTTCGGTTTGGCTGCATACATCCAAACCGACTCTCTCGCCAGCGATATACATACAGCCAGCGCCCAGCTGTTAGCGGCGGGCGGCGCGGCGATGCGGCGGCTGCGCTATTTACAGCCGCTAATTCGTGGCGGGGCTCATTGCTGCCGCAAGTAGGCCGCGGCGCCGCACCGCGCCGGTGTGCGGGGGCTGTTCGATGCGCATGCACTCAATGGCACGTACTCATAGACGAGGAATGAGTCCCTTTTAACTTCACGTTTATTTACGAAGTGTGAAAGTGACAATAATACGGCTTAAAGTTAAATTGGGTACAAATTAAAGGTCAATGACCATACACGCGCTCCGGTATGTTTATGAGCGCTACATAGCTAGAAGGAGACAACTAGCGCCATTATTACGCTTATTATTTGTACATACATACATAGTCACGTCGTCAGAGATGACGGAATTGCATCTATTGCGATCCTGACACACCTATGCTACATTTATCGTATCTTCTACCTCCACGTATGTATTTTTATCACTTTAGACTCACCCGGTCTCATCATCGTCCCGTCACGGCGTATACCTCATCGCTGCAGTCAATCGCACCATGTGAAACACACGTCACAACTGTTGTCTGTCATTCCCTACCTCCTCACATCTGTCCGGACTAAATGATTTGTCGTTCTATCATTAAAATTCATACTCTAAGTCCATTTCAGCTCTTGACATAATCTTTTCACTTCACAACAAGTCCCGCCCGGCGGCGGCCGACGCGATGCCGCGACCCGGCGACATGAATCACGTTTTATTTGACAAATTAAAAGTCGCCAGTCGTTACCGCCGCAACCATAACCCCACCGCCGCACTGCGTCTTATGTCCTAACACATAAAACTTAAAGTTGAGTAAACTAAACGAGGTTGTAAGTTTGTTAGAAAGGCAAGTGCATTTGCTGGTGCAATAGTCGTTGTTAGCTCCGGCATAGAGTTCGTTCTGCTGTAAAGGTGGGGTAAGGGGGCGGTTGCCTTTGAATTCGCTGCACTTGCCATTACGTCACAATAATTATGACAAGTGACGTCGCAGCGAGAAAGTCTATTTAACTGCTCTTTGCGGTGCATAGGCTGCTTGCGGCCCGCTCACTCGCTGCTCGGGAATGATATTTTAAGTCGCCCGCTTACTTCAGACGTGAAATGTTGTACAGCTGTGTTGTTGAAATATGGAAACATTTGGAAAGAGGGCATTTTAGGTAGAATTAGTGCTCGTTATGGGAACTTTTAGCAAGTGAACAATGTGAACCCATACGGAGGTGAGGCACTGGCTCACTTCCCTTATAAATCCCTTACATAAAAACTGTTTACAAACCACATTTTTGTCACTATCGACACTTCGTTGAATTGGTCAATTTTCATAAAATTTTAACAACCCACCAGTCAGTGAGATCGCGCTCAAACCTGTCCCTGAATGATATATAACCTCAAACAATTGAGTAACTATGAGTTGAACTCGTTGAATGTGTCCGCGCTACGGGCGTGCTACGCGCGTGCTCGTAGCACTCGTAGCGCGCGTAGCGGCCGGCGCCTACGCGTGCTACGCGACGTGCGAGTCATAGGCTCTACGCGTAAGGTTACGGAGCAGATTATAAATGCAGCTTTTACATAAAAATATGATCCGAGGTTTAAAGCCAGGCACTGCTTAAAAGATTTTGCTACAATTTGATTTTGCTATACATAATAGAGTCTAACTAGGCCACCATTTAGCAGACTATTTACCATTATCTTTTGTTAGAAGTAAATACTCTACATACTGATTTTTACACGCGAGCGTACAACATAACGGCACCGGGCTGACGGCGCCGTGCACGACGCCGCGCCGTGACGTTGTGCGCTGGCATTTAGGTACTGTATGGAACACTTGGCTACGTCAATATTATCAACAAATTATTAACTTATTGTTATATTGTGTGTATAGTATATTTGTGTATCTATTTTGTGTACATATTTCATACCATGGTATTCACCCTTGTTCGATTATTTTTCATTATTGCATCTGTAGATATGTACATGTGAAAACTTATAAAAACAAAGTCAGCCGACTTCACACAGCGGCACGGGAACACACAGCAGAGCATTCGGCAATAATGATCACACTGTCATATATTGTGATGATAAATTTATAAATATAGTAATGATGTCTTAGTACTTACTTATCTGTAAAATATCTGTTTAATTGTGTATTTTAGTTTAGACACGTCAACATATTACACGAGAAGTTACACGACTTTCAAGGAAAGGTAGCCAACGCAGAAGAGATTTTTTTTTAATAAATCATGTATTGTAAGGTAGTGCCGCTAACATATGTATGATGCTTGAGTATTCCAATTCGCTGTAAACCCGTGAGCATGAGGTGTGTGCGTGCTGCGGCGTGCAGGGCCCCGGGAGACGACGCAATGTGCCCCGGCCCGGTACAGCCCACCAGGCCCCGGCCCCGCACCCCGGGCTACCGCCAGGGCGCTGCCGCCACTCGGCGCTGGAATTTCATTAAAGTTGCCTCGTCGGCCGAGACGGCGGCGGCGAGTTACCGGCCGCCGGCGACCGCGGCCGCGCGGCACACGCAACACAACTACACATATCAATATTTGACGCATCATTTATAATAGAACAGAGTTTCTGTACCCAAAGACACAATTTCCCCCCATGCTGTACCTATTAACGAGTGAACTTTGGCAACTCATAGTAATAACTAAAGCACCCTTTAACACAACGAGCATGGACCGAGTTAGGAGGCATATTATCAAGCCTGGCCTTTGCCCTTATATGTATGCAAAGTAGGAAATGATAACTCATACAGAGATTGCTCCCATCATCTAGCTCTGTGGAAAACATTCCGAACGTGTCATCACACTAGGCCGGTTTGTTTAGTGTGACGACAGTGTCCTTCTCATATGTCTTCCCACTATTCGTTATTCGAGTGCAGTTGGTTGCAGTCCGTCCGTCGCGTCGCCCCGGTGTGAGTGAGGTCGCGGCCGGCGGTAGGATTTTATAGCGCGCAATAATTTCACGTGTTAGCTGTGACCAGTGCGGGGGGGGGGGGGGGGGGGCAGTGCCAACCAGCGGCTCAGTGCGGCCGCGAGGACAGTGCGTGGCCCTGATTCATACACAATTTGGACGCTTAAGTCCTTAAGCGTCAGCTCGCTCTTACTAGGGGATCGAGTTCGTCACTATTCCATTGGTTTATCACAAGGTCTCCACATAAGTTGATTTGGTGAAAAGTGTACGCATTCTCAATTCCTTTAATTTGCAATTCGAACTAATCACCAACTTAATTTGACAGATTTATGATGATACAAGGTTCTGCCGGCGACATCGGCCGCTAATTTGTAAGCTTCTTTTCTGTAAACTTTCATTGAACATTACTGACCCAAAATGTTAAGAGCGCAAGTCACTCGTTGCTTACAGGAAGTTTCTTTCTTGTTTCTTCTTTCGTGTTTGTTTACTTTCAATGGCCAACAAATTGCGTCTCCGCCAAGGAGTGCCGCCGCGAGGAGACCACGAGGCCGGCGAAGGCTTTGGACCCACTGAGGTAACAGTTTGCGGCTGACTGGAGACTGACTGGAGTGGGCAGTCTCCTCAGTTTTTCGTCTTCATGTTAAGATAATGTGGTATAATAGTTGCCTGGCAAGATGGCTGGCAGGGACTGGATGCAGAGGGCCGAAAGTCGGGTTGAGTGGCGCGCTCTGGGAGAGGCCTGCGTCAAACAAGACTGATACGGGCTGGTGATGATGATGATATTTACATGGTAGTGAAAGTACGTACGTATCTATACCTCCATTGGCAAGTAAGTAAGTACTTACTTCCATAATATTACCACCCGAGTATGTATAAACTTCACATATTTAATCCTTCCCTCAAGCCGCCGCCGCCGCCGCCAGTGTTCACAGCGTGCGGTTACTCTCAAGTGCTTCCCGCCAAGTGTACGCTAATCTAATTACCGAGCAAATTGGAATGTTGTATTAAGTCTACATTAATATCGGCGGGAACTTATTAATACTTGTGGATATTGAGTGGGGGTGTGGGCGGAGGGCGCGGGGGGTGGGGGGGAGGTCGCACTAATAATAAAGCATGATTAGCAAACACTCGGAGACTGGTAGCCATAAAAGTGATTTACCTAAAGTCTGTCCACGGTTTAAGCCTTCTATCCCTTTCTAGTTACACATTTTTAATGAAGTATAAAAGGGACAAGAACAAGGTTCAAGCGCGTGGTTTAGCTCGGCGTATGGCCCGTGTGGTCCACGGACACGACGCACGGCCCGCTCGGTACCCGCCTGGTAGAGACGCAGGACATCCCTCCATCTGGATTCTTTATTTAATTTAATGCTTATATTTAGTTTTCTTCTTGTCGGTCAACCCAGTTCTTGAGCTAGAGGTAGTTTTGACACTGAGGAGGACTGGCGTTGGTTCTGAATGCTACGTTACGGCAAAGAAAACGTCGATATGTCGTGTCTTTGTCTCACCCAGTGCAATGCTGTTTCAAGTGTCAGTTTATATCCGGATTATTACTATCAACAACTGTTAAACAAACAGTTCTGTGCTCGTAATCAGCCCGTCCCGGCCCGGCCCGGCTCGCCCCGGCCCGCCCCGGCCGTATGCTACACCACTCTGTGTGGCTACAGCTAATACAATGAACCCGCGGGTAATTAGTACCAGATATTGAATTAAAATGACTGAAACCACCCCCACTGCCGGCCGCTCGGGGCGGGAGTACTCACCTACTCAAAACGAGTACGTACATACGGTAACACTATGACACCACTCCTTTTGACTCCGCGGGTAAATGGATACAAAGAAGAGGTTTTTTAAATTATTTAACCTATTAAAAAAAATTGTATTCCTCTGTACAGTACAGTGGTCTCTGTTATCGGCTGTACTCTGTGCGCAATGATATAAGTAATTATACGTGGTATTTGTCTTTAGCAACTAATTTAATTAATTACTTACCTGTTCGCGGGCGCTGATTGCACCGATGCAATTAGACTGGTCGCAAAGGTATGCTATATTTAGATTAATATCACTAAAACAATTTATTTTCAGAAAGATGTTTTGTAATAATTACTTTTTCAGAGACTTTATTACATTTGTGACAGAACAGTTGCTTGGTTACGTATAAAATAACAGATCTGTCACTCTCGCTCTAAAAGCCCTATCCGAAATACACGATTTCACATAAATTTATATATCATTATCGTTTTCCATTCATCCCAAACGCGGCTGTGCTGCAGCATACTCCTCGCAGCCCCCTTTCCGTTACAGCACTATTGAGGAGGCCGGACAGCAGCGACAGGCTGAGGCAGAGGGACCACCGCCGGCGATGAGCGAGTAAAGCTATCAACTATACAACGAGTGGTCGAACAGCGAGTGTAGTATGTAGCTCGGCTACAGGCCGCCGGCGAGTAAGCGACTACTTGTTGCCCGAGCTAGTTATTGTTTACGCAAAAGTTAGGAAAATAAATAGCAAAAACAACAAATCCATTGGCTGTTTCTACAGTGTGTAGCGTTTCCTTCCGGGTACACATGAAGACAGAGAAAAATAATACAGCGGGCCTCAATAAGGTGGAGATTTTCTCATAGGAACGAATTTATTAATTGTTTTTACCTACATAGTTTTACATGGTTAATTTAGTACGTAGTTAATTTAGTAAGGAGCTGGCGGCTTTGAGATTAATATGTAAACGTTACACAAACCATGCCTTACAACACGTCCAAAGGCTAGGTGCACTCGCTATTGGCTTCCACTGCGCGCTCCTCCTCTACTCCACTCGTACGCGATTTCACAAACTGGGAACAACTCTTTCGTATCGGAATTGTCGCCGCCATTGCCTTGAGACACCCCTCCCCGCCCCTCCCCGCCCCGCCCCCGTCCCGGTCCGAGCGGGAATTCCCCTGTGACCGGTCCCCCAATACTAAAGTTGCCGCTAGTTCAATAGCTCGGCTCGTAACATGCAAAGCGCAATCGCTTCATTGTGTCGCTCCGCGCGGTCTCGCCGCAGCCCCGGGACTCCCCGCGGACTGCTCGCTGCGGACACACAAGCTGGCTCGCACACACATTGTACAGCAAGTATCTCACAGCCCTTAAATGAACATATAAGTACATTAAAAAATCAGCTCAAAATTTGATCGCTACTGATCGATAAATATGCTTCGCGCTGCCCGCCCTGTGTGACAAAATGTGTACCATAGCCGGCCCAGCACCGGTCCAGCAATGGCCCAGCAATTGGCCAGCACTGGCATTCGTAGGCCGCTGCTGGCCGCGGTGTCCCGGCGGGCTCGTGATTGCGGTGGTACTATCATATTAAGTGATTTTTGGAAGATTTGCTGCGTGCACACATCACCGGAACACGCCGCCGGACAAACCTAGCGATCAGGTGGGTTCTGTTTTGTCAGTGATTCAACAGTGTGGGCGTTTTGTCAGTGATTCAACAGCTTTCGTGTGCCACGCAACATTAAGGCTTGCAAAGTGGTGTAATGTAAAGTAAATTAAAAAATGTAGACTTGCAATAAAGAAATATTATTCAGATTCGCGTTGGGGACCTACGTATTCTAACCGCTGCCTTGCTTTAGTTGCATTTGACTACATTCCAGTGGAGCCAGGCGCGTAAGGCACGTCAGCTGGGAGCTGGCCGCACCTGCACCTATCACTGCTTGCAAGGCCGAGTCAGATATATCCGCGCAACGGTTCAGTATTCCGCGGCCAGTAGGTACTTGCCGGCGCCCGCTGGCCACTTAGGGGCGCGGCTCCCCGCAGGAAGGGTCAATTATTCGCGAAATTAAACGACCGACTTCCTCCGAACGAGTCACTCGTGAAAAAATCGCTTTTAAGTCGAGTCACTCCCCCCCGCCCCCTGCCCCCCTCTCCCCGCGCGGCCGAGGGCTGCCGGTGGCTTGACCTTCACAACGGAGGTCATACCTATCACGATGTTTCGTATGACGCGAGATAACTTACCTTCGGCGCTGTCTTTCCGCATATTATATTGGCGTGACCAATACGGACATTCCCAATTTTCTCATGATTTTTCTACGCCCAGCCCGCACAGGCCCAGGCACAGGCACAGGCTCAGGCGCGGGCTCAGGACCAGATCCTATCAGTTACAGGAACCTCCTCTCCCCCCAGCCCGGCATACACTGACTGCGCCCCGACGACACCCGGCCGCGATCACATCGCACGCAGTACACCATACAACCAGTACCGCAATACAGGTTTACCAATAATAAAAACCTATGCAATACTATGAAATATATAGCAGCCTAAGCTAAGCCTGGCAGGTAAGAAGTCGCCCGCCGCCACCTTCGACCACAACATCTATCCTTCATTCACGATCAATATACTGTGTAAATCCTGTTTAGTGCGAGTATGCCCTACGAGACAATACCTGATAAGTTATGTCTGATTCGTATGATTCAGCTCCCAAAATTATGATAATACGTGGGAAATGGTAGCTTTTCAACACTAAAGCGATGTCCTGACTGCATAACGTCCTACTTTAGCCCGCGTAGTACATGTTGCACGCAGAGGAGTCGCTGGTAATGGCTACAGCGTCCTGTGACTGTGAGCCGCTCCCTACGGATCCCTGTTAAATTGAATGTGTGTTCTTTCGACGTGCAAATGTGATAGCCATCTAATGGGTCGTCGGGCCCGCGGGGTCGGCGGGGGCGGGGGCGGGGGCGGGCGATATGGCGCCAAGGAGTACAGTGTGGCTCAACCGAGTGGGCCCGTGCACTCCGTGCCTGTGTATCCCGTATTGCTCCGTTGTGCTTAGCACTGAATTAGTGAAGCAAGCAGTTATCAGCTGGGGTCAACAACAGTGCTCTAGCTAGCACCATATGAGTGTCGATAATATTGTTTATTTGTATACGCTTTATTGTACATTAATTTTACAGTAATGCTCATATTATATTGCGATCTGAGGATACACGATTGCATCCATAGCCATTGACATTCATTATTAGCACGAAGAGTAATAGACAGTGACATTGTCCTGATTAGCACGAAAGGCTAGGTTTCCTTGCTTACCGTGACGTTTCATCTCTGAATGAAAAATGATGAAACGTCCTGCTAAGTATCCCGAAACCGAGAACTGACCAGTAACTATTCAAGATTACCATGCTGGCTGATGCCCCTTTGCTAGTTTCCTTTTCTAGATTACTAGATAAATTTAAAAATATATTGGCGTGCAAAAATGTACTCAACTTGCAATAAAGAAATTTGACTTTGACTTTGCTCAGATGGCAATGTGTTTTCAATGCCGCCTCCACTCCGCGCCTCGCCTCGAGTCCGTCGTGCCTACTGTACCGGCCCCTGTCCAGGTCCCGGCCCCGGTCCCGGTCCCGGCCCCGGTCCCGGGCCAATCACAGCCGGCGCCGGATTAATGCGGTTCAATATTGTGATTACGGCCATTCTCCTGCGCGACCGGGGCACCTGGTTCGAGATTTGGATTGGGTTGGCCTTTGTTTGCAATACGCCGCGGCGATGAGTGATTAGACCCGATGACACACTCTACAGGAACTAGTGTAAACTGAAGGGGTTTCACAGTGGTACCTTTGCGGGATGAATTGCCGATATCTCGTCATGCGGTGGCGTCGCCGATAAAAGTACGGTGGAACACAGAGAAAGGTGTACAGGAGAGTTTTTTAGGTTGAGATTTTCTCAAAAACTACTTGACCTATTGTGTAACATAGAATTTTATTGAGTGTTTATGTTACCACCAACTAGGCTACAATCGCTGAACAAGAGACTTTATATATGATTAATTTAAGAAATATCCCAGGGCGCCATTGTCACATGGAAGCATATCAAATTAAACGAATAGGTTTATCTGTTACTTAATTCTTTATTCCTATCAATTGGTCCCTTTCACAATCATGGTTTCGAAGCTAGTTAAAACTAGGCTTAATCTATCTTATTGTTACTATGACACAGACAAGTCAATTGGACGGAACCTTAGTTCGTCCCTGAGGAGAAAGTTAGCACGTGTTACAGTAAAAATCTTATAGATAAACACTTTAAAATAGCTAAAAAGGATTCTACTTCCCATGGGAACGCATTACGGGAGCATCAGCCAGTCGTACTGCCAGTGACACCGCCACGTGTCACTTCCCTGGTCCTGGAGCGTCTCGCATTGGATCTCAGCTTTCCCGTGGGAAACTCAGCACTCCTATCCCTCGCTATGCCGACTGTACCACATGGAACCGTGGTCTACTTGTCCGTGACACGGGACAAAATGGGAGCCGATAGGTGATTCACCATATCCAGACTCTTCACTTCCCAAGCCTTATGAAAGGACCCCTAAAACAAGGTTATCACCATGAAAAACTAATCAAAACTACGAGATCCTATTAACATCCTAGCTAAGCAAACAAAGAAGTAAATACTCACAATTTATATGGGCTGATAGAATAACTAAATTTTAAACTCTTGGCATCGGCCTGAAATTATACAATTTAGGCACTGACTAGCTCGTCATGTTTCCTCTGGAGCAAAAGTGAGTGCTCTTTGGGGCTTGGCCCTTATATAGTCGCGAACAGCGCCCCTGGCTTTCAGTAGACGAACCAATTTTGGAAGCTTCTAGAACAACGTGACCATGAACAATAGGCCCTAGGTTGTCTAGATTTAGTTCGGCCACTGGAAACCAGGTGTCGCTTCGGAAGAACTAGAAATATGGAAATATTTAAAATATAAAGATTTAATTATGGTGGAACGTGTAAATTAAAATGTATTATGAAAAATAAATAATACGTTCACCAAAGTTAATTAAGAGAAAATTGTATTTCCATAGACATTACAAATGATTTTACAGATATTTCCGCCAAAGTTTCGCTAGGTGGCTCTTATTGCACCAAGTGCCTGTCAGTTGGCTACAACTAACTACGAGCTACGGATAGATGTCGCTGTTATGACTTTTGAATTAAATATTGTATGCACTAATGGTCAGATGGTGCTAGTTGTCTCTATTTAATTCATAGCAAAACCATCGACATCATAGGCATAAAAAATTCTTGTTACAGAATACCCTTTCTTGGTTAAAAATTTCAAAACTTTTAAAATAAAAGTTTTGAAATTTTTCAAGAGGTCACCTACCAATTGCTAGCTAAACCTAGACACTCAAAATGAAACAACTACCGTTGGAATACCTATTTCAATTCGAAAGGCATTAAACCTATTCATAAAGAATTACAACTATTTCCTAAAGCATATAGATATCCAACCTAAAACGACATCAGAGTGCCTATTTCAACAACTGATAAACTGAAATCAAACTAGCAACAAGACAAATCACTATGACAAACAATCTCACTATATGAAACTACTCAACATAACTTAATTACAAAATAAACCTATACCTACAGCGTTACTTAACGCTAAGTAAATATATTTCTCTAGAAGACATTTAGTTCGCATATTTCCCACTAGAGTCTATACCAGACATGGGGCAGGGCCGTCACACAACTAACAGCTGATCGACATATCTATGCACAAAACATTTGCCACGAATAAATATATGCGAACTGTAAGTATTATAAGTTATGTGAAGTGTACTTAGGTGAGTACCTACCTACATGAAAAATAAAACGTTCATTGCGAACCTATCTTATATACTAATAAAAGTATCGAGTTAATTAAATACCTAATATATACACTGAAAGTAATCACGCTTTGTCTATTCACTTCCTTTCGTGATAGACAGAAGACGCGCCTAAAATACACTACCTACCTACTAAGGTAATTCACAGTTCACAGCTAACCCTAACTCATAACGTATGTACTTATACCTATGTACCGTTCTGACACTTATTTGTGCAGAACGAGAAACAGATGGTAGGTATATGTACCTACTTTAATGTTAGCTAAGGATAACTATTCTACGCTATATACAAAATCTTTATACATAAGTTAAGCAACTGTCGTGTTACCATTATTGTACTCACCGACATGAAGCAAGTTATGATTGTATCATACATACGTACGTACCTATTAAAATTGTCAGGAACTGACTGGGTACATGTACTTGTTTACACATCAAAGTACCTGTGTACAAATAATTCCGACGTAAGTCAGGAATTGCCGCGGCCATATTTATAATTCACAGCTGAGCATAAGAATACTAAACCGCTATTAGATAAAATAATCCTACCGAAGTAAGGAGTAGTCGCCTATCATACTCATAGTGAGCAAATAACGGCGCTTTAAATAACCTAAGTTATAATGGTTGATTGCAGACTAACAAGTATAATCCTACCGAGGTAAGGAGTAATCGCTATCATACTCATGTGGAGTACATGACAGCTTTTAAAATAACCTAAGTTATATGGTTGTTTACAATCAATGTTTTGACAATTTTTAAAATGTCTTACTTGAATTACAGAAATCCCTCAGTAAAACTGCATCGATTTTACCAAAACTGGTGTACCTGCGAGTGCGTGTGTGTCCGTTGTGTGTGTATGTGTGTCTGTTGTGTGTGGCTAAGGCAAAAAATGATTCTTGTTGACCTATGTCCTTTCATGCAATCTTCCTTCATAGACTTTTATATCCAATTGTTTTCTTTATTTTTATGCGCGCAATTTTGACAAACTTCTTACATGCTCTCTCTCACGACTCACTCACTCACTGTCTTACTTACTCTCTTACCGTCCTTTCATTTCAACATTCATACATAGTTTAAAACTGATGGCTTATTAGCGCACCGATATTGTTTGTTTAAACTAATCATTGTACTTCAGAATATCTTTTATGTGGAAATTGCCTAGATTTTTGCCCTCCATGTCTGAAAGTGTGTATACAAGAGATGACAATTTCGCAGTTACTACACATTTTTGGAATTTAGGTGCAAGTTTTGAGGTGAATTTCTTAGCAGCATTAGATAGGTAAAAGGTACGTTTGTACACTATTTGACCTACTTTAAGATCTACGTGCCTTTTTCTCAAGTTGTAATATTTTTCATTCCTTTGGTGAGAAGCTTTCAGCTGTTTCTGCACCTTATTAAAGATAACATCAAGTTCTTTTAATTTCTTGTTTAAAACTTGAGAGTTTCCTATCGTCATTTGAGACTGAGGAATAGGCTGAGCAGGGTGACCATGCAATGTGCCATCCAAAACAAATTCCCTACCATGAACTAAAAAGTAAGGTGTGAACTTAGTTACGTCGTTGACCGACGAATTTAGAGCACATTGCAATTCTACAAGATTTTGGTCCCATTTCTTATGTTCTGATTTTACATAACAAGCTATAGCATTTACTACATTGCGAATGGCTCTTTCAGCCTGATTCACCTGAGGATGATACCTAGGATTGTAGTAAATGTTAGGGACATTGTATTTTGCCATTAATTGCCTGAATTGAGTACTAATGAATTGAGGTCCATTATCAATAAATATACACTTGCATACCCCATGCACCAGGAATACGGATTGTTCAATAAATTTAGCTACAGCCATGCCTGTTGCTTGCCTTATAGGTTGCAACATGACATATTTACTAAAGTAATCTGAGCAAACAATTAAATAAGTATATCCATACCTAGAGCGAGGAAATGGGCCTAATAGATCACATGAAATAGCCTCAAAAGGTTTAGTCACTCGTTTGGGATTTCCCATGAGACCTGGTCTGGAGGTGTTCACAGGTTTGTATTGCTTGCATACTTCACACTTTCTCACATACTCTTTCACATCTCTGTACATATTCGGCCAAAAGTAATGAAGGCTTATGCGTTTATGCGTCTTCATTACTCCTAGATGTGCGCTCGTAAGTTCGTCGTGATTCTTATGCAAGATCTCTAACCTATCTTCTTCGGGAACAACCTGTTTCCACTCGAAGTCACTAGTCAGTTGGTATTTATTTTTCGAGTGTCGAAACAACCTGCCCTCCCTAATGAAATAATTTGGTCTTTTCCTAGGATTATCCCTACAGTCTTTTAGCATACCCAAGTACCATGGGTCTTTAATGGAGTCTATCTCAATAGCGTTTATGGTTATTCTGGACAGAGCATCGGGCACTACATTATCTTTACCTTTACGATGTTCTATCTGGAAGTTAAATTGGCTTAATCTCATGCTCCATCTTGCTAAACGACCGGTGGGGTTTTTAAGCTTATAGAACCATAATAAAGAAGCATGATCTGTCACAATTTTACATTCCTGTCCTTCTACATATTGTCTGAACTGTTCCAATGCATATATCACAGCTAAGAGTTCGCGCTCGGTCGTGCTATAGTTTACCTCATTTTTATTAAGTGAACGACTACAGTAGGCTACAGGGTGCTCCACACCATCGTACGTTTGTGATAACATTGCTCCAATGGAAAAGGCTGACGCGTCACTGTGTATTGAAAAAGGTAATTTAAAATTTGGGCACTTTAGGATAGGCGCAGACACCAGAGCAGACTTCAATTGGTCGAAGGACTCTTGTGCCTCTTTTGACCAATCAAATTCAACCTTCTTACAAGTCAACTTACAGAGCGGTTTACTAATCTTCGAAAAGTTATTTATAAATCTCCTATACCACCCAGCCATTCCTAAAAAGCGTTTTATATCTTTAGCTGAAGTTGGTGTTGGATAGTTCAATATAACATCGACTTTACTTGGATCAGTTCTGAGACCATGTTTATCAACATAGTAGCCCAAGTATTTAAGCTCCTTTCTACAAAAATGAGATTTCTTCATGTTGATTGTTAAGTTTGCATCTTTTAAGCGTTGAAAAACTTTATTTAATAAATCAACATGTTGCTCGAAACTACTTGCCACTATAACTATGTCGTCCTGAAAACAAAACACTCTGTTGTCAAATTCTGCTCCAAAAATTTTATCCATGAGGCGTTGCATTGTGGCGGAGGCTCCCACCAAACCAAAGCACATCACATTAAATTGGAAAAGGCCTCTTTTTGGAACAGTAAATGCAGTCTTTTCAGCAGAGAGTGGACTATCATAGGGAAGTTGCCAGTAGGCGGCGCTTAAATCAATTGAGCTTATATACTTAGCGTCACTAAGTTGATCTAAGATTTGATTTATGTACGGCAAAGGATAAGCATCAGATTTAGAAACAGAGTTTAATTTCCTACAGTCTAGACATAACCTAAGATCGCCATTAGGTTTTTGAACCATGACAACAGGTGAGTTCCACGCAGACTGAGATGGAGATACTACACCTAAGCTCAGCATCCTATCTAATTCCTCTTCTAAAGCTCGTTGCTTAATAGGAGAGAGCGGGTAATACCTTTGCTTGATCGGTGTGTGATTGCCAGTGTCTATTGTGTGGTGTACCAGAGAAGTTCTGCCTAAACCAACCTTTTCAGTATTAATAGAATCAAATTTATTAATAATTGAGTTTATAATTCGTTTCTGATCCGGTGTTAGAGAATCATATTCTTCCAAACCGTTGTTCATAGTAAGTGAATTAATCGAGCTAACACATGCAACTCCATTTAATGGCATGTCCGTGGGAATTAAATTTTTCCCTAAGTCATATAATTTCCAAAAGTCTACTCCGAAAATTATAGCTGTGGTAATCTGAGGTACTATATAGAAATTTACAACTTTTAATCTGTCATTATAGACTACAGGTAAGGCCATATAGCCTAGACAATTTAATTTAGTACCATCAGCTGTTTTCACATTTTGTTCAATCTTAAAACTATTTATTTTGAACCCATGTTCAATGAATATTTTGTGGGAATTATCACCCAAGATTGAACAGAATGCTCCAGAGTCTAATAATCCACAAGCTTGGAGATTTAAAATTTTGACTTTTAAGTACGGTCTAATATCACCTGATTTATTTTTAAATAGAACTTCACTGTGATGTTGTGGTGTTGGTGATGTAATGTTAATTATTCTAGTGTTAGTGAAGTTCGAGCAATCTAGTTTTTTGAACTAGTACCATTACATTTGCTACACTCATTTTTCTTAACACCCTTTTCACCGCAACCAAAACATATGAGGTCCCTATGCTTACATTGTGATGTGTAGTGTGAGTTTTTATGACATCTAAAACATTTCCTTTCAGAGCCCTTTGTTCCTGATGCCGACTGTGACACGGCTGAAACCTGTTTATCCTGTCTACGAGATGGTGTTTTCTTTGTATGAAAATCTGTAGACAACTTCAGATTATTGATGTTCGGTTCGTCAAATTGTTGTGAACGAACACGAGCAAGCTCAAGCCTTTTACAGAGTGATTTTAAACTTTCTATAGAAGTTACATCATGTAAGGCTAAATCTTTCATATATTCTGGCCGAATGTTGTGCATTAAAATGTCCATCTGTTCTCCGTGAGACACAGGTGTAGTTAACCTATTGAACATGCCTTGCATGATAGAAAGATAGCTCACTATCGTTTCATCTTTCGCTTGAGTGCGTTTCCTAATCTCATTCAATAATCTGTAATCTAAATCAGGAATATCAAAGTCATCTAAAAGATATGTTAAAAGCTCTTTATAGGTATTGTATTTATGTTTATTACTACGTAACCAAAACAGAGCGGAACCCTCCAATAAATCAGGGAAAGCAGTCATCACATGAGCTTCAGAGATACCCCTAGCCTGCCTAAGTTCCTCTAACCTTTCTATAAACACACGAACACATGAAGTGCCGTCATATTTCAAATTAAAAGAATTTAAATTGATATGTTTGTCTTTAACATACATAACTTTTTCTATTGTTTGAGTGGGTGATTGTAATCGAGCTGGTGCGGGTGACTGACCGCCAGCCTGCTCGTCATCACTACTGTGGACTTCGTCCTCAGGTTCTATTTCACTTAAAATCTTTATTAAACGACCCCTAAGACTAGTCAAATCGGAATTATCAACTTGAATACGGGCGAGCCTATCTATCAAATAGTTAGCCCTAACCGAAATCCTAACAACATGCCTGCTATCCGACACATCTCCAGAAGCGAGCTGATTCTCCAATTGCGTGACCTTCGGGATGCACTCGTTGAGTTCTGACGTGACACGGGGCGACTTCACTGGTGCACACTTCAAACTGCCTCTCCGTGACAGCTTGAAGACCTGGCGAAGCTGTTTCCGCATTGCGTCCACCGTGGTTTTATCATCTGTGGATACATCAAGAATGTTAAGTTCATATTGGAGCTCATCTTTATAAAGATAATCGATATATTTATGGATCGACATGATTATTACAAAATTAGGTAAATAATATGTTGTTATTAACAAAATAAGGACGTAAGTAGTAATTTAATAAACGATTGATAACCAAAAACTAAGTAGTTATGTAATTACAGGTATAATATGTCGTACCTGAGCTAAAAGTATTATTCTACGGTTCGATTTAAGACCTTACAATGCGTGGGGATTATGTTAATAATTAATATATTACACCAACATTCAGTTGAATAGAATAATTCCTACACAATGTTAAAAAATAGGCACGAACTAAATCGTAGAAAAAAAATATGATATGCACAGGCACGGACTCAGTATCAGTTACCTACGTACACAATGTATTACTACAAAAGAAGATTCTAGCAGTCAGAGATGCACAAGTTTTTAAATTAATTTCGTTAAATAACACATAAACATAAAATTTAAAATGCTACCGTGACAAATTTTAAATTTTCTGTTCAGGCACTACGTTGGGCGCACACTTTTGTAACATAGAATTTTATTGAGTGTTTATGTTACCACCAACTAGGCTACAATCGCTGAACAAGAGACTTTATATATGATTAATTTAAGAAATATCCCAGGGCGCCATTGTCACATGGAAGCATATCAAATTAAACGAATAGGTTTATCTGTTACTTAATTCTTTATTCCTATCAATTGGTCCCTTTCACAATCATGGTTTCGAAGCTAGTTAAAACTAGGCTTAATCTATCTTATTGTTACTATGACACAGACAAGTCAATTGGACGGAACCTTAGTTCGTCCCTGAGGAGAAAGTTAGCACGTGTTACAGTAAAAATCTTATAGATAAACACTTTAAAATAGCTAAAAAGGATTCTACTTCCCATGGGAACGCATTACGGGAGCATCAGCCAGTCGTACTGCCAGTGACACCGCCACGTGTCACTTCCCTGGTCCTGGAGCGTCTCGCATTGGATCTCAGCTTTCCCGTGGGAAACTCAGCACTCCTATCCCTCGCTATGCCGACTGTACCACATGGAACCGTGGTCTACTTGTCCGTGACACGGGACAAAATGGGAGCCGATAGGTGATTCACCATATCCAGACTCTTCACTTCCCAAGCCTTATGAAAGGACCCCTAAAACAAGGTTATCACCATGAAAAACTAATCAAAACTACGAGATCCTATTAACATCCTAGCTAAGCAAACAAAGAAGTAAATACTCACAATTTATATGGGCTGATAGAATAACTAAATTTTAAACTCTTGGCATCGGCCTGAAATTATACAATTCAGGCACTGACCTGCCCGTCATGTATCCTCTGGAGCAAAGTGAGTGCTCTTTGGGGCTTGGCCCTTATATAGTCACGAACAGCGCCCCTGGCTTTCAGTAGGCGAACTAATTTTAGAAGCTTCTAGAACAACGTGACCATGAACAATAGGCCCTAGGTTGTCTAGATTTAGTTCGGCCACTGGAAACCAGGTGTCGCTTCGGAAGAACTAGAAATATGGAAATATTTAAAATATAAAGATTTAATTATGGTGGAACGTGTAAATTAAATGTATTATGAAAAATAAATAATACGTTCACCAAAGTTAATTAAGAGAAAATTGTATTTCCATAGACATTACAAATGATTTTACAGATATTTCCGCCAAAGTTTCGCTAGGTGGCTCTTATTACACCAAGTGCCTGTCAGTTGGCTACAACTAACTACGAGCTACGGATAGATGTCGCTGTTATGACTTTTGAATTAAATATTGTATGCACTAATGGTCAGATGGTGCTAGTTGTCTTTATTTATTTTATAGCAAAACCATCGACATCATAGGCATAAAAAATTCTTGTTACAAAGTATACAAATAAACATCCTGTAACAGCGATGCGACACGTGGCTGGAGAATGGTCAATGTGAGGCGATGCGGCAGGCAGCACCAGGGCAGACCAGATATTAGGCACATTAGTTTATGAGCTTGAGATTATCTCAAAAACTACTTGACATATTGCAAGAATTCTTTCACTGTTTGATAGATAAAAGTTAAAACTATGTAACTGTAAAAGAATTATTAAATTCGGTCCAGTAGTTTTTGAGAAAATCTCAACCTTAAAAACTTGCCCGTCACCTTTCTCTGTGTACATTTTATGTAATCGTTTGTTCCTCAATAAAATAAAATATAATAATGATCACTTATTACACCTTAGGTACTCTATGGAACACTTGGTTACGTCAATATTATCTATAACATAAATTAATTCGGGTTGTTGTTCGTGGTTCACCTCGGCTATTCACCTCGGGGGTCCACGGGAAGAAATTATTTCCCGTGGTACACCGGAAGGTCCATAACAATACACATTGTAATACTAAAGAAAATTATGGAATAGTCAAAAATCGATTTACCTACCGAACCGAACATTTTTTTTATAATAATAAAATTCTTCCCAGAGGGAAAGGCAAGGCCGACTATACACAGCCTTAATTCATTACATTAATAACAGAATCAAAGAATAAAGGCTAGCTGGACACACAGATAAAGCAGACCCTTCGTCAACAATGAACACATTGTGATTACAAATTATCGAAATATTAATAATGTCTTAGTGGGTACCAATGTATAAAATACAAAATAGCAGCTGACTATTGTGCTCGGATACTTACTTACTTATTCGAATTCAAATTCCATTTCTCATTTAGATCTAGCCTTCTGCTACGGCTCTCAGCAGATAATGACAAACCACTCTTTCATGCTTTTAAAGTCAATACCAGTCGGCCCTCAGGGCACGGGAGCTCCCTGCTTCCCCTCAGCCCTCGCCTATTGTA